>PVIH01002168.1:0-162229 GCA_004025045.1 Sigmodon hispidus | reverse complement strand
ATCTTATCTTTTCTTCTTCTTATTATTTGTGGCTAAGAGATCAAATCTCACTATGTAGCTCTGGCTAGCTTTAATCTCCAAATTCTCTTACTCAGGAGTTCTGAGATATAAGCATGCAGCACCATGCCTGGCTGTTATTTTTTATATATATATTTAAAATGTTGATCATTTTTTCCACCTTATAACTTTGTAGAAAGATAATAGCTACTAGGTGTCTGATAGATGCTAAATAGTCAATAACTATTTATTCTCCTATTTCCCTGAATGCAGCTAAGTTCCCTAGAAGCAGAATCTAACGTGAGAATTCTTGTGCAAGGTATTTCATTGGGAGAGCTCTGGAGAGGAGGGATGGTGGTAAGAGAGCAGGCGGGAGACAAAAGAATAAAGACCTTCACTGGAGCCCAACCTCAGCCTGGTCCATGGGGAGAGCTGGATGAGTATGAATTATACCAGTTAGCTCCGTGCATGACTCATGCCAGTGCTCATCAATTGTGGGTTCCTGATAAAGATAAGGATGTGCAACCTTTGCTTGTGGTAAGACACCTTTTCTCTAACCATGGATGACTCAATAGTGGCCTTTTCTAATATGGCAGTCCAAAGCCACTTGTGGCAATGAAGGAGCTGTCTCAGTGCCAATGAACCATTGATGTAAAATCTACATCAGATTGTAAAGGCTTAGTATGAAAAAGTCAGTGTTAGTATTCTTACTTTTTTTGTGTGTATGTGTGGGTACACATGCATGTATGTGCATGTGGAGGTCACTAGACAACCTCAAGTGCCATATTTCATGTAATGTCCACTTTTCTGAGATAGCATCTTCCACTAGTATGTAACTTGTCAATTAAGCCAAGTTGTCTGGCCAGTGAGTTTCCAGAACCCTCCTGTCTCTGGTCTTAGCACTGGTATTACAAGCACGGGCCACCATACCCGAAACACACACACAATGACAACTCTATTATTCTTCTCAAGGAAATGTGCAGAAAAACATAAATTGAAGGTGGTAGATTAGAAGATGTGGAAAAGTCACCAGCAGAAAGCTGCTCAAATATGGATGGCTTCTTGGGATGAGGGTGTGTGGCCCTTACTTTCATCTGCCTTTTTTCATTGTGAGATTTTCGCCCGGTCACCGCCCAGCTAGGGTTAGCAAAGGTTTGCATGTCTTGTGGTCTTCTGAAACAGAGAATATAATGTGGAGTAGAGAAGTACATGATTGCTTCTAAAGCATCTTCTCAATGCCTGAAGATTTCCCAGCCTGTCTTTTGGTATTTGATTTTAAAGAGATGAACTCCATGACATAGAGAAAGTGTAAGGCAGCAGTCCACTGAGCAGTGTGGCCATGCTGATGAGGAAGCAAGTGGTGTTGTGCTAGGTGCAAAAGCTGATTCATATGTGGAGTAGAACAGAAGAAATGCTGAGGAAACTGGGAAGAAGAAGAAGCAGAGGTCATTTTGGTCCCAGTGTGTCAAAAGCTGAGCCTCTGTTGGTCAGGGGTTGCAGGGGTGACCCTTTCACTGTATGTAGGAAGACATGCATTGCCAAGCTATGGATAACACTGGTCAATGTCTAGGCAGCAGGTGTGCAGAAGGAGGGGGTGCTCAGTAGATCTGCTCTGGCTATTCATCACTCAAGTGCTCGGATCTTCTTGTCCATGTGCCCCTCCCCTCCACATTCATCTTTGCAGCTACAGGAGCCCATCCGCGTAGGGCTTGCTTTATACCCTTGGGATCTCCTGAATTTTTTCACATAGGTTCTAGGGATGCAACTCAGATTCACACACTTGCAAGGCAAACACGTTACTGACTGAGTCACCTTTCCTGCCGGACCTCATTAATTTTTATAAGCGGATTATGTGTTGTCACAATACCTTGAAGATACTGGGAAAATAAAACATTTTGTTAAAATTGACTTTTTCTTTTTGTTCTATATGTGGTTGCTTGGAAATGTGCTTCACGTCTCTCATGTCTCTATTGGACAATATCAATCTAGAACAGGACTGACAAGCATGAGCTTTTTTATAAAAATTTCAGAGGACAAGAGGGCAGCTTCTGTGGACTTAACAAATCCTTTTGTTTCTGTAGTTCCTCAACCCTACCAAACACAAACAAAAAGGTATGGCCACATTCCAATAAAACTTTATTAACAAAGTCAGAGTATGGCCCCTGAACTCAACTTCAATGACCTTGCTCTAGAAAATTATTGAGCTCTGAGCAGCCAGTCTTGGTATGGGCCCCAGGAGTCATGTTCCTGGCCCTGTGAACTAGTTTGGTGGGAGAATCTAGCAGAGACATCAGTAGTTCTTTGGGGACTTCCCACTTAACTGCTGGGCTATGCTGGCTAGCCAGTGAGTCCCAGGACTCTGTCTCCACCTCCATAGCTCTTAGATTCTAAGTGCATGCTACTCTACTCAGTGTTTTGCACAAGTGTTAGTGACAGAACTCAAATCCTGATGCTTCATGGCCAGCACTTTGCAGACAGGTTCATTGCCACAATCCCAGAAGGCTTTTCCTAGTATTCTCCCTGTCTCTTCCTTTGACCCCTGAGAACTTTGGTTAGCACTAGGAGGAGGAACTTTTATTTCTGGTGGCATGGACTATGAAATTCCCTTGCAATAGAGGCTAAAGATGGGGAAATACACAGAAGGAAGGAAAACAAAACCAAACATTTACTCCATTCTCAGAACTGGAGGGGAGGAACATATGTATGTCAATATGTCCTCTAAAGATGCTGCTTGGTATCCTGAAGGTCTGGGAGACTGGTCTACTCTGGAAGATCGAGGCACTGTCTTGAGGACTTAGATTATTTTTTTAAAGATGAAATATCTCTACAGCTTTTTACTAACACAAACATAAACAGAGTTTTTCAATTGAAAGCAATTAACATAGAATGCCTTAGGCCAGGAAATAATTAATACAAAATTTTGGAGAAACTGCAGCTCCACGGCTCATGTTTTTTTCAAGGTGGAATTGCTTTATTGAAATGGTGTTGTGGTGTCTAGAGAACTTTCTCTGGCCTGTTTAGGCTGGACTCAAGCCTCTCCACTGGGTCTGTGTATCTCCTCTGGCTGCCCTGTGGCACTGTCTCTCCTTGAGGATGCAGAGAACCTTTCAGACTGCCTTGCAAGTAGTGTATGGTTGATTCTTCCCTAGCTGTTATTCATGGTATTTTAGGATGGTCACCTTTGTTGCTACTGTCTTCTGTCAAAATATTTCTGCCCATTGAGTCAGAATTGACATCTTCCTTTTTCCTTTCACAAATGTTTACTGAACTCTTAATATGTGCTGAGCCTACATGAGTCACCCACAGTGCCCGGATTATACACTGATGCACGTGTGAAGCAGAAACGATGCCCAAGTTACACACTGATAGAGAAAAGGAATGGTGAATGGGTAAATAAAGTATGCAGGTCATGGAGTGGTGAGAACTGTGAATAAGATAAAGATGGGAAGAGAAATGTAGTGATGGTGTATGTGCAGTGTTTCTCTGGGAAAAAAGCCGGCAATGAAGTTTTGAAGGAGTTCAGTGGAACCAGCTTCAACAGTACCTCCCCTGCACTGCCTCTCATGGGATTATTTACAGACATTCACTTAACATCTTGAGCCTGAGCGCTGAGACCTCCACAGAGCAGCCGAGATCCCCAAGGCACAGTCGGTTCAGTCTTCATCCCAAGGGCATTTAGTTCATCAGTGTTCAGATGGGATTAGAACCCAGAAACCTGGCCTCAAGTGCTCTTAGTCAATTTCAGATATAAGGACTATGTTAGTTAGACTATTTGAGATGGTAAAAATTGGAGAGAAGTGACCTCGTGTGGGAAAGCTTGAGTTTGGCTGATGATTTCATAGGGGTGGGGAAATCAGTCCACATTTGGCTGGCTCTGTATTTCTGGGTCCTAATTGAGCCTGAGCATCATGGATTGAAGGGTATGACAGGGAAGAGCTGCTCATATATCTGCAGGAATGTAAAGAGAAGAGACAGGAAGGGGTTGGGCATGGCACTTCCTTCCAGAAGAGTCTCCTGTGACCCTAACTTTCTAGACCTTACTTTCTAATTTCTATCACTTTTCAAAAATGTCATCACATTACAAACCCACTGATTGCTTAATCAGCAACTGGCGATTTCAGAGCCTTCCAGACCAAACCGTCTCTCAGTAGTGCTACTGTCTGAAACCAAGCCTTCAACCTATGAGTATTTTGGGAGTAAACTTTACACTCAAACCGTGTAACAAAGACACTACTTATTGAATATTTGATTCCTTGACTTACTGTCATCTTTCACTCATAGAGGACCACAATTGATCAATAAACATTGATCATGTTTAAATAAGTGAAGAAATCAAAAGGAAGGATCCCACCTAGTTATAGCTGGCATCTTGGAGAATATCCATCTATCCATCCATCTCCTCTTTCTGACTTGCTTCTCTTCCTCATTCTAAGAATCACACAGTAAATACCCAATCCCCCCAGTCACCCCCCCTGATTTCTTTTTCAGGATTTATGCCTCTCCAGTGGTTGTCTGTAAACCTCTTTAGGAAGCTCCTAAGACCTGTTACAGTCATTGGAAACATTTCCTGAGAAATTCTCTCAATGTGCTTGGGCTGTGTCTCAGCTTGTCAAGATGCTGTATCAAAACATTGTAGACTGGGTGGCTTATCTACAACTGACACTTATTGCTCAAAGTTTTGGAGACTGGAGGTCCAGGAGCCAGTGTAGTTGGGTTGCGGTCAGAATCCTCTTCCAGGTTGGGGACTGGCAACTTCTGTAGTGGCCGAGAGGAAAGCAAGCTGGCTGGTGACTTGTTTATGGACTCATTTCATTCATGAGAGTTCTACCCTTATTACTTCACCTAATCCTAATTACCTTCCCAAAGCCCCACCTCCAAATATCATCACATTTAGGGGTGGAGAGTCAACACAGGGATTTTGTGGAGATAAATAGCAGTTCACAGCAGACTGCAATAATGCAATCCCATAGATTAGGGCTGAAATAACAGATGTTTATTACAGTTATAGCCTCATTTAAACCTAATTATCTCCTAAGCATCACCTTAAGTACTATTATATTGAGGGTTAGGGCTTACATTAGTGACACATACTGGGCAAAAATGATTGAAGGAAGGAAGGAAGGTTTTGTTTTGACCAACAAGTGGAAGGAAATTTTATCCATCATGGTGAAGGCTGAAGTAGGCCATTCCAGGCTTGGGAGCTTGGGGTGTGGGTTGCTCACAGCTTAGTGGACCAGCAAGTACAGACAAAATGGGAAGTAGACCCTACATCTATGTCTGACAGCTAGACCTGACTTCCCAGAGGTTCCACTTCCTCCCCAAACAGCATTATTACCTAGCCAGGTGCTCAGGCTCACACTGTAGTAGAGCTTCAGCATAATGTTTTATGGAGTAGAGGGGAGCAAAGGATTTGGTCTATAGTGCAAGTGCAGTTTGAAATTTTCTTTGTTTTTTAAGATTTAGTTTGTTTTTATTTATGCGTGTGTGTGTGTGTGTGTGTGTGTGTGTGTGTGTGTGTGTGTGTGTGTAGGGGGTGCGTGCTAATGCCAGAAGAGGGTGTTAGATCCTCTGGAGGTGGGACTATTGGTGATTTTAAGCTATCTGATATAAGTTCTGGCAACCAAGCTTCTGTTTTCTGCAGGACTAGCAAGTGCTCCTAACTAGCACTCTTAACCACCCCCTCCAGCCCTGAGCATCTCTTTTATTGAAACTGGAATAGAGGACCTACATTCTGCCCAGTACTTTCTTCTCTCATCCACATCTGCTCATGAATCACCTCTCTGAATCTTACAATTGCCAAGAAGCCTTATTTGCAAATATTCTCTAATTTAAAATAATTATAAGTGGTACTGTGGTGTTTCATCACGTGGATGCTTTATGCAGATTTATCTGGTCCCCCATTGCTGGACATGTAGATTGCTTCCATTTCCCACCATTCTAACTAAATTATAACAGACCTCCCTGGATTCTAGGCTGTGTGTATCCATGATGGCTTCTCCCAGGTAAGAGCTCACAAGTGAATATGACTTTTGATTTATGTCTTGTTGAAATCTGGGGACATGGTGAGCTTCCTGGCAAATGTCCTGGGTTATACTGCTGAACCAACCACAGGTCAAACATGTGCCTGCTAGTAATGCTACTTTATATCTTCAATCACTTTTTATAGATTTTAAAAGACCTTTTTTTTTAATCTGTTGTCCCACAGTCACAGCATGAAGTTAGTGGAGAAGAGATGAATATATCGTTAAAAATTGTAAAGCATTCTGAAGTTCAAAGAAGTTAAGTGACTTTCTGAAGATTGTATATGTAGTATGTGGAAGTTCTAGGACCCTATACCAGTCAGCTATAATGTCAACAGTGGTGCATAACAAATATCCCACCATCTCAGCAACTTACATCAACCAGGAGGAGAGTTTTCGTTTCAATAGTAACAAAAAGCACAGATACTCAAGTTCCTCTAAAAGATGCTACAGTGTTTTCATATAATGTATACAGTTCTCCTGTATACTGAAATTGTCTCTGGATTACTTAGAGAATTTACCATAATCTAAATATGATAGGAAAGCTGTTATATTGTTTATGGAATTATGTAGGAAAGAAATCATATATGTTCAGTGCAGATGATTTTTCCCAAATATTTTTTAAAATACTGTTTTTGTTTATTCTTTGAAAATTTCACATACGTATGCAGGGCATCTAGATTATATTCACCTTATCTACCCCCTCTAACTTTCTCAGAACTCCTCCGACACATCTCCACCCCAGCTCTAATTAATTAATAACATACTGAGTATCAGCAGTGCTGCCCATATGGGTGTAGGGTCCATATGGACAACTTATTTAAATTTTAAAATTTTATTACACTTTAAATTATTTATTTTGTATGCATTTATGTGTGGGTTTTCTCATGCCAGGACATTCATATGGAGGCCAGGAGTGCTATCCTTCCTGTGGGTCAGGAGGCAAACACAGGTAGTTAGGCCTTACAGCACTCTTACCACAGACCCATGTCACTTGTCAGTAACCTACTCTTAGTTGAAAGCTGGATGCTACTGAAGGGGAAGAATTGGAAGGTAGGCAGGGCCTATAGTTTTCATCATCCTGTGAGTTACCTTTGGGGATTGCCTTTACTTGGAATGATTTCAAACAGGCCAGTATGGCTAGGCACAGGGGTCAGGGCCAGAGTGATACAAGCAAAAAGAAGCTGGAGTCACAGCCCATGGCAGCAGAAAAGGAAATGGATGCAATGAGAGGGCATGAGGGGGTTTTATGTAAGCGGGACAGCATTTGATTTGTGTTTTAAGAGCTTATTTGGGTTGTTTGCTCAGTCGTGGATTTCTGTAATAGTTTATAAAAGAGAACCTATGAATGTTTTAGTTAGTTGATAATACATTTGGTCTCTATGAAGAGCAGCATAGTGGGAGTCCTAGTCCATCAGGGTGGTGCTGAGCAGAGTAACTCCCCAAGTGAGATTCACTAGCTCATTGATTGAATCATCAAATGATTCTATCAGGGAGAAAATACTTCCTTACTATGGTTGGGTGGCAGCTGGAAGATGCAGCGAAGACAGACTGCATTCCTTCACCACCAGACTTGGGAAAACTGGGGCATAATCGTGCCCCAGTCACCTGCATTTCTGTTTTGGGGTGTCATCACCAGGAAAGAAGGGAGCACGTATTAGAGCCAGCCATCTTCTGTGACTTTCCTGAGCTCCGTTGTATAGAAGAGAAAACTGAGGCCGAGAGGACTTGCTGACTTGCTCAGCCAGATAGACCAGACTCCATGCTCCATTCCCACGCTCACCTAAATACAGGGTTTGGAAAAGAAAACTAATGATGCTTATTTTGAATTAAAAAAATGCCCTTTTCACAATTAAAAAGCAACCACATAAAGTGAATTTACATTGAAAATTAACTGTTCACATGGAAAGGTTCCCCTTCAGGAGTAAGAATCATGGCTTCTAATTATATAGTAGTCGGTACCATGTATTCATGGAATCTTTGAAGAACTGTGTTATAAATAGGTCAGAGCAGAGCTAGAATTTGCTGTGTATTTATTTGCCTGGTGTGCCTGTTGGCATTTGGCCCTGATCTTGTTCAGTCTTGAACTCTAGTTATGTGCTCTTATGCAAATGAATCATCTCCTCAGAAAGCAAGCAGGATATTTTTTTCTGCTCATTGTTCTCTTCCTCCCTGTCCTGGGTCTAATGTAATGCTGGGTGCAGGACATTGACTAATAGGTCACATGTTCTTCCCTCTCTTCTCGGTCCATGACCTCTCTTGTCCCTTGTCTCCTCCCATCCCCACCCTGCCTCTTTGTCTTCCCCAATTTCCTTTCCTTTCTCCCTTCCTTTTCCTACATGTTCTTCCCCCACCTACCTCCTTCCCCTCTCCAAAAAGCTTAATGTTTTGTTGTGGTCAGACATTCAGTGACCAGATCTGCTGAGACACTAGGTAGGTAAGAAGACATGGGATACAGGTTCAAATCCTCAGCACCCATAGAAGAAGCTGGGCATGGCTGTGTGTGTGCCTGTAACCCCTGCACTGTGGGAGGCGGAGTTAGGCACATCACTGGGGCTTGCAGACTGCCAGCTCACCTCCAGATATAGTAAGAGACTCTGTGTCAAGGAAATAAAGCAGACAGTTATGGAACAGGACACTGGACACTCTTCCCTGGCTTTTATGTGTATCATGAGACCATGTGAACTACCAATTACTTAAAGGGAGCATGGTTACTATTAGTAGTTCCATCTATGATCATTTTAAATGCTCCTTAGTCTGATACTATGTATGTGTGTATGCACTTGTTCATGTATGTGGGTGTGACCTTGATACTTCAACCATTTATTGAACAAGTTGCTTCAAGTCACAGGTTCCTATATACACCTTGTCAAAACCATAGCCCTAGTAGCAGTATGCCATCAGTGTCTTCATTCAGTTGTGTAAAAAGCTGGCCTAGTTGGAGGCTGAGGCTATTGGACTTTATTGAGCACATGCTGTATGCAGGGTGCCAGCCATGCTCCCATACTGATCATCTTGCTCTCACAACAGCTTGTCAACATTACACTGTGAGCAAGACAGTGGAGACACAGGGAGATGAGATAAACTGTCCAAGGTCACCTTTGGAGGATACCTTGTGGAAAGCCATTTGCCAATCTGAATGTTTCTTTGCTGAGTGTCTATTTTGTGCAGTGTGTTTTAGTGCTGTGGTATTATAGAATATTCCAAGGAATGAATACGAGGCCAAGTTGCGTTTCCACAATTCATTGTCTAAAGGACCAATATAGCATAATAGGGGCTGTAAGTCAAAAAGGTACCAGGCCCAAAAGAAGTACAAAGAAATAGAAGAGGAGGGTCTGGGAGGCTTCCTGGAAGAGGAGCTGCCTTAGCAAGGCCCAGAGACATGTCTAAGTGTTTAACAGGCTGGTGGAGGGTAGAGAGCACCCAGAGGGAGAGGCATTCTGGAGGGTGGGAGCAAAATATGCAAAGGTATAGACTGGATCATGGAGGATCATGAAAGTTGGAGTGTAAGTGCTCTGCAGGCAATATCTGGATGGGGCTGGAGAAGTGGATGGAGCCAGATGCGTCAGGATCTTGAGTGCTGAGCTGGGCCTCATACTATCTTGCTCTAGCTAACAGCAGTGAGCTCTTTCTCTTTAGGATGGCAAACTGCACATCCAAGCTTACTTTCTCACTCAGTTGAACAGTTACTGTGCTTCAGACCCCATGCAAGTGGCTGGGTGGTGAAGACAATGTTGGGATGTTTCAGGTGCATCCCGGTATGCAAAAAGACAACTCGCATTTGTAGGTGCCATGGTATGAGAAAGACCGGAATGGAGCCATAGAGAAAGAGACAGCCAGCAAGGGTGTCTCAGAGGATGTAAGTGTGGGTTGGTAGAGACGAGTTAATTGAGAGAAGAGTCAGTGAAAGTGTTGGCAAGAATGGCAAGGGCCCAAGGTCCAGCATGATGCAATGGTATGTGTAGGTGGGGAAAGCAGAATGACCAAAAATAGAGGATGTCCTGGGAACCAATCCCTGAAGCCTGAACAAATAGAAGAAAGAAGGAGGCTGAAGAAGGGGATGAGTGGCGACCCCATAGACTTAAGAATTCTCATGAACAGAGCCCCATCCTCCTGCCCGAGAGCCACCTGGGAACAGCCCAGGAAAGCATGGGATGCACAGCATTGGGACCTTTCCTCCAATTGCTGTTCTCCTGTGAGTCACATGTGCCCCAACAGCTGCAGACTTCAGCTGAGCTTGACTGCTTGGGTAGTTGTCAGCTGTGACTGCATGCACTTGCCCAAGCTAGCCTTTCTTGGCCAGCAAGTTCCATCTTCCACCAAGAGGCCAGAGCCTTGGCCTGGGAAGAGTAATTAAAATAGGATCAGTGTGGTTCATCTTGTGGTGATGTTAGTGCAAAGCTCTCAGCATGGAGGCCTCTGACTGTTGCTGGACTTGGTAGCTTTAGCCACAGGGTTCTGGATTTAAGGACAGAAGAAAGGAGCTATGGAATTTGCTTCTGAAGCTGAGGAAAGCCACTGAGATAAGGCATGTGGCAGGGGTGTTCAGAAAGTCCATTGCATGGTGCTGTTAAAGTGAGAGCTTGGATGACCTTGGAGATCCTAAGATTTAGAGATGACAGAGTCATGGGATACCTACTGAGGAGAGCTGCTACCAGGGAGTAGAACCAGCCCAAGAGAAAAGTGTGTTGCAGTCAAAAAAACTGAAAGGAGTTGGAGATCTGAAGAGAATTTTGACATCTGACAAGGAGATGCAGTTTTGAGTTTTCTCAGCAAGTTTTTGGTCTTCCTTTGGTCAGTTATTTCCTCACCATCATCCTTTTTGGAATGGTAATGTATATTCTGTGCTGTTATATGTTGGAAGTATGTGATCTGCTTTTTGATTTTGATTTAACAGGGGATTGCTGTTAAGAGGTTGCATGAATCTCAGAAGAGGCATGGACTTTAAACTTCTAAGTTTGAGGCTCCTATAGACTATGGGGACTTTTGTAGTCGGACAGAATGCATCTTTGCATTATGATATGGCTAAAAGCCTTTGGTGGCCAGGGAGTAGAATGTGGTTGTTTGAAAAAAAAAAAAAAATGACCCCTAAAGGGAGTGACATTATTAGGACGTGTGGCCTTGTTGGAGGAAGTATGTCACTGTAGAGGCAGGCTTTGAGGTCTCCTGTATGCTCAAGTCCCACCCAGCACAACAGACAACTTCCTGTTTCCTGTGAGTCCAGATGTAAGAACTCTCAGCTCCTTCTGTAGTGCCATTCGGCCTGCACTCTATTGTGAACTGTCCACCCCCACAGTGACATATCCTGAAGCAAGGCTATACCTACTCCAACAAGGCCACACCTCCTAATAGTGCCATTCTCTATGGAGGTCATTTTCTTTCAAACCACTGCAAGAATTGTGAGGAATATATTTCTGTTGTTTAAGCTACCAACTTACTGTATTTTATTAAAACACTTCTAGCTGGTTAAACAATAGCCATATGCTGAATTACCATTTGGAGAAAATATTTCTCTCAGCATGGTTTGACTGGTGGCCATTTGACCATGTTGGGCCATCTGGCTTCTTTGTCCATGGTTTGGTCTCTTTAATCTCTTACAGTCTAGCACATTCCTTCATTAAGGGTGTTGGAAGAGGCCTTCAGGGAGCATGGTTTCTATGACTTGTTTTTAATCCTGTTGCTGTGCCTGGTCCATAGCCTTCTAGTCTATTCTGTATGATACTTGAGGCACTCACCCACAGCACACAGACACACCAAACCCCTTTCTTCATGGGTCATACAGTTGTACTTGGGCCTGTTGTTTTTGCTGCAGTTACAGACTAGAGACAGTCATGGGTTGGGTTCCACAAATGCCATGTCTTCTAAAATGTCAAATGATCATGTGCTGTAAGTGAGGTGTGTGTGACCTATGAGGAAAGGGAACACATCATTTTAGGACCCAGTATCAGGGCAGAGAGATATGAACTAAAACAGAAAAGAAAAACCAAAGCAAAACAAAGCTTTTCCAACAAACACCAGGTTTCAAAGATCAGAGACCCAGACTACCTTGACCTCTAGGAGCTTCTACTGAGCAACAGGAATGTAACTTTGCCCTTACATTGGTGACTGTGACTCACTGTGACAGACAACCTTATTAGGGAAGGGTCATTTGGCTCTTGGTTTCAGAGATAGTTCAGTTCATCATGTCAGGAAGGCAGAGTGAAATACATCTGTTTGTCACATCAAGGCTCACTGAGAAGCAAATAATTCAAGCTGCAGCCATGGATCCTTCAAAGTGACTCACATCTACCCACCAGGACCCATTCCTTGAGGCTTGTCAAGTCTTTTAAACACAGTTCCACAAACTGGGGACCAAGTGTTCAAAGCATGAGTGAGCCCCATGGGGAGATATTTCAGATTCAGATATTGGCATAAATAATCATAATGTTGAGGTGGATGCAATAAAGGCATGAAGAAGAAAACAACTGGGGTAGAGAAAAGTATTTAGCGTGTGACATAATTATAGCTAATAATAGTTAGCATTAATCAAACACTTACTGTGTACCTAGTGCCTTTGTTTTTTCATATTATCTATCATTTATATACCTAATAATTTAAGGAGGTAGCTATTATTATTTTTCCCCATTCTGTAAATGGAGAGACCACAGTAGACTCATATAACTAGATCATGGTTATAGGGAAGTGCCACTTTGTTCCAAGTCTTCCTCTTTCTAGCTCCCATGGGCCCTTGAGGTGTTATAGGGATGGTGATTTCCAGTTGAACTGTGAAGAGTGAGACATCAAGGCCCTAAGTTACATGAGGCTCCCCTCAGGTGAAATCCTTAAAACAAAGTCTAAAGCATGTCCTGGAAGACGAAGCCAAGAGAAAACTCACTTATGTACTCCCAGCCCTCCACCCTTCATGGAGTGGGCTTTGGAAACTCTTCCAGTCATAGCCTCATGATTAACTCAATGAAAACTTTCCTGTGAACAGGAGACTTCAAGTGACCACAGTGTGAGCACTGACAAATCACCACTCTCACCAGAATACATTATGTTGGAGGGGCACTGGTGTCTGGTCTACCCCAGATGCTTTAATAATTAGTCCATTGTCAGGTCTAGCCTAAGATGCTGAGTTTGAAGACAATGTGGAACCATGGTACAGTAAAGCCATTCTTTTTTTTTTTTTTTTTTATAAGAAGACAGCAGTTTTTGTGGTTTTATTTAAACACAAATAAAACATGCACATAAGCCATCTACTCATTTTCTTCGCTGCGTAGCCTGGCATTGGGATTGGTGACTCTGATGGCCAGCTGTGCTGCTCTTTCTACAATGGCTTTTCGGTTCTTTGAGGAAACGTTGTGAGCAATTTCAGCACAGTAAGATTTGTTGCACATCAGCAGCACTTCCAGCTCCTTGACATTGTGGACCAGAAACTTCCGGAAGCCACTAGGCAGCATGTGCTTGGCTTTCTTGCTGCTCCCATAACCAATGTTGAGCATCAGGATCTGGCCCTTGAATCTTCTCCGCACCCTGTTGTCAATACCCCTGGGTTTCCGCCAGTTTCGCTTAATTTTGACATATCAATCTGACTGGTGCCTGATGAACTTTTTGGTCCTCTTTTTGACGATCTTGGGCTTCACCAGAGGCCGGAGGGCAGCCATAATGCCGTAGATGAGATGGCAGCCACCTTACCGGCAGCGCCAAAGAAGAAGGAAGGGGCCCAGTAAAGCCATTCTTAAAATGATGTCAGAATGTGTACACTGTTTTTAAGACTTGGGTTCTTGGCACACAGTGAATACTAAATGAATATCTATTACCTGACCAAATAGAAAACCTCCAAAACTAATTTCATATGTCACTATAGATATAACAGAAAGTTCTGTTACATTATGTCTGTGTGGCTTTCTGAGTCTTGGCTTTTTTGGCTTAACAGAGGACCTTCATTTTCATCTGTTTTTCTGCAAATGACATGATTTTGTTTTTAATAAATAAATAATATTTTATTATACCATATATTCCATTTTAATCAACCATCACCTGTTGATGGGCCTCTAGGCTGATTAAATAACTTGGCTCTGATAAACATGGGTGGGTAGATATCTTGGTTAAGTGATTTTGACCCCTTTGGGTAAACTAAGGAGGATATATGTGGTAGGTCTGTTTTCAGTCTTTTTGAGGACTCTCCATTCTGATTTCCATAGTAGCCACACTAATGAATATTCCTGTCAATGATACATAAGGCTTCCTTTTCCCTTATCTTTGCCAATTGGAGATCTTCTAAAATTCCAAAGCCCAGAGCTATGAACATCCCACATCAAGTAAATTACAATTGTTTGGGTGTGACCTAATCATTATTCTATAGCTTCCAGGTAATTTCAGTGTAGACTACTTTGGAAATGACTAGTCTCAGCATCCATTATTAGGTGAGCAAACAGCTATGTTATGATGTGCTAATGTAATGGATTACCTTGCCATGATTGTAGTGGATGGACTGTGCCAGGAGACACGAACACAATGTTGTCTGCAGCATTATTCATAAGAGCCTTGCACTGGAAGCAACCCAAACATCTATCTAGAGTTGAATGGGTAAATAGATTGCATTGTAAATACAACATGGAGTGTCATTTATCAACCAAACGAAGGGCTACAATCATATGTACAATCTCACAAACACACAGTGGAGTGAAAGAAACAGATACCCAAGTGTGCCTGCCATGCCTCTCAGGTTATGTGAAAGCCTATAAAAGGAGCCTGTAAACATCTCTGTTAAGAGCCCTAGAGTGAATGTTGTGAATTCATAAGCGATGTGATGCCTTGTTGATGCTTAGCTCTGCCAATACAACCATAAACCAGAGACAAATGAATGAGAGTAGCTGTGTTCAAATAAAACTTTATTTGTAAGAACAGGTGGTGCATAGGGTGAACTCCCAGATCCTGGTAAATGCTGTTTGCTAATCTGCATTCAGCAGACCCGGGCTCATGGTGAAAAGTCTGTGTAACTCATTACCAACTGTGGGCTCCTGAATGTGAGATAGTTGCTGACGCTGGAAATGACTTAAAAAACCCTGGGTACTAATTATTTTGTTGACATTTGTCACTGTGTATTTATGAGATATGTGCTTTTCTCCAATGTTACCCAACTTTTACTTTACATTAGAAGAGACTGAATGAGTGAGCTAGAACTCTGCATTCTACTCTGATGTACAAGCAGTAACTCTGGAAACTATATTAAAATGTAAAACATTAAAAACTACAATAAATTGCTGAGGGACAATAAGTTAGATTACGATTAAAAAGATGTGTGTGAGCACATTAGCACCAAGGTTAGGGAAGTGGGATCATGGGGTCAGGAATGAGGGAGGAGTTGGGGCTTGGTAGGTGACCATAGTTACCTATTTACTTATTTGTGCCAATGGGAATTGAATACAGACCTTCAGGTATGCTAGACGAGTGCTCAACCACTGCCTTACATCTCCAATTCTCTTTTTATTTGTTTTGAAATTTGGGACAAGGTCTCATTCAGTTTCCCAGGTTAGCCTTGAACCCATTCTAGTCTAGAGTAGTCTTGAACATGTGGTTTTCTTGTCTGGGCTTCCTCAGTATGTAGGACTACAGACATTCACCACTAAACCCAGCTTGATGTTTCACTTACTAAGTTCATTGAGTCACAGTCGGGTTTCACTAACAATTTTCCTTCATGTATTGAAGAGTTCAGTTATAGTAGAAGAAAGAATATCGTTGGTGTTTGTATGTGTGTATGTGTGTTAAAATGTACTCAGAAGAATACAGGCCCAGGAGGGTGAAGGCTTGATGCACATATGGAACTCATGGAATAATTGTTGATGAATAAAATGTTCTTCCTTTGAGAAGCAAGGACTTTATACCAGGGGACACTGGAGTCATGAGATAAAACTTGGGCACCTTGAGATGAAACAAGGGTTCTCTCTTCCCCTAGTCTTAAGACATGCTCATATTTTGTCTCTTTGTGTGGTGTATGTGTATGCATGCATGTTTGCCTGCATATAGGTACATGTGTTTGTGGGTGGGTTGCATGTGCATGTATGCATAAATGTTTGTGTGCTTATAGGTTAGAGGTATTTGTCAGGAGTCTTCCATCTGATTAATTGAGGCAGGGTCCATTGATTGACCCAGAGCTGGCCAATATGACTACTCTGGGTAGCTAGCTATCTTGCTCTGGGGAGCTTACATATGGGTCAATATAACCTCATGGCATTATGTGTGCTCTGGGGATCTGAACACCAGGCCTCATGCTTACGCAGCAAGTATTTTAACCATCAAGCCATCTTCCTAGCCCAAGATATACCTGTTTTACAACCTGAATGATAAGTCTAAAATCCTGAGGCATGCATTTCAAGGATGGTGCTTGCTGCTCATGCTTGCCTTCAAAAGGTCAATGTGGAGAGAAGTCTGTAGGGGCTCTTCTGCTCACTGGTTCTACAGGGCTGTCTAGAAAACCCCCACGCCTTTGTCAGAATCTAGAAAGTTGAGATCACTTGTGATCACAGACAAGGAAGGAGGCTATGTGCAAGACAGAGGATGTGCCCTGCAGGGTTTGGGAGGCGGGCAGAAACCCCTTTGCCTGTTGGCTTACTTCCCAGACTTGGATGGGAGAAGGCCTTCCCGTGAAGCATGAGTCAGCCTCCGAAGCTTGGGGAGGGGCCTTGAGGGAGCTGCAGCCTCATTTGATGCATAATTGGGGAGGCAGGCTTCCTCCCTGTGCTCTGGGAATGCTGTTGCTTAAAAAATTTATGAATCCCCTTACTCACAGTGTGCTGTCCTGTAGATTATTGCTTCCCAGGAGCCTGAGCACCAGGGGACATGCTTGGTGCCCTATTTTTTTTTAACTTCCATCATTATCAATGTCATTATCATTGTCTGGATCTTTGAAGCAATTAATCAAAGCAGCCAAAGTGCAGAAAATCTTGGGAGAAGAAGTGGAAAGAAAGCCCATATTCTGCAGACTTTATTCTCTCTGTTCTGGCTCAGGTTTAGCTGGATCCATGGGGTTATTTCTACTAGTTTTTTCTTTAGAGAATTGTCCCATGAATTCTAGGCCTGACTTTGCACTATATTTAGCTAACTTATTCTATAAAGCAGTCTCTTGAGTTTTCTATGTCACACATCATTCTAGACCCGAAGACATGGTTGTAAATAAACTGTGTATGTTACATGTGCTCGTATGTATGTGTGTGCTAGTGTGTCCATGCCAATGTGTATGTGAAGTGGATAACAAGATAAACGAATACATAATTATGAATACTTTCACTAGTTGTAAGCACTGGTATTGAAAAGGCAGAGAGCTCAGGGAAGGTGCCTGAAAAGACATCTTCTGAGTTAGGATATGATTGTTAAGAAGAAATGCAACAAAAGAGTGGAAAAGGGTTCTAGCCATGGGAAACCACTGTTGCAAAGGTCCCAAGGCAAGAAAAATGTACAAGTTCTAAAAGTGCATTGAAAGCCATTGTAGTAAAGATCAATGAGTATGAATTATAATGACACAATGGGGTGAAGATGCTGGAAGAAGGGATGCAGAAAACAATCTTACCGACCCCACTAAGGAGTTGGGCTGGTCCTCCAAGTTAGCTGTGTTCAGTAGAAGTTTCCATGGTGATGAAAAGTACTCTACATCTGTTCTGTTTAATGTGGCAGCTACTAATTATATACGGTTGTTGGTCAACGAACACCTGATGAGTGCAACTTGGAAAAATAATTATTTCATTTAATGTTAACTTAATGGCAAGTTAAACTTGAACAACTCTATGTAGCCATGACCGTCAAGTTGGATAGTGAATTCAGCAGGAAGTGATCCAGGGATGGTGAGAAGCTCAGAACAATGGATTGGAGGATTAGGTCATGCTTTACTTTGCAGTAGCATAGAAGTAGCCGCCTTCATCCACTTTATAAGAAGCTGATAAAGACTCATTCAATTTTCACAGTGCTTAGCCCTAAATGATATTGAGCTCACCCCTTTCCACAAGAGCGGGTGGAAAGATTATCCAGACCATGAGGAACTGTCGTGAAATGGTGTCCTGTAAATATGATTGGGCTATTGCACCCATGCACCCTCAGCGGTGGCTCCTGTGCAAGACTCAAGTGTGTGTGTGTGTGGGGGGGCAGGGAGTGGGGAGGGGCAATGTAGGTTTTGACACAGAGGCTTCTGGGTTAACTGGGCATGAAAATTTGCTTTCCACTCTTCTCTTCTTGCAGTCAAACTGCATTCAGAAAAATCTGCAGAAGCTGAGAATGGCTGTGAGCTGTGTAATTTACACTGTGTAAAACATTGGGTTTTGCAAACACTTTCCCTGTGAATGACTGATTCCTGAGTAACGTTGAGACCTGAGTACCGCTTCTAAGATCCTTCTATATAGGTGTGGTGTCACTGATTTTAATCCAGGGGATAAAAAGCTCAATTAAAACTTTGGTTGTATGTTTTCTGGCTCCATGGCCCTGGAAAGGTTTTCCCTTTATCCAGATATTAGCGTGGTGGTTGATGTCTCAAGTGCCTTTTGGACTTTGACGTGAAAGTGCCTTGCTCTTCTTATCCTGCAGGACTAGAATCTAGGAAGTGGAACTCAGAGAAGGCTGAGGCCCTAAGCAGTGACTCTCAACCTTCCTAACGCTTCATCCCTTTAACACAGGTCCTCATGTTGTACTGACCTCCAACCACAAAATTATTTTCTTGCTACTTCATAACTGTAATTTTGCTGTTATGAATCATAATGTAAATATCTGTGTTTTACAATGGTCTTAGGTGACCCCTGTGAAAGGGTCGTGCTAGGCCCCAAGGGATATCCCAACCCATAGGTTTAGAACTGCTGGTTTAGGTGGAGCTTCCTCAGCAAAAACAGTTGGGATTTGTTGGTGTCAAGCAAGGGAGACCCAATAGTTGTCATTCTTAGGAACTGAAGGATGTAACCTGAACAGGACAAGGGTCAGTGAAAAGCTGGCTGCTTTCAGTCCTTATACTCATATGGTTGAGATTGACATTACAACCCCTTAGCCAGGTGAGAGCAATCTTAATTGATTTATCTACTAAAGTGTTATTCAGTGAAAGGAGGGCATGGAAACCATGCAGGCAAGAATGAGCTGGATGGCCTGAAAATTGCTTGTACTTTTTAAAAATTAAGAATATAGCTCACAAATATGCAAACGTCATACCTAGGGATTTTCAGTTCTAATAAAGTCTCCATTAATCACAGTTTTCCACACAGACTTTAGGCTATTCCTTGTAAAAATTATTTCAAAACCAGGATTATCTATATTGATCTTTTGATGCATAGCTCAATTCAAATCAAATCTATCCATAGCTAATCTATCTATTTTTGTATCTATCAGTATCTATCACATCTATAGTTATCTGAATCTATGTCTATGTTTACATTAAGTTTTTTTTGGTTGCTATGAGGTCAGCTAGATTCCGAAACTTGTGTCTTAATTAGCCAACATGCAAAATACTTCCATCCATCCATTTAGCCATACAACAAATATTTGCTGATATCTTTGTGATCAGGTATTGTGCTTACTGTTATGAATCAAAAATCATATAAGATACATCCCTCAGCTCAGGGTTAAGTGTGTGCTGCGTTTTTATTGTTACTTCCACTAACATTGGCTCTAATGCAAGAGAGAGGTGTTAGTTGTTCAAATATAGCTATCACAACCTCAAGAGCAAATTATTGTGGAATACTCAGAGAACAGTTATTGACTCAGTCAGGATAATTTGATTTATGGAAGTTACATGGTTAAGGATTAAGTAGATGGTAATGAACAGAGAAAAACATTAATTGAATGACAAAAGGCTGGCCCTCTGGACAGGACTGATCTAATACAGACTAGATGGGACATGAGAGTTTAAGCTACAACTTTTGAGTGGGTGTGGGAGGGGCAGACATGGATGGATGATGATCTAGATATTTAGTTAGACTCTTGGTTACCCTAGAAAAGCATGAAGACATACTTAGTGGCCTAAGGTATAAATAAGGATAATAGCTTCATTTATTGGAACAGTGGTTTTGGCAGTGAACATAAAACACATAGACATTTTCATTTAAACTTTAACTCATTACTAAATCTGACAGCTCAGCAAATCCCCACTAACCACACTCTCACTGTAATTCTCAATTAGTTTCACTTGACAACATGCTGGAGTCAATCACTAGTTGCCTTCCGATCTCAAATTTTCGCTCATTGCTTTAGCAAAAGAAACTCATTAACTTTTGTAGAAAATGGTTCTTCAGATTTCCTTCTGCCCCTTGTAGATGTTACCACACGCATATCATATCATCTTCAAGTGGAAGTGTTTGTGACTAAATATCCCATGTGCGTGTGTGAATTTGAGCGCATGGCTGTGTGTGTATAGGCCAGAGATGATGTTGGGTGTATTTTGTAAACATTTGTCACTTGGTTTTCTGAGTCAGAGTCTGTTAATCAATCCTGATCTTACTGGTTTGCCTAGAGTGGTTGGCCAGCAAACCCAGGAAATCAGGCTCTCACACTTGTGTGACAAGTGTTCTACTGACTGAGCATTTCCCTAGCACCTTTCACTAGATGATTCTTACTCTGCTGCCATCTCAATGGAACCAGAGGCTTTTGAAAGTGCTAAAGTCCCCTTAAATTTAGTTATGATAGATATTTGGACCTAAGATCCATTCTCCATTATCAGGACTTCCCTAGATCATTCTAAATCTTCTAAGGTGTGTCTATGACTTTCCACTCACTTGATACAATAAAAGCCAGTAAAATATCTTTAGGAGTGAGACTGTCCTGGTTTCAGGCATGACTCTGTCTTGAATGTCACCTTAGACATAAAAAGTCAAATAAAATGTGGAAATGGTAGATGTATTTGGGACTTATGGGATGCTTGGTGATGGGCCAGGCTTTCAGGAGGAGATAGTTCTGAGGATAAACACAAGACTACACAGTTTCTGTGGAAGAGGAATCATTGAGAGTAGAAAGATCAGAGTGAGCAGACAGACAAGGTCTTGGACATTTATGTCCAGCTCTGTTGTAGTTAAGCATAACCCTATGACTTGCTGTTGCCAGTTGCATGTGGGCATATGCCTTTAAGAGCTACTTCAGAAGACAAAACACTATCGTCCCCTTTCTTGAAGAGTTATAATATTTCTGATAGTGGAAGCTCTAGTGGGCTAGGGTTCTGATGGATGATAGTGGATGCTGAAGATACAGAAATGGAAGAAGTCCTGCTTTTACAGGGTTCATGACAGAAGCATTGGTATTGCATAGCACACGGTCTAACTTGGGAAGTCAGGCAAGATTTTGGGAAATTATGCTTAGTTGTGAAGATTGAGAGGGGGTCAATTATTGGGTGAATAACATGATATAATTTTGCAGAGGGGCTGTGTGGTGAGAAGACAGATGAAAAAGAAAAGGAGGAAACAATGCAAGGGCTTGTAAGCAAGCAGATGGCATGATGCTGTTCTCCAGAAAAGAACATGGAATTCCTATATGTTGTCTATATCTAGACCATAACATCACTGACTACCACTAGCCAAAATGACGCTGTTGACTTGGTAAAGTTCCTTGGGCCACATGCTGATTATTCTGGGAGGAAGGAACTTGACTGCTGTTCCCACCTCTCCTGAGAGATTATTTCTAAGTGTGACCTTACATAAACTTACCTTGAGAAATGGATTTTGATTGTGACTAACATATGTGCTTTATTTGAAACACTTGAAATTTAATTATGCTCCACAAGATAAATAATTTTATGTACTTGTCAGTTTATATCCAAACCCCAAACCAAAGGCCAAAAGCAAGAATTACAATCTCCAAAAAACTCACATAAACATCCACTAAGAATGGTGTCCATTTCTAGAATAAAACACTTAATGTTTAATGTAAATAGTGATGTCATAATTAGTTCTGAAGGAATTCCTGACCTTCAGTTACAATTTGCAGTCAATGGAGACCATTTGTTTTTTTCTAAAAATCAAATATTAAAGGAAGTGAGCAATTTCTTTTTAAATTTTTTCTTCCCATTGCAGTATAAGATGATCTCTTCCAGTATATACAAAAAATAAAACTAAGCCAGAATGAGGAGTGTCTGAAGGAATGACTCGGGGGAGGGGCCATATGTGTTTACACCTAGTACTAACTGTAGACTCTAGGAGCTGAGTGTGTACATGATCAGCGTTAAATCCTTTCTGTATAGTGGAAAGTTTGCAAGAGAAGATGTGAGGAACAAAACCACAAGAGACAGCGTCTCTTTGAGTCACAGGTTGCTTCCTGCTCTGTTTAGAAAATGCTGGAACCTAGGGACCAGTTTTGATGGTCTACACATCTGATCTATGCTAAATCTCCCGATGCCACCTCCCTCTTCCATATCAGTGGTTCCCTTCATGTCTAGGCTTCTGGCACCCCGCTTTGCCTGATTGGTCCATGTTCAGTCTTTCACATTGTGGCCAAAGTAATTTCTCATTTATTTCATAAGATTTTGCAATGCCTGCTATACTCAAGAGACCCTCACAGGAACTGGATTTTTAAAATTTAATTTTGCATAGGCAAATCTTGTGTGCATAGGCACATAAAACTGAATGGTTCATAGTTGCTGATGTCTCACTCCCTTAGTCCATGTAGGACTTACTTTTGTCTAATTGTGTTTAACACGTAGAGTCACATGCACTGATCGATACCTCTGACAAAAGCCCCAGCATTAACAATATCATACATCTCAACAGAAGGCTCATCAACACTCACTTATTCCCTTCCTTCTGATGCAGTATTGCCTCTGTTGCAATGAATATCTATACTTTATGATGGTTGCTTTTGCTCTTTGAAATGTGTGTCCTACTGTACATTATCTTTTGGACTTCCATGTGGTAGAAATGTTCTCTGTGTACTGTGAATAAAGAACTGTTTTGGCCTGTGTAGAGCACCATAGAAGTGGGTGGAGAATCAGAGGCAGCCAGGTAGGAAGAAGGGTGGAGTTTGCCAGTCGCCCTCCGTCCCCAAAGAAGCAACATATAAGAAAAACAGGTGAACCACGGGCTGTGGCCACATGGTGGGAAGATTAATAGAAATGGGTTAAATTAAGATAAAAGAGCTAGCTAGTAATGTGCTTAAGACATCGGCCAACAATATAAAGTTAAATATAAGCGTGTAATTCATTTTCTTTGGGGGACAAAAGCCGCGGGCGCACAGACCAGGTTCCAAACTGCTGGCGCCACACCCGCCAGGTTGCAAACCTCCCGGACCCAAAACGGGCTGGGGGGGGTGGGGGGGTGGGGAAACTTACTACAACACTTCCATGTCTTTCCCCCCACTTACTAAAATCCATCTGTAATGGCTGTTGCTATACTTCATTTATTTTGATTGCAGGGCATCTATCTTAATTTATTCAGTATGTTTCACTTTTAGCTTTAATCCTTCCTTTCTTTTTCAACAATGAAGGTTCCTATCTCCCTTCTGGTGAGGTAAGAACTTAGTGTATCTTCCACCATCCCTTTATCTCCCCTCCCCACTGTCTCATCCATTACATCACTACTTTGACATTGTATAGACCAACAGTTTTTGATTTTCAGTGCACAGTCATATTGTACCTCATGAGACCATATCATTCATCCCAGACTGCGATGGGTGCATGCTTTCCTGCCCAAAGTGCTGTGGGTGCATGCTTTCTGTTCCAGCATACTGTGGGTTTATGTTTTCCAAGCTGAGCAATGCACATGTTGCTGGTTCAGAATATCTCAGCAGAATCTTTACTTTGTGTCTGGGTTTATGATGGAACTCAGTGGTAGAGAACTTGCACAGTTTAGCATGCACAAGTCCTGGCTTCAATCCTCAGCATAGTAAAAATGTATTTTAGAAACAACAACAAAAATTCTGTAGTTTCACAAGTGAAACTCTTTTTACTTTGGCCTTGGATATTATTCTTTAAAAATAGCATCAAATTTTACCAAGGCATTTGATTCCTTTAATCTACACACTTAGAATAATTTCTTGCAGGTGTTTTTCTTTTGATCTAGATATTTTATCCAAAAGTATGTGTGCACACATGCATGTGTGTGCTCCTGAGTTGGTGTGTATATATACTTGTGTTAATGGAAGAGAATGCTGGACATCCTGCTGTGTTATTCTAAGCCTTACTGCCTGAGATAGAGTCCCTCATTGACTCTACAGTTAGGCTGGCAGCCAAAAGACCTGGAGTACCTGCTCTTTCCACTCTCCATGGCACTGGGGTTACAGGCAGATGTACAGGCACTCTGCCTTCTACACTCAGGCATCCTTGCTTGTGTAGCAAGTGCTCTTATCCACTGAAGTATCTCCTCAGCACCCCCCAAATTATCTATGACAAATATCTGAGATATTCTTTGTCTGAAAATATTTCATTATAGTTTTATATTTGAATAACAGCTTAAATTGGACACAATATTTTTGACCTACTTTAAAAAATTCCTAAAATATTACATCATGTATTCTTGGAATTATTATTATCACTGATGGAATATTCTAGGGCCGTTCTGACTTTCTACTAAAACAGTAACAGCAAAAACTTGATCTTCTTTTTCTTCTTGAAAGTTTATAGTTCTTTTTTATCTTTGATAAACTTTCTACTTTTACTCCAATTCCTCTAGATGTGCATTTTCCCTAATTTCTAGTCTTTCAGGTATTAAAAAAATGGAGAAATACTTCATCTATTTATTTAAAGTCCTCATTATGTCTAATTTTCACTTGTTTCCTGGGAATCTATGATTGTCTTTCTGGGTATCATGTAGCCTTTAATTTTCCATGTCTTGTCACTTCTTCCTTCTGGAGGATTTCCCCAGTTCCATCTTTCCACTGATCAGCTCATTCTTCAGCTCTGTGTATTCTGAATTCAGTTATCCCTTGCTTGTGATCTTTACATCAGCATTTTCACATTTGAATGCTTTCACTTATTTCTTTGAAGTTCTTCTTATTCTATATTGTCCAATCTTTGCTTTAAAATCTTGTTTTACATCCATCTGATCTGATTTCCTCTTTTTGGACTCTGTCATCTGTTGTGTTGTTTTCCTTTGGAAAGGTTGACTCCTCAAATAGCTTGCACTTGGGGGGCATGAGCTAATTTTGAGTGAGTGTTCATTCTGTCATGGAGGTATTAGACTTCTGTGATGATCAGTGTAGATGGTTAAGGATGAGATGTCAGTCAGCCCTTGTGACTTCAGGACAAATCAGGAATGAGTACAGGGAGACAGAGCTCCCACACTGGCTGTTCTGTCACATTCAAGAGTCTATATCTCCCCTGATTTACCCCTGGCAGGCCAGCTGAGTGGGACTGTAGAGATAGCACTGTTTTTCTTGGAGTGATTGCAGGCCAGGAGCAAGGACACTGCCTGCAACCTGTTTTCTGGTTTATTCTTTCATGGTCAGAATTTTCCAAATGCCCTAGAAATCTCTTATCAGCCCTGTTTCCCCAAAGGTCAATCATGGTTTGTTTCTTCAAGGTTTCCTCAATCCTATTTTCCAGTTGACTAATTAGTTCTTCAGATGTATCTACTGTTGTATGAGGTTTTTGACCCGGCCTTTTTGGCCTGGTCCTATGGCTCAGACTTGCAGACCTGCAGTCCTGCAGTCTCACAGAGACACACAGACAATTAAATTAATTTTATGCTGATTGACCTAGAGCCCAAGCAAATAACTTGCTAACTCTTCACCCTTAAACTAACCCATGATTGTTATCTTACTTAGCTATGTGGCTTGCTACTTTTTTTAAAGCAGTATTTTAGCTTTTTTTTTTCTACTGGTGATTCATCTGGCTCTCTCTGGCATCTCTGCTCTGTTCTTCCTGTTCCTAGAGTTTTCTTAGTCTGGTAGTCCCACCTACATTTCCTGTCTGCTTTCAGCCAATCAGCATTTTATTAAACCAGTAGGTGGGACAACTATATACAATGCAACAATCTCACTACAATCTACTTCTTTTTTTTTTAATTTATCTAGTTACTTAGGTTTGTGATAAAGGTCAGCAATGGTGGGAGGAGCAAGAACCACAGCCAGAGCTCAGTATCTCACTCCGAATTAGAATTAGAAATCCTGATCTTCAACTTGCTGGGTCTGTATTGCAGAATTGTGCCCTGTCTCCTCAGAATCATGTATTGTATTTCTAAACCCCTTTATCCTACCCTATGGGTTCATTTGGAGAAAGAGTCTTTAAAGAGCTCATTTACATGAAGTGAAGTCAGTCCTATAGGTAGGCTCTTATACTGTATCATTAGTACCCTCATCTAATCCATATACATATGAAGGAAAAGTAATAGAGAACTAAAGTCTGAGACCAAGTCAACATGGTGTTCTTTATCTAGGACTTCTGAGCTTCAGGAATTGTGAGAAAACAATCACTTAGGTACTTTGCTATGGCAACTCAAGTCAATATTCTTTCTCAAAAGAAGGTGGCAGATCACTACTGTGGCACAGCTCTTAATGCTTTCATTAGCTTGTGGAGTGCTCATATAGGCCAGGATGGTCATGAACAGGTCCACTGAGGTACCATTGAAGGGTTTACTCAGAACTACAAGGCCAGTTAGTGTTGGGACCAGTATCATGTCTGCTTCTAGGGTTGGCAACTAATCTGGTAGATTCAGCTGTCCAACTTGGCAGCCAACTACCTCATGTAACAATTTAAATTGATATTGATTAAATTAGATAAAATTAAAAATTCAAATCCTGAGTCACACTAGACGAATGCCAAGTATTTAGTTTGTGGCTGTCGTGTTGGACAGCGGGGACTAGAACATTTCCATCATCATGGAAAGTTCTGTTGGGCAGCAGCACATTGGATTGTATTGCCGCTCAAGAAACTGAATGTTCCTTTTCTGAGCACAGATTGTTGCTCATGGCCCGACTCTGGCCTACCTTTTAAGCCTTGTTTTCTGGTCCTGTCATTTGTAGCCTCTAGCTTCTGTTTTTAACCAGTGACCCAGAGTCCCCTAGTGAGGCATGCACCTGACCCTTCTGTACATGGATGCTTTTCTGTTAGACTCAGTTCCCGAAGCTCTGTGTTTAGGACACCTTGTTTAGAGGCTAGACCAAGTGCCCATTTCTGCAGGATGAGAGTGGTTTTTGTATCCTGCTTTGTTAACAGCACACGTCCTGCTGGGTGTGATGGCTTCCCCAGTGTTTATTAGGGAGTGTGAACTCTTGAGGGTGGCAGAAGCACTTCTTCCCCAGTGAATCCACTGGCACCTAGGAAGTGTGGTATGCATGAAGAAATGAGGCTAATATAGGTTTCTAACTCTTCCCTATTCACACGCCCATTTTAAGGTCACATTTCTCCTACCCTATAATCTAGCTGTCCTATATCACAGAAGAAGGGGTGAACAGGCAGTCCGTCTCTTAGACTTTGAACTAAGGTTCATGGCATGGCTTGGCTGGCAAAGGAGCTTGCAGGCAAGCATGTCTACCTGAGTTCAATCTTAAGCCCTTACATGGTGGGAGAACAGTCAATTTTAAAAAGTTGTCCCCTGGTTCCACATGGGCACCATGGGAAATAAAATTTAAGAGCAACTTTAAACCAAAAGATACTGATATCCTTGGCAGGTGGCCTACGTGCTATTGAATGCAATGTCAGGCAATGGTGGGTTTAAGTCTCCAGTGGGTGCTGTCCTTTGGGTATGGTTTAGAAGCAGATCTGTGGAGGTTATTTTGCCATTCTGCAAGCCTACTGAGGCAAGAGAAGGCCAACAAACATATGGGAACGAGGGGCAGAGGGATTCAGAGAGCTTGTGTGAACAGTGCAGGGGTTGGGACTTCGCATGACATATTGAATTCCAACTCTGTGACTTGCTAGCTGTGTAAACTTGGAGATTTCCTAAATTTCCCGGAGCTTTGGCTTTTGCACCAGAACAATAGACAGGTTTGTATTATGGGATTTTTCTCATGTATATAGCACATTTTCTAATATACAATAGAGCCTTCAGTAAACAATATGCTGCATGAGGAACCAACTGTAGAGACTGGCTAAATCCTTCGCTCCATGGCTGCTGACTCTTAAACTTCATTTTGTATATTAAATTCTTTTGATAAGAATTCTCTTGATCTGGAGCTATTTGTCTCATCTGTTTGTTATGGTGCATGATTTAGATAATCCATGCTTGTTGACTGTAGCCATTGACTCCTATTCATGACCTCTATATGGTCTCCTACTTTACTTGCTACTAATATATTTTTTATTAAACCATGTGATAATTAACATAGATTCCATTTGGGGCTCCTCACATGGCACTTGGCATTCATCTTGGATTTTCCAGCCTGGAGTCCCTGGCCTTTCAATTAATTTTTCCTTGTCAATCCATTGTCCACACAGAAATTTCCATCTTTTTAGGCTTCCTGGCTTGGCACCTCTAGCAGAGGACATGAGCTGAGGTGCTGTGCAGCAGAAAGAAATGAAAGACATATTCTGAATGTTCAGTGCTAAAAATCGAAGCCCCTATAATGTTTTCAACCATGCTTCTTACCGAGGACCTTACATTAATCTTCAGCTGCCTTTTATCTTGCCCCCAAAATATGAGCTCAATTTCTTAAGTTGAGAGAACAGTCAAATTCTCTTTTGTTTACTGGGGTGTGTGTGTGTGTGTGTGTGTGTGTGTGTGTGTGTGTGTGTGTGTGTAAAGCTGGAGTTTTATAGACAAGTTACTCAATTTCACACTTCTCTCTAGAGGTGGAAAATTGGATACTTTCCCTAGATTAAAGCCATATTTCGGTAATCAACTCCTATAAATGGTCCTAGAAATAATCTTTAGAACATCAGAAAAAAATACATATATTTTTCCACCTAGATAGGAAGAAAATTGGTTCTCCAAGTTTAGAGACTAGAGGCTGAGAAAGTGCTCGGCCCTTTGGTAGGCGTGGCAGGTGCCTGGGAGGACTGCGCCTGTGCTTTCTTTGGATTGTCTGTCATTTCCTTGGTGGGCTTCTTTGGGCTTTGCCTCTGACTTTTCTCCTGTGACCATTGGGCAGAGATTTCTTTTGAATTGACGTTTTATAAGAAAGGCTCATGATAATTAGAAAGCTAAGAAAAATTTTCAAGGATAAGGATGCTTCTAAAATTGCAAGATTGACAGAAAAGCAGTAAATGATTGTTGGTAGTGGCGGTGGGAGGAGGTTTTTTGATGAAGCCAAATACAAGCTATGGAAAGAGCTCCAGGCATTCAACTTTTTTGAGCCGTCATCCATGCTAGGGAGCACTTTTTAGTGACTCAGCTGTCTTCCAGTTGGCCATGTTCTTGTTAGTGACACCAATAAACTAATTAGTTTATCGAGCCCAACCAGGGTAGGGGGCATATTTTTGTTCCATTGTAGGCGCTCTGTCTGAGGTGAATAGACATTGGTTTGTATCTCCCCAGGAAACTCTGTTTAGGGCAATCTGGGACAGTTAATGACTTGGGATATGACAGTATAGTTCTCTTCTCCTTGTAACAAATTCTATAGTGCAATGTGTGTGTGTTTAAGAGCTCTATATGGAACCAAGTTGAGGTTCCGTATAGAATCTGGCATGGTGATGTGTGCCCTAAAATTGTCCCTTGCTTGACAGGATCCTCTTTCCTGTCTTTCCTCCATCACTCTCTGACCAATTTCTCTTGGACTGCCTCATGACTAACATGAATTATATGTGACTCTACCTAATAATTGTCTTCTTGTCCATATTTGTATCAGAGATGCACTATCGTTTTCTCCACATACATCAAAAATATTGTACATCATACATATATACCACTTGTGTTTGTCAATTAAAAAATAGTCAACCATGACAAGGGAGATATCTTAGTACTTGCCTTGCAAGTATGAGGGCTTGAGTTCAATCCCTGGAACATGTGTGGGTTCAACTGGGCATGATGGCATGGGCTTGCAATGCCAGGACTGTTGGGTCAGAGGCAGGCAGATGTCTGGTGCTCACTAACCACTCCAGTCCAGGCTACTGGGTCAGTTCAAGGTTGCTGAGAGACCATACCTCAAGATAAAAAGAAGGTAGATGGCAGCTGAGAAAAGACCTTTGAGGTTATCTTCTGTGAAGCACATGCACAGGTGTAAATCCCCCATAGGCACCTGCCAAGCATGTGCACACACACACACACACACACACACACACACACACACACAGATGTAAATCCCCCACACCCACCTGTCCAGCATGTACACACACACAGGTGTAAATCCCCAACACCCACCTGCCCAGCACGTGTGCACACACACACACACACACACCAACACCCACCTGCCCAGCATGCACACACACACACACACACTCTCACACACACACACACCCCAACACCCACCTGCCCAGCATGCACACACACACACACACACACCAACACCCACCTGCCCAGCATGCACACACACACACACACACCCCAACACCCACCTGCCCAGCATGCACACACACAGATCAATAAGTCATAAGAGGATGTGAGTGCAGAAAAGAACTATACTCTGGAGTGTGGCAGACCTGAGAATTACTGAAATTTCTTAGGTGCCTCTCTCTGAGAAGACTCCCTTAGATTTCTTAAACTTTCTGGGCCTCTGCACATCCATAAAATGGGGTGATTCTGAGCACCTTGAAAAGGTACCAGGAGGTTGAACATACCATATGCATGCTCCCTGATGCATGCACTCTGTACATTTAAACTTACTATTACTATTTGACATTGAAAGGAGTGAGCTTGAGACTCAGAGCGCATCTAAAAATGAATTACCTACTTGGAGATGTGCTGAGCATCTTGGTAGTGTCAATGCTCAGAGGTCTGTAACTGTGGCTGTCATATTTCTCCTACACTGGGAGGTTAGCTTTGCCAGTGGTTTCCAATCCCAGGTTTTCCTCTGCTGACTTTCAATAGAGAGTGCGAGTCGTGCTTCTGCTGGGCACACTCAGGCTGTGGGAACAGCTTTTCTTGAATGACAAGAACTAGAAGGGGCTGGGAGGGGAGCTCAGACAGAAAAGTGCTTGCTTTGAAAGCACAACGACGTGAATTGCAGTTCCACAACCCATGTCCAGAGCACACTTAAAGAAAAAAAAGGCTGGTCATGGTGGTGTGCGCTTATAATGCTATTGCTGGGAAGGCAGAAATGGGACTCAGCCAGTCTTGCCTACTTACTTCATGAGTACCAGCCAGACCAGTGAAAGATCCTGTCTCAAGAAAAAAAAAATAAGTGAATGGTGCCTGAGGAATGACACCTGAGATAGCCCTTTTCTCTTCATACATATACATTTGCACACACACACACAGAGGTGAACTTACACACATACACACACACATGGGGGGGCTGAAAATGCCTGAAAGTTTGTATCCTGCTCCTAGACAGCCTTTGATTGATGATTACCAGATGCAGAAATATGAAAGTTTGACTCTGTTCCCCGAGATCAGATTAACAGCAGTAAGTTCCTTTGTTGGAGCAGCCTGAGCCTGTCATCTGAGAATTTGCTTCAAGTCCCCAACCTTGCTGGCCCTTCCTCCTTCTCTGCTGCATCATCTGCCTCCTGACTATCTCCTGCTTGCCATGAGAATTATTTTAAAAATAAACCACTGACATTCAAGTCCTCATTTCAGTTTCTCTCTAGGAAACCTGGATCTAACATGGCTGAGATGCATGTGTATGCCCGCACTTTTATGGAAAAAAATTGTGTGCTTGTAATCAGAAAATAGCCAGATGCCCAAAGTATGCACCTGCTACCCAGGGCCTCCACCTATGTTCTCTAAACCTTCCATGAATTTTAAACGAAAATCCACACTCTTCTCTAAAGCTGTGGTCATGTCTGACTCTGGTGTGTGGGCATTTTCATTATTTGGGTTGCTTAGTATTTTGCCTGAAGAAGTGTATGTGTGTTTGTGTGGATAATCATACAAGGGTCATAGAGAAGTATAGTGTATGTGTGTCTGTGGATTTCTGTGTGTGGAATTTGGAATGGCAGTCTAGCCCATCTTGATTCATGATTTAGTGATTTCCTCCCAGATAGTACAGCATGCATCTTATTCTGCAAAAGCCACAGACACTTCTGATCTGAGTTCTGTTGGAGGTCAGCTTGAGGTGCCTAGGATGAGCTGAGGTCTTGGGGTGGAACTGTCACAGAGTAGTGGCCTTTCACTTATCCACCCTCAGGAGAGGTCAGTGGGACCCAGATGGTGCTTGGAGACTCCTGCCCTGGCACAGCTGTTCTTCGCCCTCTGTCTCATTCCTCCTGTTGGAGAGCTGGGTTCCTGCCCTCTCTCCTTCTTTTCCCCTTTCTCTTCTCCTCTAGTTCTTTTATTTCCTCTTTCTTTATTCACTGCTGTTTTCCTTCCTGTCAATTTCCTTTTCTTCTTTTTTCCTTCCTTGTTCCTATGGGGAGGAAGAGAGAGAGAGTGTGTGTGTTAATACAGTGGAAATGCACATCTCAATTTCCAAGCAAACTTGCTGTAGATTTGCCTCGTGATGTTGAGGGAGAACCCAGGGAATGTGACTTCAGTAGCCCATAGTTCTCAGTCTAGATTCTGGATGAATCTCTTTGGGATGTTTTGTCTCCTTTTCCAGTTCAGAGAATTAACTTGTCTTCCCACCATCTATATATCTGATTTCCTAGGTTTTGTTGTGTGTAAGTACCTGCATATATATGCTCATATGTGCGCATACATATGTGTATAGAAATACATGCATCTGTAGAGGCCAGAGGCGGGTTCTGGGAGTCTTTGTCTATTGTCTTCTGTCTTAGAATTTCTATTACTGTGAAGAGACACCATGACCACATCATTTAATTTCACTGGCTTACAGTTCAGAGGGTTAGTCCATTGCCAGCATGGCAGGAGCATGGCAGAATGCAGGTAGATATGGTGCTGGAGAGGGAATTGAGAGTTCTACATCCAGATCCACAGGCAGGAAGAAGAAAATGAGAAACATTTCCCCCCACAAAGGCACACCTACTCTGACAAGGCCACACCCACTCCAGCAAGGCCACACCCATTCTAACAAGGCCATACCTACTCAAACAAAGCCACACCTCCTAATAAATACCATTCCCTATGGGCCTATGGGAACATTTTTTTTAAACCACCACACCTTCCTCTTTATTTTTGAGGCAGGATCTTTCACTGAACTGGAAGCTCACTGACACAGGTAGACTGGCTGGCCAGCAAGCTCAAGAAGTCTGACGTTTCTTTCTCCTCAGCACTGGGATTACACACACATGCTGTTGCTCTGCATTTTTAATTAAAAAAAAGAAAACTGAGGGTTGGACTGAGGTCCTTATACTTGCACATCAAGCACTTTACCAAGTGAGTCTTCTCTTCAGCTCCCAGTTGCCTAGATTTTAATAGTGGCAACAGCTACTAAACCCTGACTGCATGTGGTCCTAAGGGTTTCCTTTTATTTAGTGCCCTCAGCTGTATGAGGGAAAAGTTGTACTGTTATTTCCAATTTTCAGATGGAAAGATGGCTAAGGAGCCTGCCCAGGTTCACCTGGCTTGTAAGGTCTGGGGTTGTTAAATCCAGTATATTTTGATCCAAAGCCTGAGCACATAGCTATAAAAACTTTGCTTCCTCTTTCATTGGACAGCATCATACTCAAATAAAATGTACCAGTCTCTTTATATCTACCTTAAAGTTGAGGGCTGGGACTGTGTTTTAATTGTCTTGATCTTTTAAGCATATCTTAGGCTCTGGACCAGGTCAGTAATTTCTAAAGGGAAGAGAGAGCTGTGATTAAATGCATTATTCTGAGCCAGAGACCCCTGAGAGTTCTTATAGGACTAAAAATTTTCAGTTAGCTTTTGTGCACATGTTCATTAATCTATACCATGTGCAAACTCCTAGGGCTGGACAGATAGCCCAGTGCTTAATATTACTGGCTGCTCTTGCAGAGGACTGGAGTTCAGTTCATAGCACTCATGTGGGGTTTCTTACAGCTGCCTGTAACTCCAGCTGGAGGAATCTGACACCTTCTTCTGGCCTCTGTAGGAATTCCCACACATATGTACTCGCCGCACATAGTCACTCACATACACACAAATAAATAACAAAATGAATTTGGAGGGGTTGAGACAGTGTTTTCTTTTGTGTGTGTGTGTGTGTGTGTGTGTGTGTGTGTGTGTGTGTGTGCGCGCGCACGCATGTGTGTGATAGCACTGGATGTCCTAGAACTGCTTTGTAGACCAGCCTGGCCTTGAATTCGTAGACTCAGTGCAAGCCTCTGCCTCCCAAGTGCTGGAATTAAAGTCTCATGCCACCACAGCCTGGCTAAATAAATCTCTCTTTTTTAAAAAAGAAAGATCTAGAAAGACTAATCCCACTTTATTCTAAGTCAGTTTTTGGATTAACTTTTTATCAGCTGAGTTATTCATTACTTTCCAGAAGCTCTATCTGAAACACTTTACACATAGTAGGGATATTGTCCACCTTCTGTAGACACAGACAGGAAGGCATCAATCCATGAAAGTAATCAACTTGGTCTCTAATAGCCACTAAGTCATGGAGGTAGAATTCCTTTCCAGCTGCCTGTTCCTTATTGTGGCTGTTCCTGAACACAGTTCTCTCTGTCTCTAAACACATCAAATGAGAAATGCATTTAGGAAACAGTTCAGCACTGCAAGATCTTGAGGCCTGCTTTCTCCTGATGCATGCCAGTGGCTGCCCCAACAAACTCAGAAGTTCTTCTCTGGGGGATTTGGACTTGTGGCCATCCAGGCTTCAGTGCAAATGGATAGCTGAACTCACAGAAGCATCTCCAGGTTAGTCATGGCATTTCTTCAGAAGGCATTGCTTGGGAAGTGTATGCTATGAGGTGGTGAATATTTTCATGGCAGTTGGTGCATTCAGTAATCTTGATTTGAAGCTTGTTCGCCAACCTGTCCAGTCAAATTAACATTTCCACACAGGTTGGCCCCTGCTCAGTACCAAACCCCCAATTTAGCAATCACCTACATCAGACAGTTTCTTTCCAGAGAGGAGGGAGAAGCTCCTGGCTTGCTGTTCTGCATGTTTTTAGTTTTAAGAAAACAAAACATTATTAGAAAAGGAATACCATCAATGAGAATTTACGTTCTGGATGCTTACAACCTGTCCAGACATCTTACAAGCACGTACCATCTTCTTGCTGAGTGTTTGTTATGATGGCCACAAATTGACAAGTCCCAGTGACTAAGAGGTTAAAGTACATAAGAGCTAGCTAGACATCAGCACCACCAGAATTCAAAGCCAGACTATAGACTAGAATCATTTCTCTGAGCTTACAGAGCCACTGGATGTTTTGAAATGGAAATGAAAACTGTCTTTTATCCTACTCTCTTGAGATAATTACGGTGGACATTAATTTGACTTTTTTGAGAGGGAGTACTTTTTTAAGGATATATGTCGATTTAAATAGTTTTATATAAAAAACAAAGTATCATTTTTCTTATGATTAGGTTTTCATATAGTTAAATATTTCTTAAAAGCAACATGTTCAATGATTCTATAATTGTGCACCTGGTGAGCAAATCACAGATTGTTTCCTTTGCTGTGGTTGGGCATTTAGGTGCTAAATGCTGTGGAAGTTTTTAATCTTGGATCAGTGACTTTTGATTCAGGTTTTTCACCAAGACAAGCAGCACGTGGCAGTATCCAAAAACTATTTTGGTTATGGTAACTGGGACTGAGTAGGCAGATCGAGATTGAGGATGCTACTGAATACCCTCTAGTGCTCAGGATGGTCCCCACAGCCACTGAATATTCTCCATTGTTGAAGACAGTCCCTATAGCTGCTGCTCAACCCCCAATATTCAGGACAGTTCCCACAAAGAGCTAATTATTTAACCCTAAATGTTTATAATGCTGCCATTGAATGTTGTATTGGGATTATGTCCTGGTACATTGTAAATATTTGGACCTCTTACTGGTTTAATAAAATGCTGATTGGCCAGAAGGTAGGCAGGAAATGTGGGAGGGGCTATCAGGCTAAGAAAACTCTGGGAATAAGAAGAGCAAGGCTGAGAAGAGACACCAGTAGATGCAGAGGAAAGAAATTAAAATGCTGCTCTGAGAAAAGGTACATGGATAATCATGGGTTAGTTTAAGTTATATGCCTGGGTCATAGGTCAATCAGCATGAAATTAATGTGAGCTTCTGTGTGTTTCTTTAGAACTTTAAGTCTGATAGTCAGGACCTTAGGGCTATACAAAGCTAAACAGCTGTAGGTAGGTCTGAATCTTGGGGCTAGTCTGGGCCAGAAACTTATAACAGAGAGTTCTCTGTAGACTATTACCATGCTGAATAAATTCCATTTTTAAATCAAGCATGTTTGAACTGCCATGATTTTCTTATACTGATATTTCAAGAATTTCCTTTTTTCTTACTAGAAAAATTTCTACTGTGGGGAGATGTAAACATGTAAAGTGTGTCTACTTCTTCTTCCTAGATTACCAGTGTCAAACTAGACTTCAGTTTTACCAAAGCTCCACCTGGGAAACTGAAGCGATGAATCTATTGGCCTTAATTACAAAGCATGGGGGAAAGGATGCTTACAGTAGTGTGGCTGACCCCAAAGCCATGGAACATTTTTATTCAGCATGGATGATGCCATCCCCAAGGCTGTACAGGTGGAGCCCTCTTCTTTTAGCTTTTTATAGCCTAAACACCCTTGTCCCAACAGAGACCCACAGCCAGGTATAATTAGGGCAAAATTTCATATAAATGGCTGGGAAAATGATTTGGAGTTTGAGAAGAGAGTCCAGTGATGCTCTATACCTTCTGTCTCTGTAATATCAGTCATCCACAAAGCTGACCTGGATGGTAAGGGGTACAGCTGATCTGTGTTTGGCTTGGAAGATAATGTTCTACAACAGGTGAATTCCTGGAAAGGGAATTCTTCAGTGATTATGATTTCCTTCAAAGATACTGAAGCACAATACCAAGTTGTTTCCCCAAGATATAAATGCTATTTTCAATGTTATTGTGTCTTTTTCTCTCTATCGAACATAAAGCTTTATTATGATAGTCTTTTCTTTCTTGGTGTGTGTGTGTAAGAGAAAGAGGTGGGGAGGGGTTTGTGTGCCATGGCATGTATAGGGAGGTCAGAGGACAGTTTGCATTTGAAGAATTCACTTCTCTCCTGCTTTGTGGGTCACAGGGTTCACACTCAGGACATAAGGCTTGACCATCAAGTACAAGTACCTTCACCTGCTCAGACCACACTCCAATGCTGCTATGACCCTTGCTTAACTTGAAACAAAAGGGAAAAAAAACCTTGCAGCTCTCTTGTTTAATTTGCATTTTCTTTGATTATTCAGGAGTTGAGTATCTTTTCATATGCTGATTAATTGTTTATATTTCTCCTCCAGTGAATTACCAGTTCACATCCTTAACCTATTTTTCTACTGAAGTTTTAGAAATTTTAATTGATTGGTGAGAAAGTTTTCTCTTCAAACCTTTTGGATTAAAAAAAAAAACTATTTCAAAGGCAGCTCTGAACATCACTCTTGACTTGTTATGCACATTGTGCTAAATGTGTTTAGCAGGAGCTGTCTAGTAGAATGATTATGGGTTTTTGGGAGTGTCTTCCCATCAGATGTAGAAAGGTCATTGTGAGTTGATAATATTCTTTGAAGATGAAAACACCTTCAGCCTGGTGTAAACAAACATACTATATTATTGAAGAGAAGATGAAAATGACTGAGGTTTGGACTCTGAATTGAAAACAAAGAAAGTTCAAGTATGTTCTCAAACTGACAGAGCCCTCCTTGCAGGCACAGAAAAAGTTCTTGTAATTCTGAATAATTACTCAATTAACGTCACTCTGTTCATCTCTGTAGCAGAGTGGGTTGGAAGAGAGGAAGATGAGCCATGTCAGCCTTCCCTCCACAGGAATTTAGAACTGCACATGCCTGGCATGGCAATGGATCGTGAATCCTACCTGAGTCCTTATGTACCAAACTATTCACTTTACACCCTTCACCACCCTTGAAATTTCAGGCAGGTATCAGTGGACCATTTTTCTTAGATTATTTAGACTTTTATTTTAGTATGCATTTGAAAACTCACCTAATATTAGCTTGTCTTTGTGTGAGTTCAGGGATATTATTGCTCAGGGTGGAAGTAAAATAGAGATTAAGTAAAGACAATCTATAACAACATATCTATTGGAAAGAAAGCTTGACATATAGCTGGCACTCATCAGAAAAAAATATTGAGGCAGATTGTGTAGCCCAGTCTAGCTTGCTATGTAGCCTCGATGGCCATATACTCACAGTAGTTTCATCTTAGTCTCCCAGGGGCTGCCATTACAGGCAGATGCCACCACACCAGTTCTAGTAAAGGCTTGTTGAGTAAAGGAATAGAAATAAAGTTCTTGAATAAGTGGTTGTTCTCACAAATACATTATGAAGGAGGTAGGAGAATGAATGTCAGAAATAATCTTGTCAACACCCATGTGTTTAGATATGAAGACTATGTCTCACAGAAGGGACAAAGTTGCCCAAGGTTGTAGAGCTAGAGCCAGGAAGTAGGCAGGATCTCCAGGTTTTCTGTCTCAGGGACATAATTCTGACAGCTATAGCAAAAGACTGTTTGGCAAAGGATAAACAGTATCCTGAAGTTTCCCAAGGGCATGCCTTTCAGTGACTATGAATGTGTCCTGAATGCTGTCATGGATCAGTCAAAAACTGAGCACTCCACATGATGTTTTTCTTTGATTCCTTTGCACACTACTATCGAGGAGGCATGAGTGTGATTATCCCATTTCATAGCTGGGGAAACTGAGGGACAAAAAGATCATATCATTCAACAATATTATATAGTATAGTTAGCACAACATAAAACATAGTATAGCATAGACTATAGCATAGCATAGAATATAGAAAAGCACAGCATATACTATAGCATAGCACAGCAGTAAAAGTTACAGTAACTAATTCTTGTTTCCATCTTGGAACTTTCCGTTGTTGTCATTGTTGTTGAGCCAAGGTCTCTCTATGTAGCTTAGGCTGGCTTCAAACTCATGGTCTTCTTACCATAGCCTTCCAAGTACTTGGGATTACAGGCATGTACCATTTTCCCCAGCTCCATCTTGGATTTTTCTTTTCTTTATGTGTGTATTCACACATGTGTACAGGTGCCTACAAAGTCCAGAAGAGGGCATCTATTCCTCTGGAGCTGGGGTGACAGACAGTTGTGAGTTGTCTGATGTGGGTACTGGAAAACTGAATTTCAGCCCTCAGGAAGCTAAGCCAATTTCCCATTTTTCTCATCTCAGATTTTTTAGAAATACAGTTCATGTGTGTGTGTTTATAGCTCCTCTAAGAGGTTACACATTTTAGGGTTGAGTGGAGAAGAAGATAGAACATTTGCAGTCTTTCATTAAGGTCCCCTACCTAATAGTCATCTGGTAGGATTAGACATTTAAATTTCTAAGGAGCAGCTTGGTGTATCTATGGTGGGGGTGTGGTGGATCACACTAGGAGGCATTGGTCCAAGTGGGGATGTCTCACCTCTAAACTGAGTATCTGTTGAGCATCCACCCAGCATCTAACCATACAGTAGTGATATGCTTGGTTTTTCAATCTTTCTGGGTCCTCTGTCAGCTCTGCTTGCTGTCTGCCTTCTTCATTAGAGTTGCCAAGCTGCAGAGAATATCTCAAAGCCATCAGCTGGATCTAAGAGGTAGAAGATCAAAACATGCTTGCCTTCATTTCTGTTTACTTTTTTACAAAGAAAACCAGGCCTCAGATGACCTAGCAAGAGTTTTAATTGGGTGATTTTATCTTATGTATCCATGTGAATGGTGCCAGTGCTGAGCAGAGTGGGGGCTGTGGGCTGCCTTTATGCACCTTCATAGTGGTAGCTATTTTGCATCCTACAGCTAAGGTGTGGGCAAACACACAGCAAGCTCCAACCTTGTTTCTAGAGTTGTACTTGGGTTGGTTTCAGCAAGGCTGGTTGCATAACTCCTAAGAATCTGAAGGAAGAGCTAGTAATTTCCCCTGACTCCACAAGCAGACAGCTCAGAACCCTGGATGGATCCAGGGCACAGAGGAGCAGTAACCATGCCTCATTTAATTTAAAATCAGGAGCTCAGGTGCACTTGCAATAGTTTTAACCCCCCAATTGCAAATTTGTGGCTTAGAAAGGGTGGATTTGAGGTATGTAGCATATATATATATATTTTTTTAAATTGAGGTAATTTCCAGCCTGCAAAACCTGGGAGGCATCATTATAAAGTTCAGAGTTTTGGCTTCTCTTGAAAAACCTGAGATGGAGAAACAAACAAAATGAAACAATACCAACAATAACAAAGCAAGACAACCCTGGCAGATCTGGCCTTGCTGGACTGGAGTGGAGGAGCAGTTGCCTCCTCTTGTGCATTCTTCTTTTCTGCTGGTTTTATCCCCCTCCCCATCCCAGCAGAATGCTATGGTTGAAAGCAAGCTACCACATGCCATTTTCTCCAAGATTGTTTGACTTGCTTAGTTTATCAGAAATGCTCCAAGGCAGTCACTGCTGTGCCCACCTCCAGGGGATGTCATTCACCCCATATTTGGGTTTCTGCTATGCTCATCTGCCCAACTGAAACTCAGTTGCCCCCACCCTTGCTTTCTTGAATCAGTGTTTATTCACCCATAATCTCTGAATCCTGCCTCCAACTTTTGAATGTTTTTCAGGGTACCTACTGGGTTAAAGGGGTAGACCCTAGTCACAAACTCTTTGAAGAATCTCCCACCATTTACCTCTGCTTTAAACAGAATGACTTATGTTCGCTCTGTTATTTTAGAGTGCTTAATAACAGTGTGATGGGGGGGAGTGTTTTTTCTTTAGGAAAGTTGAAAAAGATGGCTGCCAAAATTAGGTTTATATAAAGCACCCAGTGCTGGTCCTCTTCTTACATGTAATTGCCTTCTGAAGCTCTCAACTGCCAAAATCTTTAGCTGGAATTTGTTTGAGTTGGTATAATTTCTATACAGTGAAATACACATATCCTAAGTGTGTAATTAATACATTTTGACAGATGTTTGTCCCCATGCAACAAGCTACTTCATAAAGCCAAAGATCATTTTCCCCAAGCCCCACGTTCCCTTATGTCCTTTCTCAGTTAGTCACCATCCCCAGGGGAGACCAGTGCTCTGATTTCTGTAGCCACAGATTAGCTTTGTACCTTCAGGAGCACCCCACATGTGGAGTCACAGCACCACAGTGCTTTGTGTTTATTTCTTTCAATGGAAAGTCATCTTTGAGGTTCATCAGGGCTGCTGTATGTACAAGTTCACTATTTTTTTTTTACCTTCTGAACAATAGTTCCCTGAATATTATAAATTATTTATCTATTCTGTTGATGACATTTGGCTTATTTCTAGTTTAGAATGAGCTCGAAATTTGACAACTTTTATCATCTCAGTTCTGATTTACCACCTGGCTTCCCCAACTAGTATTTGCCAGTACACTTCACAGTAATCTTCAACTGCAGGGCTTATCTGAGTCAGTCATACCAGTGGCATCCTTCTATCCAGGGTTGCTAGGTCTGTCTTCCCTGCTTGTCTGCCTGCTTGCCTGCTTGACTGCATACCATCTATATATTTATCTATCTTGTGTTGTGTGACTTTGATGCTACGGAGTGAGCAAATATCTACTTGTTCAGGTAGGGCACCAGCATCAGATGAAGAATGGTTCCACCCAAGTTGGATTTGATGAAGCAGTGAGTTTATTGAGGTTATTTACTGGGGTATGAGTGAGTGGATGAATGGATGACTCAAAGGCAACTCCATTACTGAAAAGCCCACCCTGCCTAGGTGATGATTCCCAAAGCCTACCACTCTGCTGTTCCTACACAACTTGTAGGCAGCTCAACAGGTTTCTGAGTTTCTGCATCAGGAGGACACTGCTGAGAGGCATTGTGAATCTTGTTTTAGGGACTTCCTGAGACTTGGGAGTTGCTTGCTTCCTAAGCCTTGTAAAATTTTTTATTTTTTTTATATATTTTTTAATTATGAATAAAGAAATCACATTTTCTATCCTTGTATATCCTTAATCAAGGTCCTTTTCCCCGTAAAATTTTTCTTAATGAGCCTCTCTCCAATTGGAATGTTTTAATATGGAGGAATTTCTATACCACAGTTATTTTTTTGTGTTTATTTTATTTTATTTTATTTGCTGAAAATCCATTGCATTTGAGTACGCTTTTCCTGTGTCAGTGAAAGGGAAAACCAGGGACTCTGCCTATGTTTTGTTCATTCCTCCACTATCTGTACATAGATGGAAATGATATTGTTTGTTGAGTTAATATATTTGATTATCTCGAATATCATAGTTTCTTAGACTCATGCATGCCTAATTTGTGTTTTATAAATGTATGACAATGACAGCAACATTTATTTGCAAGGGTAAGAGTTTACATACACCATTTTGGGTGGACTATGGCACTGTAGAAAAAAAAAAAAGAGACTGAGGTGTGTAATGTCTCAAAGACATTTGACATTGATTTCTTGCTATGGAACAGTCCAAGGCAGGTGTTTTTGGCTGGAGAGTAGCTCTTCTCCATGGGGCAATTCATGACCCAGGTGGCTTTTAGTGTGAGGTTCTGCCATCCCCCAGGACTTCCCATTCCCTCCAGGTTCTCGAAATGTTGCTCATCAGTCTTTTCCTAACAGCCAATGGGAAATCAGTGCCATTTTTAAATAAGCAGGTTTTGAGGAGTTGCTGAGCATCTGTGTTTTGTTCAGTCAATGCTTAAGCAGATCTTCATGAACTTCAGAAGATACTTATTTGTAGTAGAAATGTGCTTCCCAGGTCACTGCAAACACTAAACTATTGAGCGGGAGACATTCTTCCTAGTGAAAATGCAAGGTAAAGTTTCTTTGAGCATTTAGTAACATTAAAAGTTACTTATTCTCTGACAATTTTGTATATGCATATAACATATTTGGAGTCCCATAACTCCATCTTATTCCCCACCCACTCTCTCTGAATCCATGCTTCTCCTCTACAATTCCCCCTATTTCATATCATCTGTGTGTGACCCTCTGAGTTGAATAAGGGGTACTTGCATGAGCATGGATATGAAGTCATTTACTGGATCTTGAGCAACTTACCAGTGGCTACATCGCTTTCCTTATCAGCCATTTACTATGAGTAGCTCATTAGGGAAGGGCAGGCTTCCTAAACCCCTCCTCATCCATGATAGAATGACAGGCTCATTGCATAGGCCTTGGTCAGGTGACTATGTAGGCAATAGTTCATGGGTACAATGGTCATGGTCATGTCCAGAAGACAGTGTTTCACAGCACTCCTTCCATCCTCTGGACCCAACAATTTTTTTCAACTGATCAGTATCTAATTGTACTTCTGTGTAAAGGCATCTTACTTAACAGATATTGTTGATTTGTGAACATTGAGCTAATGGCCCATGATATTATAATTTCTGCCTGAGAAAGCTTATCCAAACACGCATGTAGCTTCTGTGTGAGACACAGTACAACTTTCTTTGAGCAGCACTTTAGCGCTGTGCTTAGGGCCTATGTTAGACAGAAACCAAAAGAAATAAAAAAAATGTTAAATTTTGAGCACTATGTATATCCTGAAAAGACCCTTGGATAAAGTATGAGATCTAGGATGAGAAGGTTCAGGCTCAGATGACTCCTTCTTGGCTAGGAATGGGAAGTTTGATTGAGTCATATTTATATTTTTAACCATTCTGCGTATATGCTCATGAATGATATTGACTTTTAAGTTACTAATTATTTGTACTGTGTAAATGAGTTCACAAGCACAGAATATGTAAGAACAGAGACTCTAGTATATTTGTTTGTAACCATAGAAACCATCAAACATCATCTTTGTAAAGCTATGATATCATTAAAAATATGATGATGGATATGGAACCTTGGATGACCTTGAGCTAATCCATGGTCCTGACAGGTGCTACTCTGTGTCCTTAAAGACCTGGAGAGATGGCTCACTGGTTTAGAACACCTTCTGCTCCTCTAGAGAACCTGAGTTCAGCTCCCAGCTCCCATATTAGGCAGCACACAATGACACCTTCTCTCTTCTGGCCTGTATGGACATATACATGGAACATATACTTGTGGAACACACACAAATAAAAATAAGAACAAATATTTTTAAAATAGCCTATGTCACAACTCTGAGTTTGCTGTGTTGAGCTGAGGGTACCTTGGGATCCCCATTGGAGCCCTGAGAGTGTCTCATAACACCAGGGGAAGGGTAAAGAGAGTGTTAATGATTTTTTTTTTCTTAAAGTCAATGTTCATAAATGTTCAATATCACCTCCTCCCAAATTTCTTTGCTAGAACTAGTCACCTAGCCACATACAATGTCATGGAAGCTGAGAACTACAGTGCAGCCATGTGCCCAGCAAAGAGAGAATAGGCTTTAGTGAGTGGTCAGAACAGTCTGCCATCAGCCTTGACCTCACATCTGTGGTGGATATTGTGACTCTTTTACATTTTTCTATTACTATGAGGCTCTTTTATACACAAATGTTATTTAGTCCTTGTGACCATCCTGTATAGTATGCTTCTTAGCCATAACTTATTAGAAGTCAGCCCTATCAGAGGTTTGGATCAAGTTCTGATTCCTCCAGTTATAACTTGGTACTGTGAGCAGTCTGCTATAATTCTTTGGGTCTGGTTTTTCTATTTCAAAAAGGGAGAATCTTAGGTCAGTTTCCCTAGAGGCAAAGTTTGAGGTGGAGATTGATGTGCAAGTAATTCACAGAATATCGTCCTTGGCAGAAGCCCGGGAAGAAATAAGGAGGGCAGGGCAGGAAGGAGAATGAACAAGGACATTGTTTAGAGACTGGCTAGTGGCTAGGTGACCTGCTGGCTAACTCTGGTGTATAAATTGCACCCTGGAGGTTGTCTGATTCTGAGGCAAAGGACAAAGTTCTGGTGTTAGTCTTTGAAGTAGCAACTCCCCAAGATTTCTCAGAAAAGTGGTTCCAATGGCCCTAGTGAAGTTGCAAAAATCATAAACTACCACCATCCTCATCTTCATCTGTAGCAGTGGGAAATGGAAAGTTTAGTGGAACATTGGTATGTCTGGAAGCAGGGTCACAGGAGTTAGTGCAGAGGGATGGCTTACTAGAGCTTTTGGGTCAAAGAAAATATTTGAAAAGGAGAATTTACCATTAGTATTGCAATAATTCCTATTTATAAGCTGATGCCTAAATTTAAACCCTGGATACATGTGATAGGAAAGAGAAAAACTTCAATTTCAAAAGGCAAACATTTTTTTAAGAGGGCTTGAATGTAAAAATAGCCAGACAGACATTGGAAAACTGCCTTTATTTTATGATGCCTTGAGTGTATCTGTACATGTGTGTATGTGCCTGTGTACATATGTGCACATGCATGTAGAGACTAGAGGTCAACTTTGGATGTTCATTCTCATAAGTCATCTACCTTTATTTCTTTTGCAGGCATGTGTTGTGCATGTTCACATGTGTGAGGGTGTTCTTGTGCAAACCTCCATGTGGTGAAAGACAAAATTTAAAACAGTGGTTGATTATGTAGAACAGAGGCGCAAAATCTGAGGGAAATTTTGTCATATGTTTGATAGAGACTAGGGTTGCATGAACATATACAGTCTTAAACTCATCAAATAGAATAATAAAGATTTGGGCACTACATGTTAAATAAATTTTTATCTCGGAAGACAAATATGTAAACAGATGTTTAACTCTACGTTAATAAAATGGTAAGCGGGTTGGAGAGATGGCTCAGTGATTAAGAGCACCAAATGCTCTTCTAAAGGACCTGAGTTCAAGTCCCAGCACCCAAATGGCAATTTACAATTGTCTAACTCCAAGATCTACACCCTCACACAGACATATACCAACTGGCAAGATACCAATGCACATACCATAAAAATAAATAAATTAAAAAATTTAAAAAGAAGAAAAAGAAAAATAATAAAAACAGAAGAATAGAATGATAAGCATGCCAATCTATGTGGGGAAAAATATACTGATATCTACCATTTACATTGAAATGCATAAAATAGCACAGCCAGCCTTAAGAGTATATGCTTGTATCCCATATCCCTGAGAGGCTGAAGAGGAAGATATGAATTCTAGGCCACCCTGGGCTACAAAGTAAGACCATGTCTCAACAACACAGCCACCAGAGCCACCACCTATCATATTGTTAAGTAAGTAGAGGAATAGATGGATAAATAGGTGAAGCAAGATTGGAATGTGTTGGATATATTAGTTAGGTTGTTAGTGGGTTTTCATCTATCATGTGCTCCAAATTTTCGTAGTAAGGCATTGAAGAAAGTTCCAATGTCTAAGACTCTCCTTCAAAAAAATGCATACAAATTACTCTTTTGTTAGACCCTTTGGTGACTGAGAACCATTGATCCCTCATAGATAATAACATGCATATTTTATGACATTCCTACTATATGCCAGCAACTTTATATAAAATATGTCATGATCAGAGACATGTTCCAGGTTTAATGTAACATAGCTACTAAGACTCAGAGCCAGGCTCATGGTGACTTTTTGTTTATCCATTGACCCACACTGGGTATGTTTGCTGGCTAGTTTTATGTCAACTTGACACCAGCTAGAGTCATCAATGCAGAAGGAACCTCAATCCTGAAAATGCTTCCATAAGACCTGGCTGTAGGTAAGCATGTAGTGCATTTTCATAATTAGTGATTGATGAGAGAGCACCCAACCCATTGTGGATGGTGCCATTCCTAGGCTGGTGGTCTTGGGTTCTATAAAAAACAGGCTGAGCAAGCCATTAGGAGCAGCCAGTAAGCAGAATTCCTCTGTGACCTCTGCGTCAGCTCCTGCCTCCAGGTTCCTGCTCTGCTTGAGTTTCTGTCCTGACTTCCTTTGATGATGAACTGTGATGTGGAAGTATAAGCTGAATACACCCTTTCCTCCCCAAGTTGCTTATGTTTCATCATAACATTAGTACTCCTAAGACAGCATAGTTTAATAAACTGATAGAATTTTCTTGCTTTTCCCTTCAGCCATTCTGGACTTTAGTTCTGGTCATCCTCAAGGCTGTGAAGGCACTTAATCAAACAATTCATTCAGTGGATGAAATGCTGTATTTCAGATCCAGTGCTAGGACCTGGTGACACACTGTGACAAGGTCATTCAGCTCCTCCTCCGTTATAGAAGTATGCTTTCAGGAATGTAGAAAGGGGTCAGTAGGGAGCCTGAGTGGTTCAGGAACTAGATCCTGCCTATATGGGAGTCAAGACAGATACTTCCAAGTCAGGGCAAAAGCAGAATCAAAGGTGAGGCTTCTATGGCAACCAGGACCTGTTCATGTTCTTTTATTGAGTAAGATAAGGAGGTTTTGTTTTATTTTAATATTCACGGGGGAGCCAATGAAAGACATTACAGGCGGAAGTGATGTAATCAGATTGGTCTATGAATTAGTTACTCTTACATTGCTATGGTCAAACACAAGAGAGAAATTGCCATTCTAGTCATGATCTATACTGTAGAGTTATCATTAGCTCGTGTATGAATGCATTAAATGGTATTCTGCTGAACCTTAGAGCTGGAAAGGCCATCAGAAAATCTTTTTAAGACACTACCCTGAAACACAATGGGATATAAATTGGCGATGAAAACACATTTTTCTCAGAGGGAACAGTAAGTGTAAAAACTTCCTTGTGTGAAAGATTTCAGATGCAAGATGGCAGTGTGGTTGAAATAGAGGGACAGATGGAAGGTTTGGTACAGAATGTTGTAGGGTGGGAAGCAGGAACACACCTTGCAGGGTCTGACCATTCTTGGGATAGCCTTGGGACTTCAGTCCCCAGCCATGAATAGTCACGTCAGGATTTCAGGTAGAAGAAAATCATAGTGAAGTAAGATAGAAACGGGCAAATCTAGATTCCAATGTACATCTGTCTGCCTCAGACTTTCCAACTTCATTGCCCTGTTCTCATAAGGATGGTAAAATTCCAAATATTTCAAACACTGGTGTATTTCCAAGATTTAGATATTTGCCATGTATAAAAACACAAGCTGCTGTTCTGGCATGACAACATTTTCCTATTGTAGGGCAGAGGAGATAACAGCAACCTATAACCACCACTCACAACAAATAACCACATGAAGTTAGAATATCTACTGTGTTCTGTGCAGCAGGGCTAATAAATAGGTTTCAGACAGACTTGCATCAGTCACATGCTCTTTCTGATTTCTGTCACAGGGGTGTCTAGGGAAAATGATGTGTTGCACATAGCAACAGTCAGGAAGGGCAGGAAAGCATGGAGGGAGGCTGCATGTTTGCAACACTCCACTTAATAAGCATTGGAAGGTATTGGATGGAGCGCGGAGGGGCAGAATGTGTCTCTTCTTCAAGCTTGCCTCAAAGATTCAATGTCCAGGTCGGTGACCAACTTTTCTATCTCAGAGAGATCTGGGGTGGAGTGCAGACAAGAGTCAGCAGAGTGGTCAGAATCTAGAAGATGCCTGCTTGGGAGTCAAGACAGATATCTACCAAAGTAGGATCAAAGGTGAGGCCTCCATGACAACCAGAACCTGATTTCTTGTTGGGCTAAGAGAAAGAATTTTTATGTTATTTTCAGACTCCCTGGGGAGTCATTGAAGACTTTACACAGGGTAAGTGATATTATAACCAGATTGATTTATGAATTAGTTGTGTTTATACTGCTTTGCCTAAATGCCTGAAGGAGACAAGAGAGGAATTATTTATTTTATCTCATGGTTCCAGAGGGTTCAATCTATGTTTATTGGCTGTTTTGTGTTTGGGTAGAAGAACATCATGGCCATGAAGAGCAGTAAAGAAATGCTGCTCACTTCACGATGGACAGAAAGCAGAGAGACGGGGAGGCTAGGAATGAGACATAGTCTAAGAATCTGCTCCAGCTAGGCTCCACCTCCCGAGGATCATCTGCATGTGTATGAGTTCTTTGTAGGGCACTTTGTACCCAAAGCACAACAGCCTAGATATTTGGCTCAGAATCGACTAATATAGCAATTTAAGCTTAATACAGTGAATGATCTTAAGAATTGACACTGAAATGCTAAGAAAGAGTTTCAGGCAATGCAGAGGTAGAATGAACAGAACTGGGTAATGTTTAATTATGAGGGAGGGAGAGAGGTGTCCAGGATGCTTCCTGAACTTCTGGGTGGGGCTATAAGGACCAATGGAGGGAGGGCATTTACAGAACATTTCTCTGGAGTTGGGTGGGTGGCTCAGTGGGCAGTGTTTGCTGTACTGAGTACACATTGTGTACAGACACAATGGCACACATCTGCAGCCCTGGAAAGAGGCCAGAGTGAAGTGGAAGCAGGGGCTCACTGGCCAGCCAGTCTGGGATAAACGTGGAGTTCCAGGTGAAGTGAGAGAGAGAGTCTGTCTCAATAGACAGTAACAGAAGAATCCTCCAGATGTTAACCTCTGGTCTCCAAACAAGTGAGCATACACACACACACACACACACACACACACACACACACACACCATGTATAACACCTCTCCTAGACTCATCTCCCTGAGATGAGGGGAACTGTTTTCTTGAAGATGGTAGTTCTGAGGCATGGATTAGTGCCTCATTTTGAGAAAGTGTTAAGGCCAGGATGCTTGGGAGACGTCCAAATAGAGATTCCAAGTCAGCTGTTGGATGTATGAGTCTGGAGTTCAGATGAAAGGTTGTTGTTGGGATTTAGCTTTGGGGGTTCTGGAAGGTTACATGACTTATGAGATCAGCTGCTAAGGAAATTAACAAGAAGAGGGTAAATGTGTATAAAGAACAATCTAGATTTATAAAGCACCCACTGTGTGGGACCACCTTGCAAGCAGCACATGGATGGCTGCTTGTTTTATGAGCAGAGGAAAATGAGGCTAAGAGAAATTTAATCACCAATACAAGGTCACACAGCTGGTCAGTGACAAAGGAGGTGGGATTTAAATCTACATTTTTTTCCTATTGCTCCTAGAAAGCACATTCCTCATGTTCTGTTGATTTCATGAGGGTCTTCGGATAGAATCTTCCTTGGAAACTCAGAGGACATTTTTGTCTCTGTCTTTGTTCACTTAGTATGTCCTTTTGATTGGCTAGATCTGGGTCATATACCAACCTGGGAATCCCCGAAAGCTGCATTCTCATGATGTCCTCACTTATCTTCGTGGCTGGAGGGTGAGGGAGGGGAAGAAGTATTAACAGAGGCTGGCAAGAGCCGAGAAAGGGTGCTTACACACACACACACACACACACACACACACACACACACACACACAAAGAGAGAGAGAGAGAGAGAGAGAGAGAGAGAGAGAGAGAGAGAGAGAGAGAGAGAGAGAGATTGAGAGATACACTTGGCACTTAGGCACCAGAATGATGCCTGAGATTTCTGGTGGCTGCCCTTTTGGAGGTACGCGGCCACCCACCCCATGGCAGCTCTGGTGACCTCAGCTATCAGTAGAGGAAGGTCTGAAGCAGTGGAATTTCCTTATTTTAGGGAATAGAGTACAAATGGAGTCATTTGTGATTCAAAGTCACCCACAAAGGCATATATCTTCCAGCAGCCTAGAATGCAGATGTGCAGTGAAACACACACACACACACACAGAGAGGGGGGGGAGAGAAAGAGAGAGAGAGAGAGAGAGAGAGAGAGAGAGAGAGAGAGAGAGAGAGGTTTTAGACTAGCTTATAATGGCTTACAGATTCATTTTGGAGAATCTATACAATTTGAAAGAAAGATAAAAGCATTCCTGTCTGATTTTTTTTTATCTCCTCCCCAAAGAAAAGGACCAGAGTGACCTCAGTAACCTGGGGGGCCAGATAATGTGGTTAAGTAACAGTCCTTTAGGTTATTCTAAACCAGAGGTAAGAACAGTTAATCAACATTTGTTATGAGTGAGAATGAATCTGGAAGGGAAGAGGGTCTCATTCCACTCCACGGCCACCTATCAAGACATCAGTCTACCTATGACACTTGGTCAATATTTATTGAGCACTTTATCTGTCTCTTTGACTGGTGTTTGAGGGTGAAAAGAATACCAGTGAAGCATGACACAGAGATTCTGTCCTCAAGGACTTTGAAAGTCACTTGGGAATGTACCCATCCATCCATCCATCCTTCCATCCACCTTCTAGGCAGCTTATTGCAGTATCTTTCATGATGGTTGGTTTATAGTAAGTACTTAAAATTACTTGTTGGATGGACAAGTGAAGCATTGAACTAGAGAATGACCTATATTAGGCACAGATGAAGAGTGATCTGCCTTCAGATGTTTGAAGTAGAGCAACACAACCACAGCCACTTACATTCTTTTCTTTTTCCTCAATGGCCACACCTGCTGGATGCCACTGACCATTCTCTGGTCTCACCCTCACTTCTATCCATCGACTGCTTTCTCCTCTGTCTCTAGTCTACTTCTTGGGCAATCAAATGCAGCTAATTTTGTGACTTTGTTCCCACAGGGGAAAAGCAACTCTCTTGGCATCATTTACCATACTGTGAGCACACACTGCTTATTTTTGTTAGAGCTGTGAAGAACCTCCAGTCCCTCACTCATTCCACCAACAGGGATTTGTGGAGTGCCATTCATGTGCTCGTCTATTCTGGGTGGGAGAAAACCTAACAGGCAATACAGACTGAGTATCTACTCTTGGAGTCTTTCCCTCCAACTCTCTGGATCTCTGGCCTCATGCAGCCAAATGTGTAATTGTCATTCTCTTAGGTGCGTGTACATTCAGTCAAAGGGGCAGCAAACCAGAGCTGGCACCTCAGAGTCTCATTTTACTCATTAACTTCTAAAATCCTAACACCACAGACGATGGAAATCAGACTCGCTCTAAATGTAACACCCAATGTAAACTTGACACATTCTAGAATCTTCCGAGAAGGGAGTCTCAATGAGGAATTGTCTAGAGAGGGTTGTCTCTGGACATGCCTGTGAGGGCTTTTCTTCCCTGGGTTAACTGAGCTGGGGCGAGCCACCCGCAATGTGGGCTGAGCTCTGGGCTAGGTGAAAAGGCTGGGGCTGAGCACCATGCATGCATTAATCATTGCCCTCTGCTCTTGATGTGGATATGGTGTGACGAGCTGCTACAAGTTCCACATGCCTTGGCTTCCTTGCCGGGATGGACTGTTTGTTACCTGGAAATGGAGTTGGGAGTCAAATAAATGCTTCCTCCTTTAAGCTGCTTGTGGTTTTGTTTTGTTTTTAATAACAGCTATGGTAATGAAACTATTAATTTGCGGTAATGAACTATTAATCAAGCATTAGGTTCAGGAGATGCTATTTCTAGGCTTCTACTGTCAAATGTCTGCTTGGAAGGCATCCTCCCCCTGTGTGATATTCTCGCTAGCTTCTTTGAAGAGTGTTTTTACTGATCACCTACTATGAACAACAGTGAAATAGAAAAAACCTATTGTGATATAGTTTACATTCTTGGGTAGGTGGGTGGAGTAAACACACACACACACACACACACACACACACACACACACACCACTGATTTTAGTCAGTGTTCATTTTAAAAAAGATCTGAACAGAATAATTGTTACAGACAGTGACGGTGGGTGAAAACAAAAGGGTTGTCTGTCATTGGCAGTCATTTAATGTCTTTGAGGTGACCTGAGGGAGAAGAGCTGAGTTATGAAGGGGATTCAGCTATGGGGAGTCCCACGCTGAGGTAACGTAAGTTGCAGCTATGGAGATGGGCTTGTATGATCATGCTGAAGTGAGAGCACTAGTGTGAGAGTGTGGGGGCCAGAGAGGGCCACACAGCTGGGCAAGGGCATTCTCTCTCTTGAGAAACTGACAAACTTTCTTAGCCTTCCAAATATGGAATGCTGCTGCTCATTAAGTGGGTTTGCAAATAACCAGGCCTCAGAGAATGGGCTGGGGGCTGATGCTGTCCTTGGCTTTCTCAGGGGACCTAGTTGATTATTCTCAATGCTTTTCCCATCAGCATCCTGTTGCTGCTTGCAAATGCACTACTTACTATCACTGCTGCCTTGTGACAGCCCTTCCTCCTGGTCCTGCAGGGCTGGATCCTGTGCCACCATCAGCCACAGCCTGACAGAGAGCTAGAGACAACTTTCAGAAGGGTGTGTGAGCTCTGTGACAGCCTCTGTGCCTGTCATCTCCATGGCACCCAGGCAGGGGGACAATCTAATTAGGCTATTTTCAGCATCCTGGAGGGAGGGAGGGGTACAGGGAGATAGAGAGAAAGGGACCTGTCTGTCTTCCCCTTTCTCTTTCCTCTCTAGAGCTATTATTGATTAAGCAGACAGAGGACCATGAGGCAGGACCTTTCTACCATCAGTATTAGGATCAGAGGCAGCTTTATCTGCCTGTGGAGGGTCTGTGGGCAGCATGAAGGACACCCAGGGTTGGTAGTCTTCCAAGGGACCAGTGCTAATGAGCTGCAAAGCTTGTAGCTATGACCAGGAGCTGCAGGGGTTGTCCTTTGCTGGGGCTAGCTGACAGAGGCTTTTTCTGGAATCACCCAAAGGCAGAGGTGACCAGCAACCTTTTGTTTCTTAGCCTCAGGTCTTTATTGGCTTTCTAGGCCTTTGTGTGTGATATTCAGAGCCTTGGGAGGAATCTGGACTTTCATGTACCCAGAGAATGTGGCCTGTGACTGGAGGATGACTCAATGGAAACCTGTTTGACTCTAAGTCACAAGTAGCTTAGGATCATGTCCAGTTTGCTTAAGCCATGCCTCAGCATTTAGGACTTAACTAGATGCTAAGTACCCTACCAAATGTCCTACTTATAAGACTGTTCTGTAAAGTTCTGAAAGACTCTTCTTAATCCCTTAGGTACCACCTTCACATTCTCTCATCAGTTTCTGCCTCACCCAAGTCAGGTTAATGATACTGGGAAGGGGTCTATTAGTTAATGAGACTGATGAGTATACTAGTCACTAGTCACTTAAGGAAGAGAAAGTCCATCCTGGCCAGAAATGTACTATGGTATGTGGCTTAGTGGAGGCAGAGCCTATGGTAACTGCTTGTTACACAGTACCAACCAGGAAGCCGAGAGTTTGGGCTGAGATCTTGGTTGGACTACAGTCCACACTCCTTGACTGCCCATTTCTTCCAACCAGGCTCATCTGTGAAGTCCACACTGTCTTCCTAAGCCAGTAGCATCCACTGGACATCAAGTGTTCAAACACACAAGCCTATGGGGAAGTCTTACATTTAGACCATAGCAGATAGGAGAGCACCTTGAAAGCTGTTACTACAGGTAGGAATCAGCTGAGTGCCCAAGGGCATCAGCACAAGTCGGTAAAGCACAGGGTGGGTGATGCTGCCTGCTACTGTGCTAGATTTCTGTCAACATTGCAAAAGTAAGAGTAATCTGAGAGGAGGAGAGAATTGAGAAGCTGAGACATCTTGCCCTTAGATCCCTCTGTTGGCAAGCCAGTAAGGGATTTTCTTAATTAGTGATTGATGGGGGAGGGCCCAGCCCAGTGTAGATAGTTCCACCTCTAGGCAGGTGGTCCTGAGTTCTATAAGAAAACAAACTGAGGAAGTCAGGAGAAGGAGCCAGTTGGCAGCACTTCCTCATGACCTCTGCTTCAGTTCCTGCCTCCAGGTTCCTGCCCTGACTTCCCTGGATAATGGACTACATGCTTTAAGATGAAATAAACCCTTTTCTCTCCAAGGTGTTTTGGGTTATGGTGTTCATCATAATAGAAACCTAACTTAGACAAACAGCATTTTGCAAATGAGAAAACCAACCAAGGCTCAGAGAGTTTAGCAGAACATACACCTGTGAACTCAGCTGAGTTAAGACCCAACACTGGGGCCACCTTCCCAGACCTCAAACTTAAATAGGACTCTTGGATTCAGGACGGAATATCATCTTTAATAGGCTAATTTAAGCTGTGACTCTTATAGAGAGGGTGTCTTATAGCACTGCTTGCTCTGTGCCTCTTTCTTTCTTTCTTTCTCTCTCTCTTTCTTTCTCTTTTTCCTTCCTTTCTTCCTTCCTTCCTTCCTTCCTTTCTTTTTTTTTGTGGCCATGCTGTGGGAATGACCACCAGAAGCGATTAAGCAGAGCAAGTGCAGTGCTGTTGGTTATTGTGATTGGAGCTTTGATGTGTGCAGCAACAGAAACTCTACAACAATCCAGCCACTGGTTACTCCTCTGACCTCACCTACATGCATGCTATTCTCCCTGCCTATGCCTAGCAGAGAATGGATGTAAAGAAGTGCTCAGCAAGCTCCTGGTTCACGAACCTTCTGTGGCATTGACATCAGCACCATCAAGCCACCATTTAGTATGGGTTTCATGCTTTTCTCCAGAGTTGATATACCATAGCCCACAGAACAACCTGATTTGTCTTTATTTGGTTATTAAATTAATTATGTTTTGGGGTAAGAGTTCATTTAACCCAGATTCGCCTTGAACTTGCTCTGAAGCCAAGGATGATCTTGAATTTCTAATTCTCCTGCCTCCACCTCCTGAATGTTGAGGTTGCAGGCATGGCTGGTGCAACCTGTTTATGTAGTGCTGGGGATCAAATCCGGGCCTTCATGCATGCTCTGCCAGCTTTCTACCAACTGAACTGCATCGTTTGTTCCTATAACTCTTTTACACTTTAATTTTAAATCAAGACTTACAAGCATCTGAATTTGAACAATTGGGGCTGTGATGTCATTTGCTGGAGGCAGGGACTTGTGACGATACATTTGGTACATATCAGTGAAATTAAAGATATTAGTTGTTGTGCTGGTAAGGTGGCTCAGCTGGTGGAGTGACTGTCACACAAGCTTCATGACCCAGTGCTTTCCCAGGAACCTACAGGAAAATCTGGGTGTGGTATCTGGTGTTGGCAAAACAGTGCTGGAGAGGTGGAAACAGGCATGATCTTGGAGTTCACTGGCCAGCTAGTGTAGCTTACTTGGCAAGCTCCAGTCTAGTGAGAGAGCCTGTCTCAAAATCCTAAGGTTGATGATGCCTGAGAAATGACACGAAATTATCCTTCTGGCCTCCATATGTGTGTGCACACGAACACACATCCACATGATGTAGCTTCTAAGAAAGACCTGTTTTGTGGGGGCATTCCATGGTATTAAGAATTTCAAAGTGCATTTTGAGAAGAACGGGGGCCTATATGAATAGGGTTTATTTGTCACTAGTGCATGGCCCAGGAATCCCTCTTCCTCCTCAAATCACGGGGTCTGGAGTTTTGTGCAAGGCCCTTCCTCTCCTTTAACTCATGACTACGTTGTTTCAGACTTCCTTTCTGCAATTATAATTTGTGATGGTTAGTTCTAACTGTCAACAACTAGTTACTTACTCAACACTTAGTCAACAGTTCTAATGGACACAACCCAGAATCACCTGGAAGAAAGGCTCTGTGAGGAGATGTCTTGATCAGATTGGCCTGTGAGCAGGAGAATGCTGGGGGAGACTAAAAGTGAGCAGAGGCATTTCTGGGTTTGCGGCTAGGGTTGCACACACACAAAAAGGTAAGCTACACACAAGTGTGCCATGTACAAGCATGCAACACAAAAGGGTGCATGCTCTCTGTTCTCCACTCCTGTGCTTTGAGCTGCCTTGGCTTCTCTGGAGTGAGAGACTGTAGCCTCAAACTGTGATCTAGAACAAACCATTTCTCCACTAAGTTTCTTTACCAGAGTTTATTATCTCAGCTACAGCAAATGAAAGCAAGACACAACTCACTTATAAGCAAGGAAGTTGACACTCAAAATTGCTAAGTCATGTGCTGAAAGCCATAACTCCTATTGAATAATCTGGGCTTCCCAAGGAAATCCAGAAAGCCCTACTTCTTTAATTAATGTTATTATCATCATCGTTGATCATACTTGACTGATATTCCACTCACTGATTAGTCTAGGCCGGTTGGCAGGGAGCTATGGAGACCCTCTCCTGTCTCTGTCCCAGTAGCTGACTTTTCACAAGGATGCTGGGAATGTAACTGAGGTAGAGCCTCCCACTTGCACAGAAAGCACTTTACTGACTGGAATACCTCTGTAGTTCCCTCCCTATTTAGTTTTTTTCCTTTTTTAACTTTTTATTCATAAAATGAAGTCATTTTAATCCAAGTATCCCCTTCCTCCTCCTCCTTTCCCTCCTCCCAATCCCTCCCAGTCAGTCTTCAGCCCCCCCTCCCACAAAAGGGCAAGAAATCCCAAGGTGGGTCAGCTCAGCAGGGTGCATCCACTACAGGCAAGTTCCTTTTCCTCATCCTAATATCGGGACTGGGTTATGTGTTCCTCTGAAGGGAATGGGCTCCGAGGTGCCAGCCCATGCACAGAAGCACAGTCTGATCCTACCCCTCAAGGCCCCACATACTGCTTATGTCAATAGACAGTTGCCTACCCTTGCAGGGCCTATCTCCTTTTCTCGATGTTTCCCCAGTGGCTGTTGTTGATTCAGTGAGCTCCCCAGAGCTCCAGCCAGCCATCACTGTGGGAATTTTCATTGTAATCCCTATACCCTTGTTCATACAGACTTTCATCCCCTGTTCTCAGTTATATCAGGAGCTCAGTCCAGTGCTCAGCCATGTATCTCTGCTTCTACCTCTATTCATTGTTGGATGTAGGTTCTGTGATGACACTTAGGGTAGTTATTCATTTGATTGTAGGGAAAGTCCTGTCTAGGTAACACCTTCACTATTGGTTGGGGATCTAGCCAGGACATCCTGTGAGTTCTTGAAGGTCTCCCTAGCACCTGGTCTCTTTCCAACCCCACATTGGCTTCCTCTATTAAGATCTCCATCTCTCTCTCTCTTTTTTTCCTCTCTTTGTTGCTCCTCTCACTCAATCATCTCCTTCTCTCATGATTTGTTCCCACCTCTTCTTGGTTGCAGCCCATTATGTTCCCAATTAGCTGAAGAGATCTTCTCTACTTTCTCTTCTTAGGGGAATCCTTGGATGTCTTTCTTAAGTTCCTTCTGATCTCAAGCTGTTTAGAGGTTGTGGTTTGCAGCTTGAGTGTTCTTTGCTTTTTGTCTAAAGTCCACTAATGAGTGAGTATATCCTCTGCTTATCTTTCTGGGTTTGTGATACCTCACTTAGGAGGATATTCTCTAAAACCATCCATTTGCCTGCAAATTTTAGGATGTCTTTTTTTTTTTTTTTTTAACTGCTGAGCAGTACTCCATTGTGTAGATGTACCACAGTTCATTAATCCATTCCTCAGTTGAGGGGCATCTAGGTTCTTGCTATTACAAATAATGCTTCTATGAACATAGTTGAGCTAATGCCTTTGGGGTACAAATGTGCATTCTTTGGGTATATGCCCAATAGTGGTATTGCTGGATCTTTGGGGAGATTGATTCTCAGTTTTCTGAGGAACTGCTGCACTGCATTCCAGAATGGCTGTACAAATTTACATTCCCACCAACAATGGAGAGGAGTGTTCCCCTTGCTCTGCATCCTCTCCAGCATAGGCTGTCATCTGTGTTTTTGATCTTAGCCATTCTGACAGGTATAAGGTGGTATCTCAAAGTTGTTTTGATTTCCATTTCTCTGATGGTTAAAGATGTTGAGTAATTTTTAAGTGTCTTTCAGCCATTTGTAATTCTTCTGTAGAGAATTCCCTTTTAAGCTCTAAACACCATTTTTTAATTGGGCTATTTAGATCTTTGGGCTCTAGTTTCTTGAGTTCTCTATATATTTTACAAATCAGTCCTCTGTCAGTTGTAGGGTTTTCCCATTCTGTAGGCTGTCAGTTTGTCTTACTGACTGTGTCCTTTGCCTTGTAGAAGCTTCTCAGTTTCAGGAGGTCCCACTTATTGATTGTTGTTCTTAATGTCTATGCTCCTGGTGTTATATTTAGGAAGTGGTCACCTGTGCCAGTGTGTTGGAGGGTATTTCCCACTTTCTTTTCTATCAGGTTCAGTGTAGCTGGGTTTATGTTGAAGTCTTTGATCCACTTGGGCTTGAGTTTTGTGCAGGTGATAGGTTTGGATCTATTTGCATCTTTCTACACACTATTGTCCAGTTATGCCAACACCATTTGTTGAAGATACTATCTTTTTCCATTGAATATTTTTGACCTCTTTGTCAAAAATCAGGTGTTCATAGGTGTGTGGGTTAATGTTGAGGTCTTTGATTTGATTCCATTGACTCACAAGTCTGTTTTTATGCCAGTATCAGGCTGTTTTTATTATTGTAGCTCTATAGTATAACCTGAAGTTGGGAATGGTGCTGCCTCCTGAGGTTCTTTTTTTGAGCAAAATTGTTTTGGCAATCCTGGCTTTCCTGTTATTCCAAATGAAATTGAATATTATTCTTTCAAGGTCTGTAAAAAACTGTGTTGGGATTTTGATGGGAATTGCACTGAATCTGTAAATTGCTTTTTGGTAAAATTGTCATTTTTACTATGTTGATCCTACCTATCCAGGAGCATGGGAGATCTTTCCATTTTTTGATATCCTCTTTAATTTCTTTCTTCAGTGATTTAGAGTCTTGTTGAACAGGTCTGCTACTTCTTTAGTTAGAGTTACACCAAGATATTTAATGCTATTTGCAGCAATTATAAAGGGTGATGTTTCTCTTATTTCTTTTTCAGCCCTTTCATTCTTAGTGTGTAGAAAGGCTATTGATTTTTTTTTTTAAGTTATCTTGTATTCTGCTACATTGTTGAAGGTGTTTATCAGCTGTAGGAGTTCCCTGGCAGAATTTTAAGGATCACTTATGTAAACAATCATATTATCTGCAAATAAAGATAGTTTCACTTCTTCCTTTCCAATTTGGATCCCCTTAATCTCCTTTTGTTCTCTTATTGCTTTATGTAGAACTTTGAGAACAATATTGAATAGATAAGGAGAAGACAGCCTTTTCTTATTCCTGATTTTAGTAAGATTGCTTTGAGTTTTTCTCTATTTAGTTTGATGTTGGCTGTCAGCTTACTGTATATTGCCTTTATTATATTTAGGTATTTTTCCTGTATTCCTGATCTCTCCAGGACTTTAATCATGAAGGAGTGTTGGATTTTGTCTAAGGCTTTTTCAGCATCTAATGAGGTGATCAAGTTTTTTTCTTCTTTCAGTTTATGTGATGGGTAACATTCACAGTTTTTCGCATGTTGAACCATCCCTCCATTTCTGGGATGAAGCTTACTTGATCGTGGTGGATGCTTTTTTTTGATATGTTGTTGGATTTGGTTTTCCAGAATTTTATGGAGTATTTTTGCATCAATGTTCATGAGGGAGATTGGTCTGTAATTTTCTTTCTTTGTTGCATCTTTGAGAGGCTTGGCTATCAGGGTGATTGTGGTCTCATGAAGAGAGTTCAGTAATGTTCCTTCAGTTTCTACTGTACGGAACAGTTTGAGGAGTATTGGTATTAGTTTCTCTTTGAATGTTTGGTTAAATTCTGCCCTGAAACCATTTGGTCCTGTGCCTTTTAATAGCTTCAATTTCCTTTGGAGTTATAGAACTGTTTAGGTCTTTAATCTGATCCTGATTTAATTTTGGTAAGTGGTACCTGTCCAGAAAGCTGTTCATTTCTTCTAGGTTTTCTGTTTTTGTGGAGTATAGATTTTTAAAGTATGACCTGATAATTCTCTGGATTTCCTGGGGGGTCTGTTGTTATGTACCCCTTTTTTATTTCTGATTCTGTTAATTTGGATTCTCTCTCTCTCTCTGTGTGTCTCTCTGTGTCTCTCTGTCTCTGTCTCTGTCTCTGTCTCTGTCTCTCTCTCTCTCTGCTTTTTGGTTAGTTTGGATAAGGGTTTATCTGTCTTGTTCACTTTCTCAAAGAACTAACTCTTTGATTCATTGATTCTTTGTATTGTTCTCTTTGCTTCTATTGTATTGATTTCATCCCTGAGTTTGGTTATTTCCTGCAATCTACTCCTTCTAGGTGAGTTTGCTTCTAATTGTTCTTAAGCCTTCAGCTGTGCAGTTAGGTCTCTTGTGGAAGATTTGTCTAGTTTTTTTCATTTAGGCATCTAGTGCTATGAGTTTTCCTCTTAAGACTGTTTTTATTGTTTCCCATAAATTTGGGTATGTTGTGGATTCATTTTAATTAAATTCTAAGAAGTCTTTGGTTTCCTTCTTAATTTCTTCCCCAACCCAGAGGTGGTTCAATTGAGAGGTGTTTAGTTTCCATGAGGTTGTAGGCTTTTGTGATTTTTGTTGGTGTTGAACTCTAGCTTTTGACCATGGTGATCTGATATGATATAAGGTGTTAGTCCCATTTTTTGTATCTATTAATATTTGCTTTATGACCAATCAGTTTTAGAGAAAGTTCCATGGGGTGTGGAGAAATATGTATATTCCTTTGTGTTTGGGTGGGAAGTTCTGTATATATATATATATATATATATATATATATATATTAAGTCCATTTTGGTCATAAGATCTGTTAGATCCCTTATTTCTCTGTTGAGTTTCTGTCTGGTTGACCTATCTAAGTGTGAAAGTGGGGTATTGAAATCTCCCACTATTAGTGTGTGGGGTTTTATATGAGGTTTAAGGTTTAGTAGTGTTTCTTTTTTCTTTCCTTTTTTTAAAAAGTAGATATTATGTTTTATTAGAGAAGACTTCCTGAATATTTTGGCTACAGACACAAGAAAATAAACCAACAAAAACTGCAAGACAGGTGATTTATATACTGATCTCTGATCACTGTGCATCAGAACAGTTTTGAGACTAAATAACAAATGTTACAAACCTTTTTTCTATGACTTGATCATTATTTCAATTCTTGTAGGGTCTTCTAAAGATACCTTTACCCATATACAACATGTGGCAGTAGAAAACACAACAGTAGTGTTCCTTTTATATATGTAGGTGCCCTTGTGTTGAGGTCATATATAGTCAGGATTGAGACTTCATCTTGGTTGATTTTCCCTTAGATAAATAAGTGATGTCTGCCCTGGTCTCTTTTGATTAATTTTAGTTTGAAGTCTATTTTGTTAGATATTAGGATGCCTATACCAGCTTATTTCTTAGGACCATTTGATTGGAATGTCTTTTTACCAACCCTTTACTCTGAGCCTATGTCTGTTTTTGAAGTTGAGATGTGTTTCTTGTATGCAGCAGAAGGATGGCTTCTGTTTTTGTATCAATTGTGTTAGGGTGTGTCTTTTTTAGGTGAATTGAGTTTATTGATATTAAGGTATATTAATGACCACTAATTGTTATTTTCCGTTATTTTTGGTGGTAGCTTGTGTGTATTTCCTTTCTTTGGGCTTTTCTTCTGTGGGATTATTGATTGCTTGTGGTTTCATGGGTATATCTGGAATCCTTGGGTTGGAATTTTTCCTCTAGTGCTTTTTGTAGGGCTGGATTTGTGAATAGATATTGTTTAAATCTGATTTTGTCATGAAATATCTTGCTTACTCCATCTATGGTGATTGATAGTTTTGCTGAGTATAGTAGTCTGGGTTGGCAGCCATGCTCTTTCAGTGTCTGTATAACTTCTGACCAGGACCTTCTTGCTTTCATTGTTTCCATTGAATAATCTGGTGTTATTCTGATGGGTTTGCCATTTGGCCCTTTTCTTTTGCTACTCTTAAAATTTTTTCTTTGTTCTGTAAGTTTAGTGGCTTAATTATGTGGTAAGCAGATTTTTTTGGGGGGTGTCTATTCTATTTGGTGTTCTGTAAGATCTTGTTCCTTTATAGACATTTCCTTCTTTAGGTTGGGAAAGTTTTCTTCTATGATTTTGTTGAATATATTTTCTCTGCCTTTGTGCTGGTATTCTTCTCCTTCTTCAATTCCAATTATTCTCAGGTTTGGCCTTTTTATGGTATCCCAGATTTCCTGGACATTTTGTGTTATGACATTTTGGTTTAGTGTTTTCTTTAACTGACTTATCTGTTTCCACTATTGAACCTTTCACTCCCACAGATTCTCTCTTCCATCTCTTGGATTCTGTTGGTTATGCTTGCATCCATAGTTCCGGTTTATTTCTTCAGGTTTTCTCTTTCCAGCTTTGCCTTGGTTTGTGTCTTCTTTATTGCTTCTATTTTAACTTTTTAGTTTGTGAAATGTTTCTTTCACCTGTTTTCTTTTTCTTGGTTTTCTTTATTGTCTTTCAGGGATTTGCTCATCTCTTCCAATTTTTTTGTTTGTATTTTCTTCTATTTCTTTAAGGGACATTTTTATATCCTCTTTTAAAGCTTCTATTATCTTCATAAAGTTGTTTTTAAGGTCATTTTCTTCTGTTTCCTCTTCATTGTTATGCTTAGGTCTTAATGTTGTAGAACCACCAGCTTCTTCTGGTGTTCATCTTTTTCATCTTTATATCATTATATGTATTCTTTTACTGGCACCGCCAATTGTTTCCTTGGTTCACTCTTAGTCAATTCTTGGTTAGTTCTTAGTCATTTGTGGGACCAGGGGGCTGTGTGTCTCCAATAATTGCAGGGGCTGCTCTTAGTTGGCTGTAAGCCAAGGAACTCTGTGTCTTTCAATGTCACAGGGGATATTTTTACTCAGCTCTTAGTTGGCTCTTAGTCAGCTGTGTATCAGGAGGCTTCAGGTGGTCTACTTGTCGGAGTATGAAGATGCAGATTACAGTTTGGGTGGGGTTTGGCCCATGGGATATTCCTCTGGCAATGTTTTGCTGGAAATTTGCCTTGAGGGCACACTCAAGCTTTCTTTGGTTTAGGGCATGGCTGGGTGTGGTTAGGCTGTTGGGGGCGATGTGTCCCCAGGCTGGGGTTCGAGGAGTTCCAAGGTCTCCATTTGGCCTGAGGGACTGGTACCTCTCACATCTTCCCCTATATAGTTTTATAAGTAGTATTTCATGCAGTCTATGTTATCCTTGAAGTCACTATGATGCCAATGCTGTTTTTGAACTTCTGAACCCCTGGCCTCTTCCCATGGTCATAAAATTTTCATTTTATGCATAAATGCTATCTACTGAGTACATGCATTGCAGAGTCCTAGACACTCACTCCCAGAACCAAATCTGAGAGAGGTGCATCATCATTGTTTGCAAAGATCTGATTGAGGTGGTCCAAGAATGGAACTTGGAAAAACTTTGAACTTGTTAGCATGTATATTATTAGTCTGCTTAGGTTGCTTAAGAAAATGGAATGGACAGAGTAGCTTAAGCAATTGAAATGTATTTTCTCAAAGTTTGGATTCATTTGATTTGGCTTCTGGTAAGGGCTCTCTTTTCTGCTTACAGACAGCCACCTGCTTGGACTTTCTTCAGGGAGTGTGCAAAGCTGCTTCCATGCCTATCTCTTGCAAGGGCACTAATTGTCTTAGACCAGAGCCCTGCCACTCAGCCATCATCACTATCTCATAGACTCCATCTCTGGATTCAGCTACCTGAATATGAAAAGCTAGAGTTTCAACATACAGTTTTAGAGGAAATATATTCTATGATAATATGGCACCTGAGGCTCTTGTGGATGTCATTACTACAGACTCATGTATCTATTATACCCTTCCTTCCCTCTTTGAATAGCATAGTCCAGTTATACTAACAGCCTCTAAATCTTGAAGGGATAGTTTTCCAGACTTTTTCAGGTATAATTTCTAAGTATTTTCCATATGAATTGAACCCCAAATTCCTATCATTCTTGCCTTCTTCAAAGAGTTGTACACATGGGTACAAAATTCTTATTGTCATCAACTGTGACTATCTAATATCTTTCCAGTCCTGGGCTTGTTTGGTGATTGTTAGTGGGACAAGAAGTTCAGAGCTAGAATAGATGGTTAGGGTTAGGGTTGGGGTTAGGTTTAAAAGAGGATATAAAAATGTCCCTAGAATAGATGGTTCTTTGAATCAAGAATGGATGGATGTGATGAAGAGCTTCACTTGCTTGTTGGACTTCATGGATAATATGATGGCCTGCTCTGATCAACTCCACTGCAAATGTTGGACCTTCCTCATGCTCAACAATGACTGTCAGCCAGGGTTTAGTTAGCATATCCTGGTTGCTAGCTAACCCAGGGAAATCTGGCAGTATCTGGAGACATTCTATTATTATCTCTGGGAGACAATATTGACATTTTCCCTCTACTAAGTCATGGTTGAGTTGTTTCTTAATATCATAAGATACACAGGATTCATATTCCTTTCCCCAACACAAACATGTACACACACACACACACACACAGAGCGAAAGAGAGCGAGAGCGAGAGAGAGAGAGAGAGAGAGAGAGAGAGAGAGAGAGAGAAAGAGAGAGAGAGAGAGAGAGAGAGAGACTAATCAGTGCTGTGGCTGAGTTCTACTGGAGGAGCACCTGGTGAGAACGTGATTTCTGTGTAGAGATGGAGGCTAGAGGGGCTTCCACACCTGGAAATGGGAAATAAAAGTGGGAAAGAATGTTTGGCTTCTAATAGGTACAGCTCAGTATTATGCACAATAGCGAAGCATATGCTAGTGAATTCTGAGTCACTGGGTGAGCAGGGGAGGTAAGAAGCCTGTGATCGAGGGAGCTGTGGCTGCTCTCTGTACAGGCTGAGGTGACAGAGGGAAGAGGACTCATGAGCATCTTAGGAATGCTGTAAGAACTTGCACATTCTACATGGATTTAAAACAACTAGGTTAAATGAAATCAGGGAGGTGGCAGGACCCAATTCTCTCGGAAGTCTTCCAGGAATCCATTCTTGCTTCTTTTCACTTCTGGTAGCTCCCGTTTCCCTGATTGCCGGTTTTGTGACTCCAGTGTCTTCTCTGTCTTCAGGTGATCTTTCTGCCTGTGAACTTGTGTGCCTCACAATCAATCCCTATGTCTCAGCCTCCCATGTAGTGGGATTATATTGGTATGTTGTAAATATTTGTCCCTCGTACTGGTTTAATAAAAAACTGATTGGCCAGAGGCAGACAGGAAGTGTGGGTGGGGCTACCAGACTAAGAAAACTGTAGGAACAGGAAGAACAGAACAGAAATGCCAGGAGACACAGAGGAAAGAAGCTGAAATGATACTGAGAAAAGGTGCCTAACCTCATGGCTAAACAAGATAAGCATCATAGGTTGAGTTAAGATAAGGAATTAGCAAGTTATATGCCTGGGCCCTAGATTGATCAGCATAAAATTAATGTAAGTGTCTGTGTGTCTCTGTGGGACTGTGGGTCTGCAGGTCTGCAGGTCTGTGGGCCAGAACCTCAGGACTAGGCCAGACGGTCCAGGCCAGAAACCATATACAACAATCCCAAGTCCTGAGATTGTGAGAATATGACCCCACACCTTGTCTCTTTGCTTTACTTTCTTGAGGATACTTTCTATTGGACTTAGGGGCCCCATTGAGCCAGGGTGACCTCATCTCAAGATTTTAATTACATTTGTAAAGGCCCTTTTCCTACATAACATCAAAGTCACAAGTTATGGGAATAGCATTTTGGAGCAAAGCTTTTCAGTCACTACAGAAGGGAGAATGAAAGGGCCGGGAGAAAGTTTAGTTAGAAAGTGCTTGCATCATGAGTACAAAGGCCCAGATCAGATCCCTAGTACCCTGGGAAAATGCTGGGATGTGCCCTTATGATCTCAGCACAGGGAAGGGAAGACAGGAGAGTCCTTGAGGTTCACTGGCCTGTAAATACAGTGTAAGTAGTGAACTCCAGGTCAATGAGGGATGTGGATGGAATCCCTGAGGATGACACTGGAGATAGACATTCTCCATCCTCCATATGCTGGAGTACTTTTTCATACCCTCTCCCCCCATACAGCATGCCTTAAAAAGACAAAAAGGGATAAAAACTCTGCAATATGATTTACCAACCAATTTTCAGGTAAAGGAGAGACCAAAAAGAAGAAAGTAATAGGCCAGGGTCTGGTCTCATGTCTTTTATTTCTCATCTCCATAAATTCTCACTAACACATAATGGAGTGGGTTTCTCCATTTTAAAAAGCTAGCAGACAAACAGCTGTGGTGTACAGAGACTGAATAGAATCCAATCATCTGCTCCAGAGCCTGGATCTTTCTGGGACAATGGGAACATCTGCACCATCTCCTATCAGCAGCTGCAAGAGGGCCAAGTCCAGAACATCTATTTTGAAACAGAAGTTATCATTGCTTTTCCTGGGCCTCCCCCAGTCTGGTGTTAACTGCCTGCCTCTGGCAGCTGGAACCCAGGTGCTGGGCTGCCCAACCTGCCCAGAGCCTATGGAGGCAGGAATGCATTGGCACACTTTGGCCGGTTCAGATGCAATACACTTCCTGACACCTTTGGCCACTTGTCACTGTTAGGGTAACCAGATAAAGAATCAAGGGTTAGAATTTTCTTGCTAAGGCTACTGTGATTGGTGGAAAGCAATCAGGGCTTCTTCTTAATTAAAATATTATTTTTTTATTTTGCATATCTATGTGCATGGTCTCTATTTGCATGTGTGATTGTGTGTAGGAGTCAGAAGTTGACACCAGTTGTTATTTTCTATTACTCTCCCCCTTATCCATAAAGGCAGAATCTCTCATTGGACCAGGAGCTTGCTGTTTTAGATAGTGTAGATAGCAAGCTTTAATGGAGGTTCCCCATCTCTGCCTCTGACCACTGGGATTACAGGCAGGACAGGAAGGCTACCACACTCCCCTGGCCTTTGTAGGTTTGGGAGATTGGAACACCAATCCTACACTTGTGTGGCAAGTGCTTTGCCACTGAGCTGTCACCTCCTCAGCCTTTGAACCCAAGGCTTAGTGCATGCAGTGATCCAGTGATCGCTTTCTCTGGCCTTGCAGACAGGACTTTCTGAGAGGCAGTGTAAGGTGTTAGAAAGAGCAGACGAGGGTGAGACAAACCTGAATTCAAATACCACCTTAGTCAGTTATCAGTTATTATTACTGTATGTGTGTGGGGGTGTGCAAAGGCCAGAAGACAACCTCAGTGCTTTTCTTCAGGTGTCTCCCACTTGTATTTGAGACAAGGTCTCTACAGGCCTGAAGCTTGCTAAATAGGCTGGTCTGGTTGTTCCAAATGCACTGCCCCCCAAGCTGGCACCCTGCGTGGCCTTTATATTTGGAATCTAACTCTGGTCCTTATACTGGCAAGGCAAATGCTCTACTGGCTGGGATAATTCTCCTGCCCCATCTTTGTCCTGTATGTGCTGTGTGGTCAGAAGTAAGTTACTCCAGCTTTCATAGCCTCCATTTCCTCCTTTATAAACTCGGCTGTGCTAATTTTCTTTTACAGAACACACCACCATAGGCAATGCCTACTCCCCGCTGGTCCCTTGAGGCCATGTGTTGAACTCTGTGGCTCTTGTGATGCTTCTTTGGGCCCAGCCAGGCTCTGACTCTGCTTGCCTGGATATAGCAGTTGTGTGGCTGAAATCCCAAGGCTGGGCATTTTTTATCAAATGCAGATGTGGTGGCTTTACTGCTCAGGGAGGAGCCAGATTCTGGAGAAGGTATGTTGGCCATTCATCGCTCTGGGTCCTGAGTGACTCACTCTCTCAGGATGCTTCCACTTAAGCACAATGAGATAAGTCGCAGAGGTGCCTTAGCTCATGTCTTACAGTAACCTTGGCATTGATGCAGTATATTTTAAGAGTATCTTCAAAACTGAGAGTATTATCATCTCTGCTTGGCACTGTTCCTCTGAACCTTTTCATCTTTGATGTCCTTCCTCTTTAGTATCAAGAACAACCTACTTTTTTTTTTTATCATAGTCTTGGCAACACTGTATGACAATGGCCTATTTCTGAGACAGAGACACATCTGAATTTAACGGCTAATGATTCTTTGGTCCTCTGACTAGCAGCATCTGCAGCATCCTGTAGAAACATGGATGCAAGTTCTGAGAGCACCCCCAGATACCCTGTATCAAAAACTCTGGGCCCAAGGCTGGCAAAGATTGTACCTAAGACTTCGTGCATGCTGGGCATATGCTCTGTCAATGAGCTATACCCACAAACTTATTCTTACTAAAAATAAAAATACAGTGTCTCACTAAATTTCCCAGTCTGGCTTTGAATTCACCTTATAGCCCAGGCTTGCCTTAAGCTTGAAATCCTTCTCCCTCAGGCTCCTGAGGAGTTTGGACTGCAGGCCTGTGCCACCAGACCCCTCTCAGATGGCAGGCCTCTGTGTGATTGATCTTGTTGGCTGTCTTGAGCATCAAAATTTCTGATCTAGACCACTGATCCTTGAGTGTGGCTGTGCTTTGCAATCCCCAAGAAGCTTTGGGGATTGATTGTAGATGCTTTCATATGCACTGAAGGGTTTGGTTTCTTGTGCGAGGATGTGGTCTGTCCATTGAAATTCTTTAAAATCTCCAGAGGTTTTTGTTTTCATTTGTTTGGGTTTTTTTTGATATTTTATGCTAATTACAGCATTTCTAAGTTCTCACTTATATAGTTTCTTACACATCTTCAAATTCATGACCTCTTTTTCATCAATTGTTAGTGCATGCAATTGTATATTTGTATATGTATATGATGCAAAATATAACCTTTGAATTCATATAATGTCACTTGTATGTATGTTTTCAGGGATGACCATTTGGCATTGGGCAAGGCTAGCACTCCAGATCTCAGCTTTATGCAGTTGACTGCAGTTCTTTATGTGGGGTTGAGTCGTCCTGGGCTTTTCCATGTCTGGTTTGGTATGCTCATTATTGTTCTCTTTGTTGAGCTCACCTTTGGGTGGTTGTATTGGTGAGACTTTATGGGTGTAGCTTCTGATGTTACTAGGAGACATAATCATGTTTAGCAAGTGTAAGGACCATGGACAGGAAGCCTCACTGGCTGGTTTGTTGGATGTGGCTGCTGAAGGCCCGCTGGGCAGTTGGTAGATGGCAGTCACAGGCTAGCCTACTATAACTGCGTGTCACTTCTCTTTGAATTTCATTGTACTGTGGTGAAAACCTAGCATGAGGTCTGTTTTCTTGTGACAGGTGACCTTTAACTCCTAGTCTTCCTGCCTCTGTATCTCATGCTGTGATTAAAGTGTGTACTGCTATGCCTGGGTTATACCATTTGAGGATTGAACCTATGGCTGTGTGAATGCTAAGTACACACTCTAGCACCTCTGCTGTGTCCTCAGCTCCTTCTTAAACATTTTTTTTTTAGAAATTTACTTTATAATTTATTTATGCTTATGAGTCTTTGTCAGTGTTTGTGTATATGGATACATATGTGTGGATATGCACAAAGGTCCAAAGAGGATGTTTGATCCCTTGGGGCTGGAGTTAAAGGCAATTGTGAGCCACCTGATGTGGATTTTGGAGTTTAAATTTCAATCCTGTGCAAAAGCATTGAGACTTCAGCTCTTAATAGTTTTTACAATTTTTGTTAAGGGTATAATTCAGCATTGTTATAGGTACAACACTACTTAGAAAGTCACTTTGTAAAACTGAGACTTTATATCACTTGATTAATAATTACAACCCAAACCTTGACCAAATTCTCCTCTACATTCTGTTTCTATGAGTTTTAACTATTTCAAATGCCTCCCAGAAGTGATATATAAGAGTCATTCTGGTATTGTTAGTTTATTTCAGTAACCATCATATCTTCAGATCTCATTCATGTTGTAGTACACAACAGAATTTCTTCCCATTTTACAAAGCTAAATACTTCTCCACTGTATGGATACAGCACCACTTATTTATCAACCTTTCTTCTGAGGGGCATTTGGGTCATCTCCGTGTCTCAGATGCTGTGAATTGTGTTACACAGAACATGGGAGTGCAGGTGTCTGCTTGAGATCCTTTGGCTATACCCTAGAAGCAGGATTTCTGCATCACTTAGTAGTGCTAAGATTTTTTTTGACAACTTCCATCTGTTTTTTGTTCATGGGGTTCAGTCCTTAACCTCGGGAATCCTTCATTTCCTGAGAGTAATGTAGTAATAATGAAGATCTTTTCATTTATTGTTCTGAGAATTACTTCTATGGAATGTGTAAAGTCTGTGATACAGAGGAAAATGTCCATTCACCTCTGTCAATACCATTTTCATTTCACTAAAAAAAGGATATGACACTGAGAAACTTTATTTGGGGTGTGTTTGTGTGTGTGTATGTGTGTATGTGTGTGTGTGTATGTGTGTGCTGTTTTGCATATATGTGATAGGCACATGTGCACATCATACGCATGTGGATGTCAGAGGTTGATGGCAGGAGTAATTCTAGAGTAGTGTTTAAACTTATTCACTGAGGTAGGGTGTTTCAGTCGAACACAGATTCATCAATATGGTCTCGCTAAGCAGCTTGTCTTGTCTCTGCCTTCTGAGGGTGGAATTATAGTCAGGCTAGCAGGCCTACCCACATTTAGATGGGTTCTAGGGATCCAAACTTCAGTCCTGGTGCTTGTGACTCAAATTCTTTAACCTTAAGGGTACAGGAAAGGATCCCAACAACCCTCCTGTGCCAGAGCCATCAAGTTTCAGATTGATACTACCTTACCTTTAAGGCACTGTAACTTCTGTGGTCTGGATGAAGCCTGGAAAGTCTTCCCTAAGTTTCCTGTTATACTGGAATCTTTGGAGGCTATATACCACCAGTTGAACAGCAAAATACGTGGGTTCTCCGGCTCCCATTATCAATATTATATTGCCCAGGATGGGGTACAGGGTGCCCATCTTTCCTTGGAAATTGTGATCACAGCATGGCTGTTACTGTTGGGAGACATATCCCCCCAGTACCCTTTCAGCTACTCTTAGTAGCAAAGTCCATCTCAAGCTTGCTTCAGCAATTACCGCTATTTGTTGAATCAAATTAGAAAAAGTTTTGAAAGGCAGCCAGATACATGTACTCAAAAGAGGTTCTTAAAAGTCTTATTTATTAAAATTCAATATATCTTTAGTATGCTGCCCAGCAGCTCCATTTCCATGTATTACCCAAGAAAATTGAAACTTACATCTAAAAGAAGAATCCACACACATTCACATACATTTTATTCATAGTAATTCAAAGCTAGTAACAACCCCAAATGCCAATCAACAAAATGCATAAACAACCTACATCACAGCCATACAGAGAAATAAATCTCAGCTACAAAAAGGAATGAGCCTTTTATATACAAACACTGCTGAATCTCAGATATACTGTATTAATGTATACATACAGCTGCAATCAGGAGACCCTAGGAAGAGGGACTGTGCTCTCATACTGCAGCCACCAGGTGTAAAACATCTTTCTCAGGTGTTGTATTCTATCTCTCAAATGCCTAGGTGTTCCTGGCCAGATGCATGTGCCACCATTCATCACATGGTTCATTTTAGGGAGTTAAAAATTATGCCTTGGTAAAGCTGAGGCAATCTTGGCTCTGCTAACATCTGGCATCTTCCTCAGGCAGGCAATGAGAGCTCTTGGTGGTTTAGACCACACAGTTCAGCAACCTCTGTGGCAAGAGAGCTTCTTCCAAGGTTAAAGTCATGGCATAGATTGCAATTGCAGCAGCAGAGGTCATGTGACTTTCTTTAAGCCAATCATTGTGCCTAGAGGTGGTGTTGGAATGCTTGGGTTGGTCAGGTTTAGGTCATACTGGGCATCCAAGTGTATTGTCAGGTCTTCAAAAACACATGGGAGTTGAATGGGGAAAGAGTTGTTTTCCAAAAAAACATGGAAATAGGCTTTTTGGGAGACGGAGGAAAGGACTCAATGAGGTAGAGGCTTTTGATTTACTTCTTCTCTGGAACTTTCCTGTTAGGCACCTTCCTCTCCTGTCTTCACACACTACAGAATCAAAGCCACTATTTTTCTTCACTCTTACATTTTTTCCCCCAGCAAACAGGAGCAGAAAGACAAAGACATTAGACTTGGAGTTGGGGGGGTAGTTTCAAATATCAGGTCTGCCTCTTGCTAGCCCTTTGACCCTAGGCAATGCATTAAATCTTTCCAAGCCTCAGTTGCCTTATCTGCAAATGGAGTGTGCGGGAGTTGTTAGAGAATCAACTTCATGACACTGTTGTAGATGGGTAATTCAAAGCAGGTGTTTAACACTGTGCCTAGAAAACAGTAAGTACTTAGTCACTGCTATCAGTTACGTCACGTATTGCTAGCTCTAGACTTTATAGAATGGAGTATTTATGTAGAACCAAGTGCGCAGACCCATTAGTACTTCAGGCCCCAGGTACATTGATTCCATCCTACCACAAAACCTCCCATGTGTCTTGAGGTCTTTGCTCTGGGTATGACATCTTGCTGGAAGCTGGTTTAGAGGAATGAGAATACGCTGAGATGCCTAATACAGCCTGTCTTGCTAGCTTCCTTCAGGGCTGAGCCTCAGTTGTTCATAAATGTTGTCTTGACTGACTTCCCTATTTAGTCATCAGGGAGTGGCACTACTTGGAATGGATTGAGAGGTGTGGCCTTGTTGGTAGAAGTGTGTCACTGAGGATGGGCTTTGAGATTTCAAAAACCCTGCCAGGCCCAAAGACTTGCTCTCTCTCTTCCTCTTGCCTATGGATCTGGATGTAGAACCTTCAGCTCCTCCAACACCATGTATGCCTGCATGCTGCCATGCTCCCCACCATGATGACAATAGACTCTGGAACTATAATCCAGCCCCAATTAAATGCTTTTTTAAAAATAAGAGTTGTTGTGGTCATGTGTTTCTTCATAGCAATAGAACACTGACTAAAACACCACCCAAACTCGATTTCAGAACTGTCTCCAAGAGCAGCAGGCTGAGATCTGGGCACCATAAGGGAGTTACAGTACCACATTGTTCAGCCTTAGTTAGAATTTCAACAACATGGAATCTCAGTGAAGTACAGTTATCTCCTGTGGACCAGAAAGTGGACTGGCAGTTCTTTAAGTCTTTGATGAATAAAATATGGTAGAAAAGAATTAATTATTCCTTAATAAATGCAGCTTCTAGATAGGCAAGCTCCATGAAAACATTTATAGCACAGAAATGCAGCGGGAGAAATGAATTCCAAAAGCTCTTTTTATGGTAGAAAGGGAAGGAGTCATTGATGGGAGTTCTCAATAAACCTTGGTTTCAGAATTGATTATCTTGGCTCCTAATGAGGGTCATCATTCTGTGTCAGAATGATTGGTCACTGCATGGCATGGGAGCAAGTGACTTTGCAAAACTGCTTAGCTTGGAAAGCCTTTACTATTATGTTGATGGTGACAGTGTGGTTTGACTAAACAGTGGCTAAGGATCCTAGGGCACATCATGGTTCCCATGGATCTTACTCCAGGCAATTGAAAAATGACCTATGGTTCCAGATTTAAATCCCTCTTTAGTTCCTGTCTTTTGTGTGACGTTGATAAGTCCTCTGCATGCTGCAGGCTAAGTTTCCTTCTCTGTCCAGTGGAATACATTAGATAAATAGCAATTAGCCTGCACTGGGAGCCGCATGAGCTGTAGTGCACAATATGTTCAACTCTCTGCTGAACTCATCTCATTGTTGAGGGGAGTGAGTACCAAAGAACATGGATGCATTTTAGGTGTGATCACTGGGGTGGACTAGGCAGTACAGCATTGAACAGAGAAGGAAACTGATGCCTGTAGAAGGCAGAGGACTCACTTAGGTCTCTGCTTCCGAGACTTGGTAGGTCTCATGCATCAGAGGAGAGCCTGGGGTTCAGATGGACCAGGGAGGGTAGCATGTAAGTATTGGGTGACACGTAGACACTACTTTCTTAGCTCCAGCACTCATTCATTTTTTGAGCCTGGATACTTTCTCTTCTAAACCAATATGTTAGGCTAGTGTGAAGGCTCTATGACAACATGTGTTCAAGAAACTTGGATTTGTTCCAGTGAGATTGATATAGTAGAAAGCAATTTGAACATAATATGGATTTCACATCACTTATGTCTAACTTCATTAAGTGGAAAACAATTAGTGGCTGTAGAAAAGTCCTCTGTGGAAATGAGCCATGCAGGAATAAAAAAGTGTAGTTAGCGACAAGGCTTGGACAGCCTCTGCCATCATCTGAATCATGAACAACTCCCATCCCCTTCTGGGGTTACATTTTTCTCTGTAGCTTCAATGTAGATTCATAAACTCCAGCCATCTCTAAGGACTAGCCTTCATGACCCAATCTGGGGCTTTCAGGCTAACACATGTTTATTGAAGTAGTTACATGTCTTAACATCACTCAACATGTGTAAAATGGTGCTGCCTTTTTTTTTTTTATTAGGTTCTTGTTTCTTTTACTGATGAAGTTTTTAATGTTGTGCCCCTAAACTGATTTTCTCACAAACCCTTTAGTTTTTACTGTATGATTTTTGGAAAGGATATTGAATTTAGGGCTGCATATGTTATACCAGGACAGGACAGATGTATAATTAAAGTACCTAGTAGTAGTGTCCCATGTAGAGCATTGGAAGTGCTCTCACATGCCTGCTTTTTATCCTTATATAATCAAGATGGATGTGAGCTGAACTAGGACTCTGGACTATTGGTAAGAGAAACTCCTCCAGCCTCCTAGTTTGAAAAGAAAGACTCACAAACAGTCTGGAAGGATTGTGAAGGGCGACCCTGCTTTAGAAAACTCATATTCACATTTGCTGAGACTAAAGCAAAAATTATTGCATATTCTCTCTTATAGGTAGACTCTACACACACACACACAAACACACACACATGCAGAATCGAGGTTATGTTCAAGGAAGATGGAGAAGTACATGTGAGCAAAGAGCAGTGTTAAATGCACATGAAAATGCCATTATGAAATGCATTGTTTTGTATGCTTGCTAGAAAATATTTTCTAAAATGAAATTTTGGGGAGCTAATAAGGATGAGCATAGTTGTCTAATATGTTCAAGGCACCAGGTTCAATCCCTAACACACACAAACAAGATAGGATAAGAAGAATGTATTGGCTTGGAACTACTAAATTCCGTAAAAGTCTTGCTTCATTTAGGACTGACTGTAAGAATTTGTCATGCACTGTTAACAGGATCTTTTTTCCATCTCTCAGCCCTACCCTGTGCTGTATTGTCTCCATTTTTAGGCAGACTTTCTTCTTGTGAAAACCAGATGGTGGTCACCAGTTCCTGCTCATTTCATACAGTGTCAAGTCTAATGTAGATGAGAAGGCATCTCTCCTAGTCTTATCTGGTGAAATCTTGGGATGATCTGACTCTAGCTGAGTCATATGTTTATCTTTGGGATTATAAATGCAGCCCAAGAAAGTTGATGCACTTGTTTGCTTGGGTTACATAGTCTCCACCTTAGAATTCAGGTATAGTTGGCTCCTGGGCAAGTGCTCTCGACTAAAGGATTGGGGAGGCAGTTCTTCAAGGGAAGTTTAAAATATTTGAACATGAGTAGGGAAGAAGGAATATCAGACAGAGCCAGAAGGCACCACTGTAAAGATGGTCTTAGGACCAGGCATCTCAAAGCCATTTGCATTTTATGCCCTGTTACACTTTATTTATTTATTTATATTCTAAAGCATTTCTTTCTCTTCACAATGCTCAGAAGCTGTCAACTCTACACTCCTCAAAATGCTCCAGGACCAGCCATCAGAAGAGAATGTATAAACCAATTTAAAATTCTTAAGGGATGCTTCTGATTCTGCTTGGACCAAGAGCCCACCTGCATTGCAAACACCAAAGACCAACATGGTGGTGGAGGTGCCCTGCTGTAAAATTAATATGCCAGCCCTCTACCCCCAAGTCTATGGATGAGAGATGAATTTGAATTGTCACTGTTAGTAGGTCCAGCTTGCTAGGAGGGACCCACAGTAAAGTCAGACCTTCTCAATTTCTATCAGCGACTATTTTCAGGATTTGTGTCCAGCATGGGTTAGCAAACAGTTGATGAAGCGAAAAGAACTTGTTAATACAGTTACCCAAGGTCAGAGCCTTCACCTCTTCTAAGCATTGAGATGGTAGGCTTATCGACATGGGAGACAGCTCATTTTGCAGGACAGAGAGGAACAGAGTGGAGTTAGGAGTGCCATCAACATGACACACCAATGACCTAACTTCTTAGCTTTGGTCTCACCTCCTGGCCCTGCCAGACTTGCTAATGAGTGGGTGTACATACACGGCTGACAAAAGTCAGGTCACTCGGATGTTGTTCACCCCTCTGAGATAGGAAACAATTGGATCATAGATGTTCCACCCTGTCCAGAATTAGCACAGAATTAGGCAGAGAGGCAGGGAGTAACTAACTGTTTGGGTCACTTGGAACTTACTTTTCTTTTCAAATTAAATGCTAGAGCTCCCTGTGAGCACACAGTTTCCCTGACTTAGGAAATTGTGTCCTTAAAGAAGTGGAAGAGATTTCCCCACCTGTTGAGTCTATTTGGCTCTGCCATTTTCTTTTGGCCAAAAGACTGTGGTAGGACAGTCTGCCAGTCCCAAGTCTAGAGCTGAGGGAATGTGTGTGTGTTTCTGCTTTCTGTCTTGCACCTCCATGCTGCCAAGAGAGCAGGCCTAGACTAACTTGTTGAAGGATGAGAGACATGGGAAGTATGGGGCAGGTCACTCATTTGCAGCATCCAGGATCATCCAGTGTCAGTTAACAGCCAGCCAGTCCTAGAGGAGTCCAACAGAGACCAGATATGGGATCCTTGCCAAAGTCTCTATCATTTCTAAAAAGCTCTGCTGTTTGGGGATTGCTTTTAAGGCAGCATTATTGAGGCAATAGATGCCCGGTGGCATCTAACACATACCACATGGATCTTGGCTTCTGCTCTCTGACAGCACAATGAAATATTTCATTAGTTATGTTTTGTAGACTACTAGAATAGAAATCATAACTTTTAAGTGACCCACAACTAGCTAATTAGGGGTTGGTTTGAGATAACAAGAGAGGTCTTTCTAGCTATGTGTAGGATACATCTGCTCACCCAGCTTCTATGTTGGAAATGGGTATTAATTAGTCTAGTGAGCTCAGTTCAGAGAAGGGAATGTTTTCATGGGCTGCATTATTTTAGAGTTCATGTATGTTCATTTACCATGCAGGTCTTGTATTGTGGTTCAAACTAGAATCCAGTAGGCAAAGATATAAACAAGCATCTCACTAAAGGGAACATACCAATACATATAAGCCCTGGAAAAGATACTCACTCATATCATTAGCCATCAGTTGCAACTGTCACAGATGCCTGTTTGAATGGCTAAAAGAACCACACCATCCAGTAAGGGTGGAAATGCAGAATTCTCATACAATGCAGGCAAAACACTAATGTTCACAAGTCATAATTGCACCAAGGTGAAAACAACTCCCTAGTTTATCTTTACATGAACAGATAAACTATTTTTTGAACAAAACAGTAACACATATGTGTCCACTGCTGATATGTACGCCAGGGTGGATGAGGTCAAATATGCTGTGCTGAGAGAAAGAAGTCAGGCAGAAAAGAACACATGGTGTATAATTCCATCGATAAATCTAAGAATGATAAATCAAACTGCTAGTATGGAAAAGAATTAGTGTTGTTAAAACTGGGCATGAGAGGAGGTTCAGTGGAATGTTTGGAGGGCGCTCTGTTGCTAGTTATACTGGAAACACATTTGTCTAAAGCCATCAAAACACACACATTCAAAAGGTGCATTTGTTGATTATAAATCATACTTCGGTAAAGCCTTTTTTTCAGAGCCTTAAAATTATGTCTTTTGGGAGTCACATGGCTACGAATTACTGGAGAGTGATGGATGGGTGACTGAGAACAGAAAAGGGCCCAGCTGTCAGCAAGACCCTGGGCAGTGCTGGGCCAGAGTGAATAAGGAAAGACAGGAGGAACCCTCTAGCATAGAGCATGGTAGTAGAACAGGTGCCTATTAAGAGGCAGCTTCAGAAATCTGCTAATGAATGTCTACTATGGGCCAGATATCACAGAAGGCCCTATTTAGATGTATTATTTCATTTTATGCTAACTAACGACTTGTAAATTAAAGGCTATTATTATCCTCATTTTGCAGTTGAGAAATTAGGCATTGCCCTCTGGTGCAATTTTCTATGTAAAAGGATAGCAAGGAATAATGAATCACACACACACACACACACACACACACACACACACACACACACACAAACTCACTAAACTTTAAGGTTTTGAAAGGGGAGACTCCTCTTGTCTCTCCTGGGTAACTGAGTTCTGCTCTCAGGCTGTCTGAAGAAAGAAGTCAGCAAGCAGGCAGGTGAGCCAGGGAACATGCTGATATGTGAAACTACTATGGGTGTATCCCAAGTCTCTGCAAGATCATCTTGACATGCAAAATGCCTCGTCAGGCAGACTTTCTTTCCTTCTCAAATCTCTTAGGAAAGGAACAAGGTTATATAACACAGTGCTGGCCTCTGGAGGAGCACCTGCCCAAGGTGGGGAGAAGGCAGCAGCAGGGTGGGGTGCAGGTTACAGCTGAGAGGCTCAGAGAAGCTGGAGCTTGGCAAAGCATTCTGGGTACGGGAACAGGACAGAGAGGAACTCAGTGGATACGCTTCCTGATTCCAAATCTTACCTCAGAGAAGTTGAGTTTGGAAAGAGATTAAGGTGATTCTTCCGAGAGTCATGTAGCTAAGACATACGAGGCAGTGCTGTGTAAATCAAAGATGCAGACTGGGAGCTCAAACCTGGGTTGTCATTCACCAGGGTCAGCTCTCACCTACATGGTACCAGGTGGCCTTTGTCACCTGCCAGGATCATCTCCCACTTACATGGGTACCAGGTGGCTTTCACTTCTTGCTTGGTCCTTGGAAGTAGTAACCAAACAGTCTTCCCACTTCCAGCCTTTCCCAATTTGTGTTGCACCTGCATGTGTCTAAACCCATACATGTTACTCATCCTTCATCTCCAGTCTATGTCCTAAACATTCCCCTACACTGAACTTCCTCATGTGGCTTCTCCACAGTCTCGTTACTCCCATTCCAGGCTCCTTCCCGATGTTCTTCCCTTGTGTTAGCCAGTGTGCATGCCTGGCTACCTGGACTCAGACATTATGAGGCTTCTCCTGTCTCCACCTGCCATCTTGCTGTAGGAGCATTGGGTTTACAGATGCACACTCCCATGTCTAACTTCAGGTGGGTTCCAGGGATCCAGATGAACTTGCATCCTTATGCTGTCACAGTGAGCTTCCTACCCACTGAGCTAACTCTCCAGTCTTCATGCAGCACGTTAAATGACTCACATTTGAACTGGAAGGATCAGCAGGACAAGGGTATTATATAGGTAGACAGACAGACAGACAGACAGATATTTGGGGGAGCATATGAGAAATTTAAGGTTCAGAGAGGCTAAGTAACTAGTATAGCATCACACAGCTGTTGAAGAGACTCTGCCTTCAGTTCTGCTTTTACTCCCCCCAGGTTTATTATTTTAGAAAGACATGCCTAGCCGATGCGTCAATGCCAGGGCTTGTTTATTTCCCCAGCTCACAGAAGCTGTGTGAGTAAAGATGTGACATATGCAGAGCCCAGAGAAAGATACAGTATAATGTGGGCCCTTATTACATTATCCTCCGGAAGATGAATTGGAGCTGCCAAGCATTTGCCTAAATCAATAAACAGTGTGGCATTAACGAGTATGAGGCTCATTTTTTCTCCCCAAATGAGGAACAGTTGGTGAAAGAGGAAGGCACAACCCCTACACACCTGTTCCTCTGCACTGACCGCCAAGAGCAGAAGCTGCGTTAGGCAGAAGGTAGGTGGTTGAAGAGCCTCTCTGCAGCCTTGAGGACCTGGCTTTGCAGTGGGACTGACAGCTTCCAGCTCTGGGACTGGCCCCCAGTTTTCTAACCTGACACAGAGGCAAACTGTCCCTGTAAGTGGCTGATGTGCAATGCACCTCCCCATCCTGACTCACCTGGCACCACTTGGTCCTTCCTTGCTGGGGAACTCTCATAACTGCCTGACAGGCTTCTCATCTTGCTCGGCATGTGAATGACAGCCTAATGCTGATCACTGCCTGTCTCCACTCCACTCCCTGACACCCCACTGCCTTGGGGGATATCTGCCTGCTGTCTCCCTTCTGTGTCTGCAAGGGGGATTGCTCTGCCTGCTATATCCTCCTCTTGTTCCTCTTCCCGCTACTCTCCCTGGGATCCTACTTCCAATTATATTGGCCTTGACTTCCTTTTGGGCCCCCAAACTTACAGTGCTCCCCTCCACCTCAGGATCTGTGCAGGTACAGTTATTGTGCATGGCACTCTATTCTCTCAGTATTTATATGGTTATCTTACCATCATTCAGATTCATCTCAAATGCTACCGCTGGAGATGGTCACCTTTTCTACACAGCTTTCTACTTTTGCCAGTCTGTCTCGTTTGCATCTGTTTAATTTTTCATAGCATTGATCACATCCCAGATGATCTCATTCATTTGTACATCTCTATGATTATGGCTTAGCTTCTTCATTAAAATATAAACCCCAAGAGAGCAGGCCTATGCTCTCCCTTGCTCTGCATGATGCATAGAATATCCCAGTAGAATTTTCAAATTAAAAAATATTGAGAAGGCTACTTGGGAAGCCTGTTCCTTCTCCCTACAATATTCTGAAAGGTGTGTGTGTGTATGTGTGTGTGTAAATTAAGTGTTTAATCTATGTTTGCCATTATTTTGCTGTGTTGGAGATGGAACCCAGGGTCTAGTGCATGCTAGCTCTATACTCCACCACTGACCCACATCCCGAGAATAACACACACTTTTTGTAAAATCATGAGCAAACATTGCTTGCCTTACATTGTTCTGATGAGCACTGCAAGCCTTTTCTGGGGTCAGCCTGAGTTTTCTGGCACACAAGAGATATAGTCCCAAATCTCTCTTCCTGCAGCAGGAAATGCATATTCTGTGGCTTAAACCCCTGGTCCCAGCAACTGTCTTGGGTCCAAAGCTCTCCTTGGTTTTGGTGCCCTGTCACCTAGAGCTGTGCATTTCCCTCCAGGCCTCAGCTCTGTGTCTGCCAGCAGAGCCTTGTTATCCACACAGACTAAAGCTGGCTGTTCCTCAGATCCCTCCCTGAGATGCTCCTGAGACACCAATCCCGATCATTTCCAAGCCCCATTTCTCCCAGCCATGGAGTCTGAACCTTCTGGATTTCCCTTCACTGTGCCTCATGTTGCCCTTTCTCATCAAGCATCCCTCACCACAAATGGCAAGAATATCTCATTTCTCCTTATCTCACACTCCACAGATGAGACCAGTGAGGCTGACATCCCGAGTGTGAGGTCTCACATGGGACTTCACAACTGTTAGTATTTTGCACGTGGATGGAACATGCTGACATGCTGCCAGGAGGCCATGTGGAGTTTATTGGGGTCTGGATATCCAGAGAACAGATGGGGGAGGGGAGGAAGAAAAGAGAGAGAAAGAAGAGAGAGAGAGAGAGAAGAAGGGTGAGAGGGGCAGAGACCATGTAGACACGCCCCAGGCGTGAGAGTGTGCTCTGCAGGGTGTGTTCTGCTGGCAGGGGCGTGGCTACACTGCCACATGCCCAGGAGGCAAGCTTGGGCAATGCTTACGAGCTGACAATAACTCTAACCCAGGATCTCTTTAACACCCTCAGAATGTCTACCTGAGGAGAGGGACCCAAAAGGATCTTGAGGGGAAGGACCCAAAAAGATATATTTTTTGAACTCTCATTTTTAGCTTTGTGAATGTGCTCATAACTTATAACTTATAAATAGGAAGAATTAGACCCACAGGCCTGGTTTTGAGTCCCACCTTGCTCCTTACTGTTGGGTAACTCTGGGGAAGCTATTGAACCTCTCTGGTTCTTGGTTTGTTTTCTCATCTACAAAATGAGGATGATGATGATGTGTGTATATGTGGGTTGTGTGTGTGAGTGTTCATGTGTTTTAGGCAGATAGTAGCATGAGGATGATGATAATGTGTGTATATGTGGGCTGTGTGTGTGAGTGTTCATGTGTTTTAGGCAGATAGTAGCATGAAGTCAACTCTATCATTACACATCACCCAATTTGTGACTTTTTTTCTGAGACAGAATCTCTTACTGGCCTTCAGCTCACCAAGTTTGTGAGGCTGGCTAGTTAACAATCCCAGGGATCTTCCTGTCTCCACCCCAGCAGTGGGGTTCCAGATGCCCACCACCACATCTAGCTTTCCCTCATGAGTTCTAGGGATTCATGCTTGCATGGCAAGGGCCTACTGATGGCAGCCTTGCTAGCCCTGGTCATGATGACTGGAATGCTCATTGTTTAGCCCAGACTGGCCTTGAATATAAGGTTCTCTTGCTTCTGTCTCCCAAGTGTGAGGATATTAAGTGTGTACTTCCATACCTGGTACCAAGTGAGTGTTTTGTGAAGCAAATGATTATAGAATGCCTACTAAGTGCAGGCCATGTGGCAGTGAGTGAAATAAACATAAACCTTACAACAATTGGGGGCTGATAATGCTTTGAAAACCAAGCTTGAGATTTTTATGCAAAGACAGGACTCAAGGAAGTGCAAGGGGAGTTGGGGGAGACCCAGACCTGAAGTTTAAGAAAAATGTTGCCAAATTAAGAAGTTGAGGAAGGATTCATAAGGGTCCCTGGCTGTGTGGTATGTCAGTGAAAATGGCTGTTGTTTCCTGACTTATGAGGACTATCACTGTGGCTGATTTCAGGATGTCTTGGATAACAGCTGACTGCTCACCCTAACTTCTGTTGTAATGTTTTATCTAGGTTTTGCAAATTTCAATTATAGTTAAAGCCAAAAGTGTTGATGTTGATTCTCAACCTTCTCCATTCCAAAAGCAGTGAGTTTTCAGTGTGGCATTTTTGAGCCCTTGGGGGTTAAGAACACATATTTCAGTCTACATTAGGGAGTATGAGAGGAAGCCTGTGAGAGGGCAAGTTGGATAAGTAAGAGTAGAAAGACACACTAGATCTCACGCCTCAGTTTTTGATCTCTAAAATGGGGACAATAATGCAACCTGCTACAGGATCATTGCGGAGATTCAAAAGGCTGTTCCTTGTGGGATGAAAGTTTAAAAAAATGCATTTAAGACAAAAGAGTGGTCAGTGTAAAAATATCAAGGCGATAGCCTATTTTGTACAAGTATTTACTAGACACTGTTATAAGGTATTACATATCTCACAAAATGCCACAGGTTTAGGTGGGTAAGTTCTGATTACATGGTGAATGGCAGAATAAGGGTTATTCTTTTTTCTTCTTCATAAACAATGTCTGCTTTTCTGAAACAGGGTTTTATGTAGCCCAGGCTGTCCTCAAACTCACATGTAGCCCAGGTTGGCCTTGAACTCTCAATTTTCCTCTTCATCCTCCCTAGTACTGGAATTACAGAATGACCCACCATGCCTGGGAGAAACCTGGGATGTTGACTGCAAGTGGTTTGTTCCCAGAGCCAGCACCACAAGCTCTCCACTTTGTTTTGTTTTAAATAGAGTAGAATAATCATCTAGGAATAAGACTCACATGATGAACAACTGTGCAGCCAGGAAAAACTTATTGAGCATCTATTGTGTGTCCTGCTCCAATTTAAATGCTGGAGTTACAATGACCAATGGCAAATCTCTCACAGAGCTTTGGCCTGTCCTGACACAGAGGCACAAACCAGATAATTCCAGATTCAGATAATGCTATGGTAGAAATAAAGGCAGATAATGGGATAGAGAGTGGCCAGGGAGCCACTCTCTGTGCATCTATCCCCATGTAAGAGGCTATCTCAAGCTTGGAAATGATATGCTAAACTGTGTCACTGTTAAGAATCCCACCCGAATTTGAAGCTGGCCTGGCCTGTGGAGTCAGACCCGCAGGTGAGTGTAAAGAGCATTGTTTAACATAGGTTGTTGTTTGTAACTCACAGTGGGAGGGGAGGCAGCGCCCAAGTAACCACTAAACCCATTAATAGCTTATATGCAGTGCAAGGTCGCTGGGGACCATGTTATATGCAAAGTACATTTCTTTTTACATACTTTTTAAGTAATGTGTTTTTTTTACATTGTATGTATGTGTGGTGTGTGTGTGTGTGTGTGTGTGCATGTGCATGTGTGTCATGGTGCATGGGAACAAATCCAAGAACCACTTGTCAGAGTCAGTTCTCTCTCTCCAAAGCAGAAGGATATTGAACTCAGATTGTTATTAGGCTTTACCCAGTAAGCCAAGTCACACAGCCCTAGGTAGACATTTATACCTCCTCACTTCATTCTAAGGGGAAGGGAAGATTTTCTCTGTTTATTGCACAGCCTTGAGTCCAAGATGGTTAGAACTGTAGATTTCTAGAGGTGTTGGCTGTAGATTTCTAGAGGTGTTGGGTGTAGATTTCTAGAGGTGTTGGGTCTCTATGAAAAAAGGCTGTAGCTTAGCTTTTGGTTCTATCAGGCTGACAAAAGGCATTTTCCATTGCACTTAAATAGGAGAGGCACTTTGGACACAGACCCAGACTTTCTGAGCACACAGTTGTGACTGAGGAGGGCTGTGGATGCAGGGAATCTGAACATCAGCATAGCAGAGCTATGGCCTCACATCTTCAGCTCTCTTTTCTCCTTTGTCAGAAAACAGGAAGTTAACCAACATTCCCTGTGACGCAGTTTCACCAAAGAAAATGTCTTTTCATTGCCTGCTGCCTAAAATCCTCCATGGCTCCCATCACGTAAGCAGATCAGCTAAACTCCTCCCCGTGGTGGGTGATCTGGTCTTGGTCTGTTTTGACTGCTTACTTGTCCTGTTTTTCCCACCTAGCCATTTGGAGCTTTTTAAATTTCCATTGTTGTCATTTGTCTAGTCACTTACATCTTCTCTTTACCTCCAAGACTTGGATGATGTAATTTTCTCTACCAGAATGGTGTACCTAGGCCTGGCCTGGCTGGTTTTCTTACGTGTTTCCTACTTAAGTGGGAACTTCACTCCGTTATATCTGGCCAGAATTCTAGGTTAGAGTTCCCTGTGCTAAGCCAGTGAGGGCATTAACATGGCAGCCAGTGTATAGTTCTCTCCAGTGGCCTGGTTTGGTATCTTCTAAAATGATAATCAAAGGAACCTGGAAACTTTCTCCCCAATGACCTTGCTGGTTCCTTACTAGCTTTCCCTGCCTTGATTTAGTGTTTGTGGGAATCAGGAATTTCTGTCTCACTGTGTCTTCCTCAGAACCTCCATTAATCCTCTGTCCACCATGTAAGAAAGTGCTAGTTCATTCTTGCTCACGGCCTTAGCTCACAATGTCTCCTTGATGATGGAGAAAAATCAGAAAAAGTTCTGAAAGCCTTTTGGCCTTCAGCTGTAGCTTCTAATGCTGAACTACTCCATTCCTCAGGTTGAAGCTAATCTTCCATTTTTATTTTCAATAGGTTTTCTTAGGCAACAAAAAAGAAGTTGTTGGTCTATATGCTTGCTTTATGTTGCGCCAAAAGGCTTTGTGTGATATACAAACCCAGGGTCTAGAGATTACTGTTTGGATGGTGGCTTTCTAAAGGGTGTGTAGGAATTTGCTTGCATAACGATTTTTTGCCGGCAGAAAAAAAAAAAAAACATACATGCAGAAAATTCCTAATAAGGTCATCTGGAAAACAGTGACAAGAAGTAAACATTTATCAAGAGCTCCCAGAGAACCAGAACAAGACCCAACTCTTTCCACCTTTTGAATCACTTGAGGCTTACACAGATCCCGTGGGATTAATACAATCCAGGATATTCAGTAATAAGTTGCTAAAGTTTGCCAAGTAGTTTTTGTATCCCAGGCCTCATGGTGAATTCTTGGAGCATGTATTATGGGAATGATCATCCTCTGTAAAGGTGGGCCTTGTTAATGTCCCTTCACGGACAGAAGCTTTGCATCACAGATATTGAAAACATTCAGAGGTTTATATATGTAAAGTTTGGAGTCATATTCTGTCCACTAGACTCCAGAGTTTATTATTCCAATGTGTTAGTCAGCGTTTTGTTACTGTTATGAAAGCAGAAGGTTTCTTTTGTCTCACGGTTTGAGAAGGGTTAGTCTCTGGTCACCTGGCCCTGTTGCTTTGGGGGTAAGGTAGTGCAGTCTCTGGTGGGAAAAACAGAAGACTGCTCACCTCACAGCAGCCAGGAAGCCCAGGGAAGGGAGGGGCCGGGTCCTAACATCTCCTTTGAATTTATGTCCTCAATGAATTAAGGTCTCTTACTCCAGACATTGACTGTTAAAGTTCCACTACCTCCCATAGCCTCACCAGCTGGGGACAAGCCTTCAGCATACGGCATTATGGGCATTCAGGATCCAAGCCACAGTATGCAGTGCCCAGCATTTCCATTTAGCATCCAGCTGAGCCTGAGTCTTCCCTGATGATTTCACAGGCTGCAGTTTTAAGGTAGCATTTATTACTGAATAACTAATTTCCTATTTGTTTCCCTCACTGTTGTTTTGGTAATGGCATGTCTCCCACGGATGTGAGGCTGAAGCAGGAAGCAGTTGCTTCTGTCTTTACCCTTGGTGCATAATTCAAAATCAGCTAGGGTCATTGGCACCTCTGATCAGGATGGGAAGACAGAACATCTCTGATGCTGAAAATAAATCCAGGCATCTCCAGAGTTGACAATCGCTAGCGAGGCCCTTAGACACTGACACAGCTTATAGACTTTTAGCATTAAAAAAAATCATAGTTAGCATGCATGTATGAATACATGCATGTGTGTACTCACCTGGTGCCACATACAGCACAGGTGTGGATAAGAAGACAGCTGTAAGAATCAGTTTTCTCCTTCCACTGGATGTGAGGAAACTGAGACCACCAGGCTTGACAGCAAGCACCTTTACCTGGTATACCATCTTGTCTGCCCCACTTGAAGTACTGAAAAAATAAAACCCAACTATTTCATAGGCTACAGAATACAGAGAAGAGACATTCTAGGCTAAGACAGGCTTTGAAATGTAAAAGAATCTCATAGTGGTTAGAACTTATCAATTAAGTTCTAATCAATTGAAAACTTTTCTTAAGTTCTGTGTTAACAATTCAAGTGCATTCATTTTATATGCCAGCTCACTTCATCATTAACTTATATTCATGAACAACCTAACGGATTATATTACAAGGTTCCCATTCATGTATATCTTGCCTTTGAACTTAGTAACACTACCTTTTCCTGTCCCTCTCCTCCCTCCTGCCCGTCCCCTCTTCTTCCTAATGGTCTCAGCTCTGCTTTCAAGTTATTTTCTGAAAGACTGGAGTTCACATCCAAAAGAAATCATGTGACATTTGTCTTTCTGAGCCTCATTTATTTAACTTAGCACGGCCATCTCTAGGGCCATCTGGTATTTCGCAAAGACAGTTTAGCTCTTTTTAACGATTGAATAGTAATGCATTTTGAAAATATAGCATCCTTTTTATCTGCTACGTGTTGGTGACCATATAGGCTGATTCCATATTGTGGCTACTGCAGACAAGACTGCAGGCATTTGTTGTATTATGACTTGCTTCCTTTGCTTATAGAGCTAAGAGTTATAGCTGAGTCTTAGCTATTCAACTAAATATAGTCAGTAACTTATTTAATATTTGATTTATTTAATACTGAGTTTGTCATGGATCCTATTAAACACTTTGGTCATCCAGCCAATATTTTGTTCTCATGTCTGATGTGGTGATTATCAAAAAGAAAAGAATACTCAATTGAAATTTAGTTCTTATTTTAGGCTCAGCAGACACTAGCCAGGAACTATTGATGAGTGTAATGATATGAGCATCATTCTGTGTGTGTGTGTGTGTGTGTGTGTGTGTGTGTGTGTGTGTGTGTGTGTTGACTTTCAAGCTCAGTCTTGGCACTTGTCAAGGTAGGTAGGTATTTAAGAATCATGAAAGTCATTCTACATCTCTGGGTGAGAAGCAGCATGGAAGTAGAAGTGTTTCAGTGGGAGAGAGGGAGGGGAGACAGGAACTAGCAGGTGAGAAGGACCGAAACCTATGCTTGTGAGAAATTGTCAACGGAATACAAAATAATGGAATGGAACAGTGTGGATGAGTGTTAGCAAACTGTTGTGGGATAGAAGAAGCACACTTGGGCCCAGTTCGCAGCTTTCCTATCTGACTTTTTCCATCTATAAAATAGGCAGGTTGACCATATGACTCCAGATCTGTTTTCTGATTGTTTACTCAACACCCAGCTCTGTGCTCACAGTAGGCAATCATTTCTTTGCTTCTGCTTTGATTTGAAATGAGGATGTGTCAGAAGATGACCTAGTTTATCTTTGCTTCTCACTCTGAGGAGCAATGTCCTCTTGGTTGTTTTCATGTACTGATTTATTGGTCGCGGTGAAGGGGACACAATAGTGGGGCTGGCTGCTTGCATTGTCACTGAAACAATGACAGATCTTGACAGCATGCATTTCTTCTCTATCTGTGACATAAATCTTCTCTGTCAAAAGGAGAAAATTAGACAAAAAAAAAAAATCCTGAAAAGATAATGAGCCCTTCTTAACTTCCTGCTGCTTTTCTTCCTAGGGCTGTGCAGTCTAAATCCTCGCATCATCTTCCATCACTTTGGGGGCTTTTTTGGCCACATGATTCTCACTTCACATGATGCTCAAATTAGAGAGAGGATGTCATGAGGTCAGAGCCTTCCTAGGACCCCAGACCATGAATTTTTTTCTTCAGTAATGGTTTTTTATTTATTCCATGTTTATCTCTGTCAGTCTTTAAGATTAGAAGTTATACATTGTATCCTACAAAAAAAAAAAAAACAACAAAAAAACCCTAAACAATACCATGAATTTATCATAAAGTAATAATTTTGTAGGTCAGAAGTTCAAAGTCATCCTTAATTATATAGTGAGTTTAAGTCAGGCTGGGATCCAAAAGACTGCCAAATACAAGCAAGCAAGAATGGCTAGATAGGAACATGGAGACCAAGGGAAGAAAGCATGGAGTTGAATTTCACTTGCTCTTCAGTAGCCACTTTCAGCCCAGCCTGGGCTACACAGTGACACTGTGTCAAAAAGAGGTCATGGATTTGAGGTTGGGGAGGGGCTCACGGAAAGGCTTGGAGGAAGGAACGAGGTTGGAGAAATTTTGTAATTAGATAATAATCTCAAAAATAAACAAACAAAATGTATTAAAATTGAACTTCAAAAAAAGATCCAGAAAAATAAAAATTATTTTTAATTATCAAAAATAAAGCAAACAGCCCCCCCACCACCCCCATGAACCAAACAAGACTAGATCAGACCAAACCAAACTAAACCAAGCCATAAGGACTCTGTTAAATAATAATTATTGTTCCTTTTCTTTCTTTTTTTTAATTTTTAGTTTCTACTTGTCTCTGCTTCCTAAGTCCTGGGATTAAAGGTGTCCACCATCACCATCTAGCCCCCAATGTTTTTTATTGTATTTTTGTCTTGCTTACTGTTCTATTGCCAAGACAAAATACTATGACCCAGGTAACTTATAGAAGAAACAATTAATTGGGGGCTTGCTTACAGTTTCAGAGAGTGAGTCCATGATTGTCATGATGGGGAGCATGGTGGCAACAGGCAGGCATGGGGCTGGAGTGGTAGCTGAGGGCTTAAATCTGATCCACAAGTTCAGAGAGAAACAAGACAGCCTGGCATGGGTCAAAGCCCAAACAAGGTTGTACCTCCTGATTCTTCCCAAACATTCCTACTAAGTGGAGATCAAGTATTCAATCATATGAGCCTATGAGATTCATTCTGATTCAAACCACCCTAGTTCCATTTATATTCTTTTATTTCAAAATTAATTTAATAGTTCAAAATAACTTTTCCTATATAAAAATTGTAACTTTTGAATTAAAAAAAAAAAAACCAACCAACCAATCAAACAACTCTGCCATTGTGATTTCTGATATTGTGAATAATGTTGCTGTGTTTGAAGCTAATAGGGAGGTAAACACAGGTGTGTTAATAGATCACAAAAATGTCAAAGTGTCTTGTGATGCACTGTTAGGATATTTCTGTAAAGCTTTGTGTGTGTGTGTGTGTGTGTGTGCAGATACATGTGTGTGAGTATGGACTTGTATATGGAAGCCAAGGGACAACCTCAGCTTTTGTTTCTCAGGCTCTGCATATTCCCCATTTATTTATTGATACAGAATCTCTCCCTGGCCTGGAACTCACCATGTAGATAGTGAGTCCCAGGAATCCTCCTGTCTCCACTTCTCTAGAGCTGGCATTACTAGAGTGAGCTATTATATTGGACTTCTAAAAAATGTCATGTGAATTCTGGAAGTCAAACATAGGCTTGGAAGACAAGTTCTTTACCAACCAAGCTGTCTCCCTAGCCTATAATTTTGTAACATATATATTTATATATGTACATATAAATATTATTTTTTAATAATCCAACAGTCATGATCTCAGAACCTAAAAATAGATAAATCAGGCATGGAGAAGTCACCAGAAAGTTAGAACTAACTCCTTCTAGTAAGGCCTAAGCTGTTTCTGTGAAACACAGAAAAGATTGATGAGGAGATTCTCAATGCCAAGGATTCAGCAACGTTGATTCTGTTGGCTCTGGGTAACAGCATGCATGGATAGTTTGTCTCACCTCATCTTATCTGTGTTGCTCTGGACCTCAGTTTTACTGTGTGAAAAAATAGGATTATAAAGAGTTCCCATGTGAAAGGACCACTAGAAGGCTCTGAGAGAGGGTACTTCAGCAACTGTTTAAGAGAATGTGAGCTGGGACATGATTGCTTCTGCTTGGTGGTGTACAGCCTTCAGTCTGGGGTTCAGAAAATAATCACACTAACAGCCCCTTTTCATCTACTTGATTTCTGGTTATTTTCTTTTTTTTTTTTCATTTGTTTTAGTTTACAGAAATTTGTTGACATGAACATCAGTTGTAAAATGGGAAGGGTGATTTAGGCCAAGTTAATGAGAAAGAATGAATATTGGAAACGATCTGCATTTTAAGTGGTTAAGACCACCTTAAAGTTTATCCCAGCATACTTACAAACAGTCCACATACAGCTTTTATGTTTTCAGAGTGTTTGAAATAATTTAAAACATCTCATTGTAAGCTGTAGATCTGTGACCATGGAAAGAAGACAGACAGCAACATGGGGGTCCACCTCCAAGTTAGAATTTGATCTCCAAAGAACGTGACACTTCCTTCAGTGATCCAGGGCTTCTTATCCTGCTCTTTGCTGCATATGCTTTCTAGACTTTTCTGACATAGCTCCTGGTGAACATGTTATCTGAGCTCCGTGGTTCTAAAGATGATGAAAGAGAGTTTGTGAGAGGATTTAGGATGTGGCAGGAAGCCTGCGCATCAGGCACCATCTAATGAAAGCTTTGCAGAACGGCCAGTAGGAGAGTCCACTCTTTTCCCTCCTGTGTCCATGTCTCTGTAATGTTTGTGGCTGCCAATTGCTCTGAAATAATCAAGTCTTGAACCTAATCTTTGGAAAAATACACCTGATTGACAAACAAACCCTAGTCACATGGCTTCAGTGAACTGAGACACATATGCATTTTCAAGTTTCTTTCTCTGTGTGTATATATGCTCACACGAATGTATGTGTGTTGTGCATGTGTTCTTTCTGTGTGTGTGTGTATGTGTGTGTGTGTGTGTGTGTGTGTGTGTGTGAGAGAGAGAGAGAGAGAGAGAGAGAGAGAGAGAGAGGTTCATGTGTATGGAGGCAAGAGGTCACTCTCAGGTGTCCTGCCTTGGGCAGTCTCTTGTCTGTAAGGAAGGTTAGCTCACTGATCTGGAGCTCACCAGAGACTGACTAAACAGGAAGCCTCCAGGAACCAACATTTCTTTCTCTCTAGTGCTACAATTGCAAGTGTTGGCTGTGATGGCTTTGTGATGTTTGTTTGTTGTTGTTAAATGAGTTCTGGGGGTTTAACTGGGATCCTCATGCTTGCACAGCAAGCCCTTTACCAGCTAAGCCATATACACCCTCTACCCCCTCCCTAGCACACCCTGGATTTGAGATCACAGTCTTGGGCAAAGCAGCAAGATTGGCGGCCCTGTCAACAACTCCGCCCTCGCCATCCGTTTCTCTTGTCCTCACCTGAATCACAAATCTAGGTTTGCAGGAAATACTACTGGAATCAGGTTGTTGGTTCTGATACTTGACCCTCAGTGTTGTCTGTGGAAATATTGATGATATTTTATGGGAGAGGAAAGGCAAGGGGTGAACAGGTATGAATGTTGAGGCTCCTGCCTGCTTACAACAGGTGTGTTCCTGGCTCTCAGTGAGAGTTTCCCTGTCCCTTTCTCTCCCACCTTTTCTGCATGGCACTGAAGTTTCCCCAGCAGCAAACAGTGGCTGCTATTTTAAACGCCCTGTTATTTCTGGGAATGAAGGAGGCTTGTAAGTCATTTGACTACATGCACAGCCTTGGAAATTCTCATTGGCAAACCAAGGAGAATGCTTTTAGTTTTTTCTCAGAACCTCCTTTTAAAATTGCTGGTGAATTGGACTGGATTTCAGAGCAACAGTGGGATTTTGCTGAAGGGGGCTTGTGACTCCCCCAGAGATGCCGAACAAGAGGGAACCCAATGAGTTACCTGCCTCAGGACAATGACCAGAACAGAAAGAAAAGCTTTCCAGTGTGCAGCCATTCTGGCCTTACCTTCATTTCCCTGAATGAGTTTCCTGCTGTCTGCCTTCCAGCCACACTGACCTCATTTCTCCATGTGGACGTGTCCATGCTCCCTGCTGCCACAGGATCTTTGCACATGCTGCTCCTTGTAGTTTTCATTCATCTTCCTAGCTTAATCCTAGTCCCTTCAAATCTTGAATCACCACTTTTGGGAAATTTTCACTCAAAGCTCAGGGCCTTGTGCTATATCTTTCACTGTCAATGTGTCTAAGTTTACACACACACACACAAACACACATACATACAGAGTCCTAGTTTATACAAATATATGAATGTACACACATCACATACCAGAGGTGTCTGAGTTCACACAACACACACACATACACACACACACACATACATGCACTCACAGAGTGTCAGAGTTCACACACATAAAGAGGGACACACTAGAATTTGGGGGTTCACATATACACACACAGGCACACACATACATGGCTGCACCATAGTGTCCAAGTTCAGATGCTCCCACATACTCATATAAGTATCTGAATTCACACATACTCACCAAAGTGTCTGAGTTCACACACACACACATACACACACACACACATGTCCGAGTTCACACACAGAGGCACACACATGAACACACATATACACCAGTGTCCAAATTCTAACACACACACACACATATTTGTGTACCACAGTTTACAAAGTTAGATGTACCCCTTCAGATCAGATATATATGTTCACACACATACAATGCACATACATACACACACATCAGTGTCTGACTGTATACCCTTCTCAGAGTGTCCAAGTTCATGCATGCACACACATGGGTAGGAGCCCCTTCCCTGTAGCGAGAAATCAGGAACTATATATGTGAATGATCGCATCATAGGACTGGAGACGAGCGGGGTGTGGTTAACTAAAAAAGATTCCAAAAGTAGACCTTCAAAAAAAAAGATCAAGACAAAAAGTTGTCATTCTTTCGCGAGAGTTCATCATTCTCTTGCGAGAGTTCCCCGACCGGGTGCGCAGTTCGGCCCAGCTGCCCTGGAGTTCGGACGTACGTCGTACGGCGTAGAGATAAAAAATCTTCCTTAGAAAGGCTCCAGGGCGCTGCAACCTCATCCTGTCATCTTCTCTTAAAACCGGCTCTATTTTATAAACGATTTTCACAAAATAAACCCCATTTAAAACATATCTCAGGGCGGGTTTTTACCACAATACTTCCCCACAATTGTTCACCTTGATTTCTAACTTGCTTGGATTGAGAAGCATCAAGGAGTTCAGTAAAGCATATTTCTGCATGTCTGTGGGGAAGTTTTTGTGAAACTGACTGAGGGAAGACCTGCCCAAACATGGCTGCCAAGACACAGGTGGGGACTCAGGTAACCCTATGTCACACTAGTTTATATAACACACGTAAAGCAATGTGAGGTTGCCACTCCAATGTTGTGGGGTATATGTGAAGGTGGATTGCTGTGATTGCTGTAATAAAAAGCTGAATGGCCAATAGCTAGGCAGGAGTTCTAGGCAGGACTTCCTGGGAAATGAAGAGGAGGAGGAATCTAGGTGTATGAGAGAGAGATGCCAAGAGACATGGAAGAAATAGGATGATACACAACAGAACATAGATGAATAGAAATGGGCTAATTTAAGTTATAAGAACAAGTTAGAAACAAATCAGAGCTAAAGGCCAAGCTTTCATAATTAAAAAGTCTCTGTGTTGTTTTTAGGGACTGACATTGGAAAAGAAAGTCTGTTCACACTCTAATTATGCATACCTTACAGGTATAGGGATCTCAGCTTACTTAGGAGCATGTGTCTGAAAATCAGAAATGGGGTAAGGTCACTGGCCCCTTGTTCTACGTCATGGTTATAGCTTCAGCACTGCTTTGTTTCTGCTAAGGGAACAGCGGTCCCTAGATGCTTCAGCAGAGTCTCACAGTGAGATTCCCACCACTCCCCTGTCCCCATACTGCATTTTAGGATCTTTAGCCCTGGTGATATCTACAGGAAAACTCCATGGTAGAATGAGTCAGTGCACCATTATACTGTACAAGAGCTGAGTGGGACTCTATGTCCCCCAGCACATTGTCACAAATTACCCAATAGAACAAATTTAACAGAGGAAAGGAGGCCTCATGGGGAAGAAGCTCATGGTTTCAAAGTGATCTTAGTTCATTTTGGTGGGAAAGGCAAGGGCAAAGTGGCCGTGGGAACCCAAGGCAGTGTCTTGGCTATATGGCAGCAGTCAGAAATAGGGGGGAGATCCTTCAAAGTCCCACCCCAGTGGTTCACATACATCAGCTAGACTCCACATATTAAAGACTCCACAGACTTCAAAAATGTTCCAAGATGAAGACCCAACATTCAAAACAAACATGAGCCTGTGGGTGATGTTTAAAATTCATGTCATAACACTGAACCACAGAGAAGTTACTAGAATACTAGAGATCGTACAAAAATTAATTTTTCTGTTGCTGTTTCTTAATGAAGAATTTTAAAAATATTACTTATTTGCAGGGGAAAATGGCTAAAAAGTGGCTGTCTGTCCTTTATGGCAGCTGACATACCCCTGCAAAAAGATGCTAATGAGGAAGGGTACCACCTGGACCTCCATATTGTCACTGATGTCACAGCATGTGGTTCTCAGAATGCTTAAGACACAGATGTGTTTCCCAAGAACAGACCTGTCTCCTTCAGTAACTGGAACCTGTTGGGTATGAGTTGGTCACTGGTCCTGTACCCTTGAAGGGTCTATTGGGATCTCAGCTCTTCCTTTTCTTTCTTTGCTTCTTGGTCACATTAAAGCAGTTAGCTTTGCTCTATTATATGTGTCCACCTTGATGCATGACTATGATGTACAGGAGGGTGAGGTTTAGGCATGGACTCAGAGCAGGTACTCAGGCAGTATTGGGTGAATGAATGATAAAAGATGAGGGATGGCAGACATGTTGGGGCATTCACTTTAATCAAACAGACTTTAATAGAAGGTGAGAAATGTACTTTCCACAATGTAGACAATATACAATTTGTTTAGAGAAGGTCTAGGGAGTGTCCTCATTAGCTTTCATTGATCTTGAAAGTCTGCGGGGGGAGCGAGGTGAGTCCTAGTTTTCACATTGAACTTGAGACAGCTAAAAAGGGAATGTCAGTTGAGGGATTTCCTAGATCAGTTTGGACTGTAGGCATGTCTGTGAGGGGTTGTCTTGACTGTTAATTGGTGTAGGAGGAGCCAGCACCAGTAGGACTGGTGGGTTGGGCTAAATAACAAAGTTAGCTAAGCCAGAGCCTGCCAATAATTCAGCAAGCAGTGATAGACTAGTTTTGATCAGAATGTTTTATCACAGTGACAGAAGAGAAGCTGGAACATGAGTATCTGGGGGCTAAGAAATCCCCAGTCACTTCTCTGTTGATCTCTACATGCTAGAATTACATGAGGTCAGACGTTAGTGCAGGAAAGGGTACATATTAGTGAAGACTCAAGTATCATTGACTATGGAGAGCAAAGTTTATTAGATAATAAGTAGCCCTTGAACTAGAGCCTGAGTGCAAATCCAGGGTCTGCTTTTGAAGAGGTCTGAGATATTAGTTAATTATTGCTTCTCTTTGTGACTTAATTTCTCCCCCTTAAAAGACCTTTTAGTTGGGGGATAAGAAGCTAGTGACTAATATATCCCATGGCTTCTAAGACTAAGAGCTATGGGGCTGCATGAACATTGGCTTCATTAGATGGGAGGAGCCATTTGGCATCACAGAATAGTATTCTTTGACTGGGCAGGTGAACACCTAAAGTGATTATGAAAAAGTGAGAAGGAACATAGAAGGAAGCTTGGGGCATGGGAGTTAGACAGGGTTAGTAGCCAAATGAGGACAGGCTGATGACACACGAGCAGGCTAATTGGTAGAGCAGGGCATCCTCCATTACATTGTGATGGCAAACCATAGGACTTGATTCTGATGACCTCCTCAGCAGAGTGGGCTGAGCAGTGGTACCATGCTCAGCAGAGTGGGTCCCACTCACCTGAGGCTCATAGGGCTAATCTTTCAGTTGGAGGAAGCAGTGCACTGCCCAATGATGAGTTTAAGACCCTGAGATGCCCTCTCCAAAAGGCAAGCAAATAGATATCCTTATGATATAGCAACTTCAGGAGGCTATATCTCCAGGGTCCCTAATTCCCTGTATTCTAATTGCTAGGTAGTTTCTGACAGTCCAGGTTGTTGGGCCTCACCCTGAATCTGTGTAATCAGACTATGGGAAATAAGAGGTGGGATTTCACATTTCAAACACAAGACCAAGGGCATCTGATACATCTCATACTTGCGCTCTCCTTCTCTAAATCAGTGATTCTAAATCAAATGTGCCCTCAGAAGCACCTGTGGAGCCAGCTGTGCCCATAAACATGCCAATCTTGCCTCCCAGAGATTCTGACTCAGGAAGGCTAAGAATGGGGCAGGCACATGAATTTTAAGTTAAAAAAAAAATAAACAAAAGGTGTTTCCAGTGACTGGATTCATAGCAATCTGATTTTATCACTTCCCAGGCCTACAATACTCAAGAGCTTCTTAGACATGCAAGTGGGAGGCCTGACCCTTGAGATACTAAATCTGTGACCAAGGGAAGGGATGGTTCCTGAGCTGGGCCAAAAGGTACTGTTGCTTCTCTACAACAAAGATTTCTCCCAGGTCTCACTTTGCTGCTCTGTAAGATGTGGACAGTGATGCATACTTGTGGTATCATGAGAAGGAAAAAGGGGAGGAATGAAAAGTACCTTATCACTCAAGGCCAGCTATTATTTGAATGTGAAATCTCTCCCATTCACTTGTGATAATCATCTGATTCTCAGCTGTTGGTGGTGTTTTGGAACATGTGGAATTTTGGGGATATAAGGTCCAACTGACAGATGTGGAACACTGGCCACGGTTCTAAAGGGTTATAACCAGCCATCCTTCTGGTTCTCTATTAGACAGCGGAACATGTTTTGCCACCGTGATAGAGAGCTGACTACTACAAGCTGTTATCACTAGACATCAGATGGTATATTCTCTGAATCCTGGTTGCATGACTTAGGAGGATGGGGCCTTTTGGGTCCCAATGCTTCTGTCGCAATAAGGACAGGCAGGGCTCAGTTGTCATCATGCCACTTGGGAGTGTGTTTCGTAAGACATAGTAAACACAAGGGTGATGCTCCGGGCTCTCTATACAGGGCTTTCTGTGGCTGAGTGAGACCTACTAGAAGAGGCTTCTGAAGGCTCTGCATATGCTCCGTGCTACAGCCAGAGATATAAATATGCCTCACACAGCGTTCAAAGAATCATTCTGCAGCCTACACAGATGTCAAAATAATAACGCGGTAATGTAGGCAAGGAGGTAGTTTTGATGACTATTCTTCATCTGAAGTTATATAATATTCTCTCTCTCGTGTGTGTTTGTGTTTGTGTGTGTGTGCGCGCGCATGTGTGTGTGTAAGTTGTTGTTGTTAAGTGATCTAAAGCTTACTGAGTCCCTGAAACTATAGGATGCCATCAAAACCTTTGAACTGGGCTAGTTCATGAACTGTCTGTATTCAAAGGAACTTGAGCATAGAGCTTCCTAGAGAACACTTTAAGGGTAGGTGATATGATGCCATGTGGGAGAAGAAGGCTACTCCATGTTGTTCAACAGACTGAAGGCTTTGAAGAAGGGACAGGGCTAGGTGCTGGGAAAGCAGACTGAACCAGTCAGGCATCACCCCTGTTCTTTGAGCTTACAACACATTCAAAGTGTAGCCCCAACACAAGGAGCCAGCCATGTATTCCACTCATTTCTAGGTATGATATCTTCTGCAAAGAAACTGATAAATTGGGCGTCAGCTAGCTCATGAGGTTCCACTCTTCCTTGAGCAGGTGATGGGTGGCTGGGAGAGGGAGGGACATTTCCCTTAATAATATAGCCCCTCATAAGTTGACCAAACTTCAGTAGCCCCCACCCATGCTCATGCAACCAACCCTAATATAATATAATATTATATTATAAATATAGCCCAGGATGCCCAGATAAATTTGAATTTCAGATAAACAATGGGTGAAAGCTTAGCATGAGTCTGTCCCAAATATGGCATAGGACTTAAACTAAAAAGCAATACCCACTAAACTTAGTGGGCCGCTGGCTCACTTAGAAAGAACATGGAAATAAGGGGAGACTTGATTGAAAGAGGGTTCAGCAGAGGGAGGGGCCAAGAAAGAACAATGGGGGCATGAGTTTGAGCAAAGTATATAAATACAATTGTCAATAAAAGTGTGAAAAATAAGTTAAATGGGACATGAGGTGATGAGCTTGGTGTGGCTTCCGAAGTACCACTGAGGATTCCAAGGCTAAAATCTAATCTATCTACGAGTGGGGGGGAGCACCATGAATGACAGGACCCCTCCTGCCAAGTGCTTATGATTGGACAGAGCTGATGATAACCATGAGCACAGGGGAGGGGAGACCGACAGAGGAATGTGCCCAGGCAATGCTAACTCTTGTTATTTTTATTTTTTCCCCAAGTCTGTTACAGCCATGATTGCCAAATATAACCCAGGATGCCCAGATAAATTTGAATTTCAGATAAACAATGGGTGAAAGCTTAGCATGAGTCTGTCCCAAATATGGCATAGGACTTAAACTAAAAAGCAAAACCAAACAAAAATACCCTCATTGTTTATCTGAAATTCACACTTAACGGGATGTCCTATATTTTATTTGCTAAATCTGGTAATCCTGGTTATAGCGGTTAACAAACTCTATGCACACTGGGAAGTAACAGTGGCACTCAGGTATGTTTTATAAGCAGACCATGCTTTATTTTATTTTCTATCTTAGTCCTGTAGGTCTATAGAGAGCAGCCTGACCCTGGTGTGTAACCTGGAACAAGTTGCTTAACCTTCCCATGTCCCAGTTGCCACACCTGAGAAGCAGGGTCCTAACTTGGATCTTCTATTCTGAGGGCTGGCTGCAGAATGCTTGCAGTACAGAGTGCTGGGGGGTTATTATTTGAGGGCATATGCAATTGCAGTCCTCATGGCCCCGGAGACCAGTGTGCTCAGAAAGATTTCCTGGAACAGGTGAGATGAATATTACTGATTTGTCCTTTTGCCCCAGGCTTTAGTTAAGACTGGCACTGCATCGTAACTGATTCTGTTTGTATTTAAAATCCTGATACTTCATCCAACATGGATTGGGGGGGGCAGAAATTACTTTTGATTTTTGAACCTTTGAGTTGCATATTTTCTTTCTTGATGACTGAGTTTGTGAGAGCCCTCATGCTTTGGAGCCACTGCCTTTGACCTGGTCCTGGTTCCTGGGGAGACAACAGTGTCTGGGCCAGACGTGCTCACCTGGGTATGCTTTCAGAACCATTATTCATTCATTAATTCATCCATCCATCCATCCATCCATCTATCTATTTACTTATTTATTTATTGTTTACAGTATACAGCAAAGGGTATCAGATGTCATTATAAATGGTTGTGAGCCACCTTGTGGTTGCTGGAATTGAACTCAGGACCTCTGGAAGAACAGTCAGTGCTCTTAACCTCTGAGCCATCTCTTCAGCCCCCAGAACCATTACTTTTAAGTTAAATAACCCTGACTCAGTTTTCCTTTCTGTATAGATATAATAGAAGTATGTCTCTCAAGTTACTGTCCTTTGCTGGGGAAAAGGTCAAGTGCTCAATCTTATGCCTGGCACTTACCAAGGGTGGATGATGGGATAGCTCTGAACTCCACTGCATTAGAATCTTAGTTCCTCACCTGTGAAACAGGTCTCTGTTTTCCCTGGTGACTCTCTGGGGTTACATCAATGAGACATGGAAGCAGAATGTGCATGTGATAGACAGGCAGGCTAGTTTTCACTTCTTGTAAAGTTTTAATTCCATGTCTCTGCAAGCAGGGAGGGTGATGAAATTTGAGTAAGAGTGTTCATGCTCTGGAGGTTGTGGCATAAGGGAAGGGAGTCAGGAGGAGGTGTCACCTGAGACCATGACCATGAATGGCCTGGAATGTCCTCGCCTGGGGAGAGAGCAGATATTTCCCAGTAGCTTTTGTCATCTCTGGCCACAGGACTAACTTTTGTCTCTGACTTTTCCTCTTCCATCTGAGCCTTCACCTCTGTCCTACCCAGGAGAGGACTTGGAAGTTTTATGGCTTATCTATTTTTTCAGTTTTAGTTGTTCATTTCATCACTGCAGAGTAGACCTTTGTGACAGTTGCTTTCACATATCCATGTTCGAGTCTCGGGGACCTGTGGTGGGTCTTAGGATCAGTGTTCAAACAGGAGGGAGTCATGAGTATTAGTAGCAAGAAGTCTTATCAGTGCTAGATGGTGGGTCTAGTCCCAGTGAGGAAGCACTTGGCACAGGAAAATCTCTTACAGACTTGCTGATAAGATCTCGGTGAGCCCAGATCAACAGGGTCTTGGGTATGTGCTGAATGGCTGCTGATGGACCTCAGGTTTGAATATGGCTCCTCAGCTTTCTAGATGAGTGATGTGGGCAACTGGCTTTCTTCTTTGCCTTGGTGTACTCATCTACTGTTCTGGTGAGAGACACATGTTTGTTACTTGGGCTTGCCTTCCTCAGTCTATTTTGGATGACACTAATGTGTGTGCTCTTCCTGAGAGGTGAATCTGATCATGTGGTTACTCTCCTAAAGCAGATGTTCTGAGTGGCATGTACTGTCTTCAGGGTAGAGCTTGACATCTACTATACAGCCATGATTCCCTCTTCACCCTGCCTACTGCTTCTGCTCCAGTCTGCCTCCATCTGGTTTGAACAAGCCTTCTTACTGACTATTAGGCTCACAAGCCCTGTTCTTGTCTTCCACCTCTGCTGTTCTCCCACCAATCTCCCCCAACTTTCATATCTCACTTAGATGTCACCTCCTCAAACCCACGGACACTTGCATTTACCATGCAAACTGATGTCATCTTTTTAATTGTCTGCCTTCTCCAACACACTGCAAGTTCCAGATTAGCTGGGTTATGATCAGTATTCTGGACAGCTCAAGTAGCTGCAGGATTCAACATGGAAGCTCTGAGTCAAAACTCTAAGGGCTAGAATCCTGGGTCCATGACTAAGCTCATAGGACGATGATAGACTCATGGGACTTGCTTTTTAACCTCCCTGTGCCTCAGTTCCCATGCAGCGGTAGTATCTGGCATTGAAGGAAGCTTTCACTTCGTCATGCCTCCATTCCTCTATCCATAAGGTGAGTCAACCTCACTGGGATTGGAATTTGGCTCCCCAGAAGCCAGGTAAATGCTGGGGGGAGGAGGAGGTTATCTCTTTTCCATTTCCTTTTCAACTTTCAAGAAGGTTTCCCAAGAGAAGGCTCACACACAGAGACACCCTCTTCCTCATTTGCCTGATGTTCTGGAATATTCTTGTTAAAGCACCAAGCCTGTTGTGAACCTCAAGCCAGTCAGAACAGGACAATTGTCAGCTGAGGAATGGGGCTGGATACTTTTCCACATATTTTATGCGTCCTCACTAGAAGCTATATAAGTCACTTTGGCAGATAGCCCAAATTCTAACAAATATTGTGACTGGGCCATTGAGAAACCTGGCTTCCAGATGACTCACGGTAGTGAAAAGGTTCTAGTGTGTGTGTGTGTGTGTGTGTGTGTGTGTAAATAAATATCACTAAGTCTACTCTTACAAGGCAAAGTGCAATGGCCTTAAGAATTGTTCCCCTATTCATGCCTTAGAGTCTGCTCTATAGATGAGGACTAAGGAAGTGGGGCCAGCAGGGGATGATTAAGTCCCAAGGGTTCCATGTTGAGATAGCACATGTTCCCTTTTAAAGGAGAGGTCCTTTGTGTCGTGTGAAGTTACTGTGAGAAGATGCAGTCTGTAAGGCATGAGCCTGAGGGGCAGAACCTGCCGGTTCTTCAGTCTCCAACTTCCCAGCATCCAGAACAGTGGGATGGAAGTTTCTGTGACTGACAAGCCCCTGGTACATGGCAGTTTGGCACAGCAGCTTGAATGAACTAAAAGAGAGGGTGTCAATGAGAAATCCTACCATCTGGGACCTTCCTTTTTATAGTATGGTTTTAGCCATTTTTCTTAAAAATCTATCAACCTGTGTGTGCTTCCATGTGCATACATGTGATAAATCATGCAGAGGTGGCTCCTTCTTTCCTTCTGCTACTCCCCCCCCACCCCCGTGCCCCTGCCTTCTACTGCTTGTCACCATGGCTGTCCCTATTGCTTTGTCCCCTCTCTCTGAAGGTCTCTGGGCAGATCTTTCTTTCCTTAGCCTCCCCTCAGCACCCAGTCTCTCTGAGTTGGCACAGGAGTGCTGGTTACCTAGGCAACCAGAACAGGGTGAACACATGTGATTGGTCAGGCTGGGACCTGACTCTGAGTTGGTGGGCAGATTTTCGGGGTGATTCTCTCTTGTCTGCAGTCTCTATTGGGGGGAGGGAATAATCTCAGGAATATGTTAGAGACATAAATGTGTCTTGGTGGGCTCGGCTTCTCTGCTCAGGAAGGCTTTCCTGTCCTACTGGGGATTTGGAGTTACATAAGGAGGCCAGGAGCAACAAATTTAAAAACCAGCAGGAGGCTGGAGGTGGGGGTGGGGTGCTGTGATCCTCCTGGCTAACACCTAGAGAACAGCCACTTTTTGTGTATCAGCTCTAGCAAGCCTGGGCATAGGTGTTGTTTTTCTCTCTATTCTACAGGTTAGGAGAGGGAGGCTGAGGGAGGATAAATAACACCTGGCAAACAGAGGGTGTGTCTTGTGAGGTCTTAATTTTTTTTTTTTTTTTTTTTTAAAAGACATGTTCTTCCAGGTTGGCCTTGAACTGGAAATCCCCCTTGCTCAGCCTTCCCAGTGCTGGGATTACAAGTGCGTGTGCTACCATGCCTAGCCTTTGCTCTTTTTTTGGGGGGGGAGGGTGGGGTGGGGGTTGGGGGGAGATGGAGGAGAGAAGTTGGGTTGGGGTGTGGGGGTCGATAGGAGGATGGAACACGACATGACAACACTCCGGATGGCCTGGAGAAGGTGGGCCAGACAGTGTGCTCAGTGTCCGTCCTGCACAGTCTACCCTTAACCTTGATCCTGGTTCCTTCTCTAGAGTAACCATCCACCAGTTCCTGGGAATGGCTGTGTGACACCTGAATATTCTTTATTTAAGAATGACAGGGAGGGGATGGGATGTGGCTCAGTGGAAAAGCTCTTGCTTAGCATAAATAATGCCTTGGGTTTGATTTCAAGCAGCACAGGAGGAGAAAGAGAGGAGGGAGGGAGAGACAGACACACAGAGAGGGAAAGACAGAGGACAATGTTTCTGGAGACGCCAGCAGAAGACACTTAGGACTATTCAACATGATGAATTTTTTTTTTTAATCATCATCATCATCACCGTTTCTTTTACTTGGTAATAGATAAGTTGTTTCACTGACCTGGAGTGACCAAGTAGTTTTGGCTGGCTGGCCAGGAGGTCCCAAGGATCCTCCTGCTCCTGCCCCTGGGATACTGGTGCTGAGACCACCACCTGCCTTCTTATGTGAGTCTTAGGGATTTAACTCAGGTCCTTGCCCTTGTGCTTTGCTGACAGCACTAGCTCCTAAGCACCAAGACAAGATCCTTACACCTACTTTGCAGAGGAAGAAACTGATGCTCAGAGAAAAGGAATGATTCATCTGAGTTCACACTGGTAGCAAAATGTAGTGTCTTAGTGAGTTCTGCCTTTTCCCTTTATCTTTATTTCCTTTTCTTTTTCTTTCTTTCCTTTTTTTCTAACAGTATGACTTGCTGCCTCCTAAGGATTAATTGGGGTCACTGTGGAGAAGAACAGAAATTTATTACATGGTCAAGGTTGAAAGATGGGGCAAAGGATCCTTGTCATCTTACATGGTTCTGTTCAGTGTAAATGTCTGACACTTGCTCAATACTATGATGTGAAATCACTTGTCTGGGGAATATTTGCTGGGATCCTTCAGGTCTGGACCTGCTGCATCAGCACCACGTGGGGCTATGGCAGAAATACAGATTTTCAGGTCCTACTGTAGACCTCCAGACTCAGAATTTCCAGCTGTGAGCCTGATGCTGAGCGTGAGCAGCATCTATGAATGAATGCGACCTTATTGGAAAAGAAAACCCATCACAACCCTTGTGAATGTGTGTATTTGTCTCTGTGTGTGTATGTGTGTTGATGCATACTTGCACATGTGGAAGCTAGAAGACAACCTTAGTTGTCTTTCCTTAAGAGCTCTGCCCTCTCTTGCTCTTTCTCTCCCTCTCTCACACTCTCTGAGGCAGACTCTCTCACTGGGACCTGGAGCTCACCCATTAGGTTAGGCTGGATGTCCAGTGAGTCCTAGAGACCTACCTGTTCCTGCCTCTGTAGCCTCGGGATTCTAAGCACAGACCACCACACCAGGTTTTGTTTCCTGTTTTTTGACTTGAGTTTTGAGCAATGAACTCAGGCTGTCCTGCTCTTCAGCAAGCACTTTACCACACAGCAACCCGAGAACCCTTTTGATAATGCTGCTATGACAAGGGTCACTGGATAAGGTAATTATGGATTAGGATGAACCCTAAAATCAATCAGTGATAAGCATCCTTCTAAAAGAGGAAATGGAATAAAAGATGTACTGGGGAAAAAAGCATGTGAAGAGGAAGGCATGATCAGAATGATGTACCCGTAAGTCAAGAAATTCCAAGCATCATTGGCAGCCATTATGCAATATGAAACAGGTCAGGTTCTTCCTTGGAGACTTGGAATGAACAAAAGCCTATGGTACCTTGACTTTAGACTCTTGACCTTTAGTGATATGTGGAGGCTAAATGTCTGCTGTTTATATTTTCCAGCTTGAGGGCATTTGTTATGCCACCACAGGAAAGAGAGCCAGAGCCCCACAGGTGATTGCACTATGTGACAAAGTTTGAGAATCAATGATTCATAGCAGGACTTTTGCAAGCAGGCAGATACTTTAGAGCCATTCCTTGCCTGCCCAGTCAGAATCAGCCCAAGGATGTACAATTTTTTTTAAAGATTCTGATGTGATTTGCATGCATGCCTGAAAAGTCGAGAGCATTTAGCCTCAAGGGGTGTTATATTTTGAGTATATATATCTTTTATCTTGTATCCCAGTCTGGCCATGCCAAGCCAAATGAGACATTCTTTAACCAGCTTCCCACACTCACAGGGATGCTATTCTTATTGTGAGTTCTCTCTGCATCTGTGCACTTGGCAGGGGAGAAGTGAACCTGTTGTACGATGGAGGCGCATGTGCCTGTTTAGGACCCTGTACTGGCCCTTCTGCCAGCACACCCTGACACAATTTCAAGTCTAGGGAGTGAGGTCAGCAAAACCAGTGGGCATGCAGCTCCCCTCCCTGACCTGCACATGAGAGGCAGGACCTGAGGAAGCTGAGAAAGGCTATGGAATGTTTCTCATCACCTGCTTAGATGGTGTCATGAAGTCATCCAGGAAGGTGTGGCAGGCTTGTCAAGTTTCATTATTTGCTGCATTCTAATCTCAAGAACCTGGTGTCAGTCTGTCCATCAGCAGCATCACCTGGATAACAAGAGAAACCTGCCTGGTCCTCTGAACCCTGACACCAAGAAATTCTGAGTCTGTTCTCATGAACCCAAGGAAAGGTTTTGTAATCCAGTTTGTTCAGCTGGTCCTGCTATCATCAAGAGCTACAAAGAGAAGGAGATGTAGCAGGCAGGGGGATGTCCACTGACTCTGTGAGCCCCACAAGGAGATCCTTCTGGTGTGAAGACCTTAGGCTGGAGATATTTGGGGATGCTGTGCAAAATGGCCCCCTCACAGCATTTCTGTTTAGACTGCTGGTTGTTTTCCTTTATGTGAGGTCTTTTTGTGCCTTTCCTAGCCTCCTAAACTCTCTTTACCTGGCTGTACTATTGGTTCCCATTCTACAGCAGATTAAACAAGGCCCAAGAAAACGCCAACTGCAATGATCACACACGGTTGACCCAGCTCAGGCTTTTGCAGTTTGGGACTGTTGACAGTTTGGGCCAGAGTTGTAGAAAACTGTCCTGTGTGTTATATGGCTGGAGATATCTGTGGCTTCTGTACTTCAGTTGTTATTTAGTGGCATCTACAACTCAGTTATGACAACTTAAAATGTCTCTAGACATTGTCAAGTATCCATGGGGGAGGGGTGCCAACTTCAGACACTGTATCTAAATGATGATCAATGGATGAATGGGTAAAAGAGAGAGAGAGAGAGAGAGAGAGAGAGAGAGAGAGAGAGAGAGAGAGAGAGAGAGAATACCCATCAATTATTAAAAAGTAGAATCCTGTCACCTGAGTCAGCATGGGTAAGCCTGAAGGACATTAGATAATTCAATCTAGGTACAGACAAATTTCATGTTTTTTCACCCGTATGTGAACTCTAAAATGTAACTGGTTTCATGGAAGTTTAGAGTAGATTAGTGTTTTTCAGGCTGTGAGAGAAGAGGAATAGAAAATGAGGGGCAGGAAGAGATACAACTGTCAATATTACAGTCGGACAGGAAAAGTAGGTTCAGAATTCTATGCACAGAAGGTGACTGTAGCTAAAACAGTGCACACACATTTCTAAAGAGCTACAAATGAGAAGATATTTAAGGTCATGGATGTGAAGATCCCTCTAACCTGAGCTTTATGCAATGTGCAAAAAAAAATGACTAAAAATATCATATTGTATTTTACACATTTTTAAAATGATGTGTTTATCAAAAATTAAAAAGCAAGTTGACTAGGTAAAACTTAGGGCTAGAGATAGGAGGACATGACTAGGAAGAGATATGGGGAGGGAAAATAATACTGAAGGTTTTTTGAAAAAGACATATGGAAATCAACCTACTACTGTAGGAGCTTCCTGAGATAAATATGTATATGTATATAGGAGTTTAGGTATAATTACTCTATAATGGAATGGCAATGCCCTTACTTGTCACCACAGGCTAACAAATAAAAATTGTAGTGCCTGGAATGGGTTGCCTCTTGGAAATTTTTGAACAGTGTGGCCCCATAAACACCCAAAGGTTACAGGATATTGCCAATGCTACTGTTTACCCTCCAAGATTGGCAATAAAACTATTGCTGCAGACACCACATGCTTGAGTCACAGAACACATAGATCTCCAGCTGGCCCTGACCTTGAAGCTTCATCCTCACTAGATAACGTTTATCACGCTGGAAGGTGCTGTGATTACTACTGTAGAAGGAAAGTAGTTATCAAGATTACGTCCTTCCAAGACTCAGAGATCCTATTATAAGAGAGGGTGGAAAGACAGAACTAGAGGCAGTAATGACTACAAGGAAAAAGTATCTTCTGGAAATAGCAGGACAGTTGCCTATGTGAACTCACAGAGATTGTGACAGTATGTACAATCTCTGTGCAAGCTCAGGCCAGACCAAATCCCAGCATGGGAAGTCAGGGAGGCATAAAGTCCCACCCCCTAGCAGAGGATCTATTGGCAATTGGTAGCTGCTGGGAGACTGAGAGTCAGTTTTCTTTAATAGCATTTACCCTGGAGTCACCAGTACTCCAGTAGAGGCCACATATTCAAGAATACATAAATAGCACAGATAGGAGTTGATGGGTGAAAAAGATACAAAATTGATTGTGTACAGAAGTGGGTAGATCATTAGGAGATAAATATGATTAAAAGTCATAATAGGAAATTCTTATAGGATGAATAAAACGTAATAGGACTAAAGGGAGGTGCGGGGGAGAAATAGGTGGTTAAGCAGAAGCCCCAGGGGACCAGCTTTATTGAACGAAGCCATAGGTAGGGGTTGAAAGAACAAAATATACTTGGTTAGAAGTCAGAGTTCCTTATAATATTTGGAAACAATGTTTAATTCTCTGGCATATAAGAAAGAAAGGTAGTATATATACTCAACCGTGTGCCATGTCTTATTCTAACTGGTAGATGGATTCTATATCAATTCGTTTAATCCTAGTCAATTCAGCGTTTGGGATGAGGTGGAACCCAACGGTGGGCAATAGAAGTTGGTTTAACATTGATTACAGAGGGTGAGTGTGGCTGTCCTTACTTAGAGGAGGCACAGTAGGGGCTGTAACTGAGTTACAGCCAAACTGGGCTTTGTGGAAGTTATTTAACCTGAGGTACATCTTCCTTTTCTGTAACTCAGGGCTATGAGAGCACACTGCAGAGATGGAGCCATGTGAACTGTCTAGCGCAGTTTCTGGCTCACAACAGACAATGGTTGAGGTTCTAGATGGAATTCCACTCAGCCTCTGCTTTAAACTGTGGGGAACATGTAAGCTGTCTCTTTCCCAGGAAGAACCCAGGGCTTGCGGGAGAGTACTGTGCAATGTGTCAGCTCTTAGTACACATTGTTTTTTTTTTTGTTTTTTGTTTTCCATCAGCACTCTGGATTGATAAACTAAAGGAGCATGGAGGAAAAGGTGGGTCATCAAAAATGACAACAGGAAACCAGTTCCACTGTTCAGTGATTTGCATTGTGCAATTAGCAGATTATACTCCTTCCCCCCCCCAAGAAAACTTTAATGAGAGGAGGCTGATGTACCTACCAATCACAGCACAGCTTAGACAATGTGTCTCTCCTAGAATACACACGTTCTCTACCGACAACACTCATCCAGTCAGCTGTTGCTTGCATTCCCTTTGATTTGCTTAATTTTAATGAGACATGAGATCAACAGCACAGAAGCAATTTTAGAGGACTCTGGTTCCTTGACAAAAATTCTGTTGTCATGACATCATTTGATTTATACAAGGGAGAAACTTTGCTATTCATTCCTGGGGCTAAAGTGTTATGTAATACCAGCATTCTTGTGTAGTGCTTAAAACAATATACATATTGTTATAGTATGCCTATACCTATACACACACACACATACACAGTCAAAGCTTAGAAATCTGAGATACACCTTCATGGAGAGCTGATACTACACATTTGTGTGTATTGATACAGTAGAAACCGGTATTACCTAACATGAACGAAATGTGCATATATTGAATGTCTAAGAGAAGGCAAGGAGAAGGAATCAGATGCTGGGCAGACCTGGTGTGGGAGGCAGAACAATTGGCCAGTCTTCCCAACTCCACTTCTTGGTGGTCTTGCAGCCTTGATTTCAGCCCATCAGATACAATTCTGGGAAGTATCCCTGAGGTTTAGACCCCATGTCTGTTGCTTTGGGGTTGGGACTTAAGGCTTGGAAATGTCCCTCCTATATTACAAGCGTGGAGAGCAGCTTCTAGTCATCTTTAGAGAGAGAGGAGGAGAGGAGATTGAGTAATGGGAGGATTGTCCTTGGGAACGCTGGTCTCTTCCTCCTGATCTTTGTTTCCCAGCTGCCAAAGAGCAAGCAATACTGCTCCACCACACACTACCAATGTGATGGACTGTTCCAGCACATGCCCAGAGCAGCTGGGACAAAGAACTATGGGCAGAGACTTGTGAAACTGGAAACCTCTGTCATGCTGTCTAGCTCGGGTTTTATGCTGCAGCAACAGGAACGTGAGCCTCGTGGCTAACAGTTTTGTTAAGAGAGATGTTAGGACTCAAAAGTAGGGCAGGCATGAGAGGAATGTGGGGCGGTGTGCTGATAATGGGAAAAGCCTTTAGTTGTCCCTTACCAAATATACAGTTAATGGGGGGGCAGTGGTTAATTAACGTTTAACTTTAGTGAAAGTGATTGATAAGGTGAGGGTAGCTGTCAGCAGAGATAGAAAACAGGCTGTGTGTAAGTAGGTGCGTTAGTCATTGTCAAGTGGCTGTAAGGAAAGTGTCACAGATAGAATGGCTTGGATGACATTTATTTCTCAAAGTATTGAGAGGCTGAGGATTCAAATCCTAGAAATCAAGATGTAGCAGGTATGGGAGGTGGGTAGGGAGGGCTCCCTTCCTGCTTTGAAAATGGCTGCTCCTCAGCTGTTGCATGTTCAAATGATCAATGAAATAGCAATCACCCTCCTGTCTCAGAAGGGCTCTAATCTCATTTACAAGGGTCCCATCCCCATGACCTAATTATCTCGGAAAGACACTGCTTCCTACCACCATCTCGGCTACAACTCATGAATCTAGGGAGGAAGCTAAAATGTTCAGATGATAACATTAAATTCTGGAGGATTGGGATTTTAAAGACTCTCTTCAGTTTCATTTTATTCAATCCAGTCAGTTCTTATTGTAGCCAGGAATGGATACAGAATGGACCTCCGAAGGCCAAGAAGCTGCAGTTGCTTAGTACAGAGAATAATTCCTTGTCCAGGCTGAAACCCAAAACTATAGGAAAGGACCAGTTAGCATGGGGGAGAAGATGAAATGAGAAAGACCGCTTTATAGCACTTTTCATCATGGCGTAAACGGCTCAGGCAGGGCTGACCGGCCGGTCTGCTTGGGCAGTGTGACTCAGGCAAAGAAAAACTGGGCTTGAAATTGCATTCTAAATTATTTAGTAGAACATGAGGTGGGACTTTCTGCTGTAAGGGAAGTTAGAATGTAGTAAACCATAAGGCATGGTTTTGATTCAGGGTGGCCAGTCTGTGCATTCCTCACCTTTCTCTGTTAGTCCTGCATCCAGGACCCATAATGATCTTCCACATCTTGGTCCCCTATGAATGGCTAGACCTGTAGAAGGGATTGAGTCCTATCTATACTTTGTTTTTCCCCATACCTACAACCCTACATGGATGGTTCATTTATAAATTGGCAGTAGTAATTAATAATAAAACAAAAATTATAGAATAGTATAACAAGTTTTCTTTATTCCCTCCCTTCCTGACAACTTGATCTGTCATTTCAAGCCTTGTTACTGACTTTAGGTGGCTGAAAGTACAGATAGCAGAGCTATGGATAACAGGGAGCTGATGATTGTGTGACATGATCTCACCAGGATATCGCGGTACTTATCTTCTGATCATAATGTATTTCAGACTATTTCTATAGCAGGGTGTGGTGTATTATGAAATTTCTGACCCACCTGGCCCAAGGTTGGGACCTGCCTGCAGCCCTGCTGCTGCTTTGCTCCAAATAATGACTCATCCACATATATATAATTATATATTTATAATTATTTATATGTTATATATAAATATATAATTACATGCTGCTCAGATTCTCACTAGCTAGCTCTCATATCTTAATTCAACCCATTTCTATTAATCTGTCTTGCCACGTGACTTACATATACTCCATTATACTTGTTTCTCTCCTGGCTCCTCCCTCCTTTCCTTGTATCTATGCTTGGATTTCCTATCTGCTTCTAAGCTGCCCTGCCATAGGTCAAAATAGTCCCTTTATTAACCAATGATATTCACAGCATACAGAAAGACATCCCATATCAGTGTGGTGGTTTGAAAGAAAATGGCCCCCAAAGGGAATGGCAGTATTAGAAGATGTGGCTTTGTCAAAGTAGTTTGTTGGGGGAAGTGTGTCACTGTGGAGGTGGGCTTTGAGGTGTTATATATGCTCAAGCCATACCCAGTGTCTAAGTTCACTTCCTGTTGCCTACAAGATGTAGAACTCTCAGCTAACTTCTCCAGCACCATGTCTACCTGCATACCACCATGTACTACCATGATGATAATGGACTGGACCTCTGAACTGTAATTGGCTCATACCAATTAAATGTTTTTCTTTATAAGAGTTGCTGTTGCCATGTTGTCTCTTTGTAGCAATTGAAACCCTATGGCAGAGGGTATATATAGTAAGTGTGTGTGTGTATGTGTGTGTGTGTGTGTGTGTGTGAGAGAGAGAGAGAGAGAGAGAGAGAGAGAGAGAGAGAGAGAGTGAGTTTGAATGGTGATGGGGTTTATAATTCATTGTCCCTAATCCTCATTCAAGACTAATATGACGAATGGGAACATGGCTGCAATGAGTATTTTACAGTACTTTGCCATTCTTAAGAATTACCAATAACTCATTAGGTAGCTGCTAAGGCAATATAATCAAAGGAAACCAGAGCAGAGAAACCCTAAGAGTTGAGCTGAGGGATCAGGGAGGCTTGTGGGGACCAACTCTCTGAAACAGATGTGAGATGCTAACCAGAGACAATGAACTCTCTTGAGAATTTAAATAATTTAAGGGTTTTTTGTTTTTACTGTTTGAAAGAAAACTGTCTAATCACTTTGGATTGAATAATTTATGTGATTTACTGGAAAAAGCAACAGAAAAACTGAGAGATGCTTTTTAGTGTAGGTATGTCTTGATTCAGATACTTCTTGGTGGGTCATGGCAGAGCCAAGGTGTCTTTTTTCTGGTCTAAAGATGGAGGGAATGATATATTCATCACACATTGTTTGAAGAAGAGGGAGCATCTCTCGAGGTGACTTCTGCTCAATTCTCAGGATTCTCTTCCTGCCATGGCTCTAAATAGGGTGATGTACCAATCTCTGAGTTAGCGGCTGGCTAAATGTCAGTCCTGCCCAAATCACATGGCTTAGATTTAGTAGAAGTCAATTATCCAAAGGAATAGGGTATGATTAAATGGAAAGAGAAGAATGGATACTGGAGAAGCAATAAAAATATTTTTTTTTTACAAAAGTAACTTATGTGTTTGTAGGTTGGAGCTGTGTGTTGCCTAAGAACCGCTTCTTAAGTAGTACAGGAATTAAGGACCATATAGAAAGTTATGGTGTGCACAGAGTACCAAGGTGCAGTTGTTAGAGAAATTCTTTCCCTTCCCATCATTCTTTATTGGCTCTTGGAGAGAAAAGTGGTTTGTCCAGTTTTCTTCGAGACGGCTCCATGAACCTCCCTGGGAATTCTCTTCCTAATTTCCATTCATCTCAAACTGGAGGTGTCAGGTGCCTCTAAAATCCTCGAGGATGTAAGATTCAGGATCAGGCAGCCAATAGGCATGTGCATGCATGTGCAGGAAATGTTGTGGAGGGAGATGGGGGTATGTGCTCATGTGTGAGCATGCTTGTTCGCTCTATGATTGGTAAAGACACGTGGGATGAGAACATAGTATTTCTTCTCTCCATTTCTTCATCTCTCTTCAGGGATCTTGGTTACTTCGTGGGATGAATGGCTACTTTACCAGATGGAGACTGTCTTAGTTAGAGTTTCTGTTGCTGTGCTAAAACACCATGACCAAAGCAACTTGGGGAGGAAAGTGTTTATTTGGCTTACACTTCACATCACTGTTCATTATTCAAAGTAGTCAGGACAGGAACTCAAGAATGGCAGGAACCTGGAGGTAGGAGCTAATGCAGAGGCCATGGAGGGGTGCTGTTTACTGACTTTCTCCTCAGGGCTTGTTCAGTCTGCTTTCTTATAGACTTCAGAACCATCAGTCAAGGACTGGCACCATCCACAGTGGGCTGGTCCCTCCCTGTCAATCACTAGCTAAGAAAATGCCCTCCAGGCTTGCCTACAGTCCAATGTTCTGGAGGCATTTTCTCAACTGAAGCTCCCTTCTCTCAGATGACGCTAGCTTGTGTCAAGCTGACATAAAACTAGCTAGGACAGAGACATTGTAAGACTCTAGCTTACAATAGTTTCTCATTATCTTAGGGTTGTATCTCATCTATACAATAAGCGTTAGAGTGGATCATTCAGGGCTTGACGAATATCACATGAGATGACCTGTGCAAAGCAGAAGTGCCTGGCTTGCATCTTTACTGGCTTCCTTGGAAGCAGCTCTGAGGAGGATTCTTTCTCAAGTCAGGGCCCAAGCTTCAGCATAGGTTTGACTTTCTATATTTCTTTTCTTTTTGTTCTCTCTCTCTCTCTCTCTCTCTCTCTCTCTCTCTCTCTCTCTCTCTCTCTCTCTCTCCAGTGACTGGGCTGAGACAGTGGGCTAGGAGGATACCTACAGGACAGATAATTGTGAACCATGAGCAGCTAGTTTTCACTCTAGCTGGGGTGAGGATCAGCAGGGTCAGTGGCAGCCACCGACTCAGAATGGATACAGTCTGGTGGCAAAAGGAGAAGGAAAGCAGGATTTGGGATTAACTCCAGGTTACATGTGTGTAAGTGAAGTGGAGTGTTCAAACAGCTTTCCCAAAGCCACTTTTCATTAGACAGGCATTTGACTGTGTATGTGTGTGTGTGTGTGGTGGGAGTGTACCTGTATCTTACAGTGAAGTTATTTACATTAGCATAGTTTTTTGTCAAAAAGTAGAGACGTGTCTTGTAGATAATCTGGAACAGCTCAATTTAAGTTTACAAAATTAAGTTTACAAAAGATAAGTAGCCCAAATTCAGAGTGGATACCAGACTTGTAAGCTCATAGATACATCTTTTTTTAAGGATACTTTTTAATTTGTTTTAAATTAGCACATATTACTTATACATGATTTGTTTATTTGTTTTAAGTTAATATATATTGCTTATACATCATTATAATTTTAGACATGTATATAATATATTTTGATCATATTCACTCAAGTCATTCTCTCATTTTACCTCCCACTGATTTCAATTTTCTAAGAGAAAAGAGGCCATTGAATCCTCAGCCATAAATGGGACATTGATAACACTCCCTCCAAGGCAAAGGGTACATGATAGAAGAAGGGTAAGACCAGGATAGCTCACATCACTATGACACACAAAATTAATGTATGTATGTTCTCACAGCTCACAGGTCACGTGGTGGACACCTCCTGATTTAATATGTGGCCCAAGACAGTTCTTTATCTAGTGTGGTCCAGAGAAGCCAAGAGGTCAGACACCTCTGCCAGTGACTGAATTAGATGAAGATGAAAAGTGGGTATGCAGAATGTGTGTGTGTGTGTGTGCCTGTATGTGCCTGTGCATGTGTGTGTGTTGGGGTTAACAAAGTAAGATTTATATTTTTATGTGTTGTTTTCTATGGCAGTTGAGCCTCATGCTTGCTAGGCAAGTCCTCTGCCACAGAGCCATATCCCAACCTAAACTTGCAGTTTTAGAAATGTAATTATGACTATGTGGTATGGATGGATGAACAGGCTTAGCAATATGGCAGGCTCAATTCACCCTTGCATTTTGTGATCACATAGAGCTCCAGGGATAATCCCCAATGGTATAGAAAAACATTGTGGAAAACGTTAAAAGAAGCAATTGTAAAGCAGTTCTATAAGATGAAGATTCATGGTGATAAAATCTGGGATCTCAGTGAGCAACCTGGAGCCATGTGTGTATTGGGATTATGGTATGTTGTAAATAATTGTCCTGCCTACTAGTTTAATAAAAACGTTAATTGGCTGAAGGCAGAAAGGAAGTGTGGGTGGGGCTACTAGAATAAGAAAAATCTGGGAACAGTCACAGATACCACAGAGGTGCCAGGAGACGACACAGAGGAAAGAAGCTGAAATGCTGCTCTGAGAAAAGGTACTGAGATGCATGGCTGAACAGGAAAAGAATAATGGGCTAGTTTAAGGGTAAAGAGTTAGCAAGCTATATGACTGGGCCCTAGGCTGGTCAGTGTAAAAATAATATAAGTGTCTGTATGACTCTATGGGCTGTGTGTGCTTCTGTGGGACTGTGAGTCAGAACCTTAAGGATAGGCCTGAAAGTCCGGGCCAGAAACCAATTGCTACACATGTGTGACTACAATTGCAGCTGACACTTCCAGGAATCAGAATTCTCCCACCTTTTAGAAAAACTGTCCACATGTCCCAGGGAGCTCCAAGGAAGGTTCCATGGGACCAAAGTTCAAGGTTAAGCCAAACCTGCAGTGAGAAACAAGAGAGCTATATTTGTGTTCTGTGCTGGCCTATATGTGGAAGAGAGGTTTTTACTGAGGGAAACTGAGGTATAAGTTAATCTATAAGTAAGGGATAGCTGGCCAGTAGGCTCCTTTAGAATTATTCCTATATCAATGGGCTCTTAGAACTGCTAAAGAATCTCCAGTAAAGGATAGAGCCAGGCCTGGAAGTGTAGACCTGTCGCCTCAGCTACTTAGGAAGCTGAGGCAGGAGGATTAGATGTTTGGAACTAGCCTGGACTAGTTATAGTGAGTAACTTAGTGAGACCTTAGTGAGAGAGAGTTATAGTGAGCAACTTAGTGAGACCTTGTTTCCTTGTTTCAAAAAAAAACCAAAACCAAAACCAAAACCAAAACAAAACAAAAAACAAGGACTAGGAATGTACCTCAGTGGACCTTGGTGTCAGGTGTATGAGCCTGGGTTCTGTCCACAGTTCAAATGACTAACAAACCAACAAAATATTTATAGGCTGTGGGTTACAGATGTGCCACTCCCTCTTACTCATTGAGCAGTGCTGGTTTTGGTGTTTTTCCCTGTGGACCCCAGGATGTCAGTCTGCAAAGTGGGGATGGTGGTAAGATATTACCCACAGTGTTTTGGGTCGGTTGGTTCTGTCATTCATGAAATGACAAGTTTAGTATAAGAGTAAATGGTAGCCAGCAAAATGCTGGTTAAGCATGGGTGTCTTAGGGAAGAGTGCTTACCTTGAACCCCATAAGGGGAAGATAGCGCATGAATATTAACTGCCCTGAATTTCCAGATAAAGGCTTGCAAGAATAGGTCACTGTTAAAATTCAAGGTCAAATATGCACATGTAGGAGATGAACATAGGAATGGGAACATCAGAGGCCCAGAGAAAACTATGTCTGGGGATGCTGAGTCCTCTTGCCCAACATTGGTTGGCTGTTACTTCAGGGGAATCCTGGCATATTTTCCAGGAACTCAAGTATGCTTTGAACATTTGCTAGGGAGCTGGATAATTTACTTCCTCAGCTCACACAGTCTTGCCCTTCCTCTGTGCATCCTTAGTAGGACCTAAGCCACACTGCAGGGGTGGGGGATGGGGGGGAGAATATATAAATAGCACCAAGGCAAACTAGTTCACCTGGAATTGTTGCTGACTCAAAGGTTCAAATCTCTGGCAGAAGGGAAGTGCCCCAGGATTTAAAGAGGTGTGGCTCACCCCTCCCCTTCTGCTGGGTCCTCCCCCTTCTGTCTGCTTTTCTTATCACTCTGCCCATCTCCTGACTGTGTCTAATAAAGGAATGCTGCAATGAGAACTGTGCAGACCGGTCTCCCATCTTGAGAAGGATACAGGGTCCTGGCATCTTGTTACTTTTCTGTTATTTCTTTGAGAAGGTAAAGTATGTCAGGTCCCTCAAACATGCTCCTTTGACTTAAGATGTGGGAAAAGATGAGCTTGTCCTTCTTTGGAGTGCCATGGGACAGATAACACTCCTCCAAGCTTCCTATGTTCTGGACAGGACCTTAAAATAAATCATTAGACAAAATAAGCAAAATAACTATTTGGTACCAAATATACCCATTCTTATAAAATCTGCTATTTTTGAGTTAAATGTTGTGGAAATTACAAAATTTGCATTTAATTATTTTAATAGATCTTATTTACAGATGACTAGGCAAAAATGAGAGAGAGAGAGAGAGAGAGAGAGAGAGAGAGAGAGAGAGAGAGAGAACAACTAATTTACCTTGCTCTGGTTGCAATTGTGCCTAAAATAGAAAAACACACCCTAAATATTTTCTCAGAGTTGGAGGAAGAGCTGACTTTAATTCCATTTTCTCTCAGTGTCCAGACACTATTAAATGAAATTTACACTTTTGAAATTGAGGATGGACTATTTTACCCAGTGAAGGGTTTCTCTGGACCTGTTTGTTTCCTAATTGCCTCTTAGACTTGTTTTGAGTGTTTAATGAGGGATAGCATATAATATAAGACCATATGGTCGAGTCAACCTGGGTTTTAACTCAAGTTTTATTTCTTATTAGCTGAGTGTCTTTGGCACGCCACTTAGTCTCTCTGAGTTCTGGTTAAAATGGAGACATGAATTTTACTGTGTAAAAGTGTTCTAAGATCAACAATAATGTATAGACAACATAGTCAGTCAGCACCTGGCCACAGTAGTCCTCTTAAATACACATATCATCTTCTTTAGATATAGCACATCATTTTCTTCCTCCTTGGAAGAGAAATAGTACTGGATTTAATGGTTTGTCAAACACTTTCTGGTTATGGGGACGTGCAGAACTTCCTGAGTGTCCAGACTTGCTGGCAACTTCCATGTGAAACTTATTTTTAAGGAGGGGGCTGGAAGGGTTTGCTTTTGACATTTTTATTTCTATCACTGGGGGATAGGCAGACCCATTATCCTAGAAGCACACAATTTATCTTAATGCTTTCAAGCTAAGCTGAGAAGTGGACACTGACTGATTCATTTCTACACTGGCTGACCCTTGCATTCAATAAAGTTTGCTTGTCTTAAACTAGTGGAGAAGGATCTTGAATTTCTATGTGTGATATATCCAACATCCAATCAATAAATGTGATACAATGAATTCCACAAAGGGAGGAGTTACTGATGGTGTTTGCTCACCATTATATTGTTACAGACTACTAAGGGATTATACTGTGTGGCAATACCATCTATGTCCTCCAGACTTGATTGTTCATCAAAACTTCATATAGGGCAGGTTAATACACTGTGGGCCAGCATGTCTAGGGGTTCTGAGACATTTTGTCTGGTTTGGAACCAACTATAGACATTTTACACAAGTTTCCCTGCCAGTGCTGCCTCTGTTGGGTTGGGGATCACACTTTGAAAATCACTGTCTGGTAGTCAAGAACAAAAGCCCAGGAGCCAAGGTCCCTGCTTTACTCAAAGCTGGGTAACTTTGAGTAAGCTAGTTGCCTCCTTTAAGTCTCTGATTCCATACCCTTGAAATCAGGTTAATCACCCTGATGTCTTAAGCTGATGAAGAAGATTTGGTGAGAGATTTCTTCTCTGTGAAAGCCTAGCACATAGCATGCATGCAGTACACTGAGCTATCTTTGTGAATACTGGAGATAATTTCCCCATCTTTAGAAAGCTTGAAATGAGAAGGTGTATAGTCAAGCTAGTAGTCATCTATTGTGTTAATTATTCCTCTGCTTGATATGACCAAATAGCTGACAAAAAGCAATGTAGGACTGGAAAAGTTCATTTTGTCTCACAATTAAGGAGAACACAGCCTGTCATGGTGGGGAGGCACAGAAGCTTGAGGCAGATCGTCATGTGGCATCTGCATTCAGGCAGTGACAGACATTGGTGTTCAGATCTCTGTCTCCTTTTTATTCAGTCTGAGACACCATCCAATGGAATGGTGCCATTCTCATTTAGGATGGTTCTTCTCACTTGAATGAACTAAATCTAGAAAGGGTTTTAGAGACATGTCCAGAGATTTGTTATCAAGGTGGTTATAACATCAACACTTACCATACTCACATGAAATAGATGGAGGGTCTCAAGGAGTGCTGGGAGATATTGCATGAATTCTACTTGGTACTTAATTCAAACTCAGTGCCAGATATTGGAAAAAAGCTTAAATATCAGAGAGAGGAAACAGACCATAGTCAATTCTCACCTAGCCAACTTCTCAGGCTAAACAGGGTAAACACTATCTTTAAGAGTCCTCAGCCTGGCTGGTTGCTCCTACAGAATGTCTGAATGTTTGCCTATGCCTGCCTTAAATATCTTCACCCAGCTGTTTCACTTCTGGGTTCAACTCTGCATTATAATCCTAGAGTTAGGATTAAAGGTATGAGCTACTACTGTTTGGTTGTTAGGTCTTGAACTCACAGAAATATAGCAAGATCTCTGACTCCTGAGTGATGGAATTAAAGGTGTGGGTCACCACTTTGTCATCCCTGTGCTGGGATTAAAGCCAAGAGTTACCACTCTCTGACCCTTATGGCTTGACTGTGGGTAATTCTGTTCTCTGATATTCCAGGCTGATTTTTAGTAAATATCAAATATATTACCACAGGGAAAGGCTACCTAATATATGTGGGGTTCTTGGGGATCCTGAATGATACCAAAGCTGCATATTTAAAAATGTAGAAGATAGAGACATGTTCTGGGCAGAACATATGCTGGAAAAGAATTGGAATCATCTACTGGCTGGTCTTACAGATGTACAAAGGCTTTTTGTGGTATTCAAATCAAGTCAAGACATAGTCTGTGCTGGAGATCTACTCCCCAGAGTACTTACTTCATGTAGATTCTCTCGCTTGCTCACTTTCATCCTTCCTGGATGTTCCAAGAGATCTGCAAGCTTGACCTTATTCTAGACATTTGCATGTGCTGAACATTTCACCTGGAATTCTATTTCTTAGAATGTTTTATAGATAGATTAATTCATTCTTTCATGGCACCTGTTCAAAGGGGCTAGCCCTGACTGTTGGTCTTGTTACCTTCTGTTACTATTTACAGTGCAGATTATGAGACCAAGAGACAAATACTCCACCACTGAGCTATATCCCTAACCCTTTGACACCTCTTGTAAAGCAACCACTTCCCTACCCTGTACTTTTATATTATCATACTTTTATTTGGGCAAAATTCATGCTCTGATCTTGTAATCTACAAGTTCATATGTATAAAAGTAGGCACTGAATCTGCCTTATGGTCTTATGCACTATAAACACTGGAGATGTGTTCATTAAATGTCATATGTGCAAAGAAAATAGTGAGTGTCCAAGTCCCTATTAAGAATCCTATTGTGGTCCTTCAAGACTATTAAAGCTATATTGGAAGAAACTGAGGCTCAAGGAAAGAAAGGAGTTTCACAGGTCACAAAAGATTTTGCGTTAGGTCTGGCCTTGAGCTCAAGACTCTTGTCCACTTGGCCAATACAACTGTTTGCATTGGCCCAAACATGTTAAAGGATGGGTCACAAGCTGGTGGTATTATGTGATCATAAAATCTTTAAAATAATTAATTTGGGGATATTCTTCTTACATAGAGTACAATTTAGAGTGGAGTGAGTTTTAGAAAAGTTTACAATGGAACATCTTGATAAAGTTCATGCTACTTCATTGGGTTGCTCTTGGCCAGTGGTGAGAACCTTGTGACCATTTATGTCAGAGCACAGTCTGGAAGTGATGTACTATTACTTTTAACCCTAGTACATGACATGGCAATTGTAATTAGTACATGGTTACTATGTGTGAGCCATTGTGCTTAGTGCCTACTCACTGAGTCTTTTTCAATTACCATGAATTCAGAAGCATTATTTTATAAAGAAATGAGGCTCCCAGAGTTGAAACTACCCATCTAAAGTTTTGTATTAAGGTTACTTGGGTCCAGAGCAAAAGCTTTAAATGTTGATGTTGAAGGGTTATGTAAACATGGTTCAAATTTCTGACTGTGGTACTTAGAAGCTGTGTGGCCTTGGGTAAAGGACAGGTCTAGACCTTGGTTTCTTCATTTATAGAAAAGGAGTAAAAATACCCTGGAGCATGGGGTTTAAAAACAATGTGTTTGAAGAGCTGAGTGGGTTTCCTACATGTAACTGGTGTCCATAAGGCCAGCTCTTATAGCTAAGGGTTACTTGTCTTTAATTTTAGTTCAGGATTAGCTTCTCTGGGTTGCTGCTGTCTCATCCTAAGTCCCAGAAACTAAAACAGTCATTATTTTCCTCTGACTGGCTAAATCTATGCATTCTCTTTTACTTTGCTTTATAAAATTTAGGGCTCAGAGGTTAAGAGCATTGGCTATTCTTCCAGAAGACCCAGGTTCTACACCCAGGTTCTACTACATGATGGTGCACAACAGGGCATCAGACGCCCTCTTCTGGCCGCTATGGGTACCAGTCACACAAGTGGTGCAGACATGCAGGGATATATATACATACATACACATACATACATATATATCTTTTTTCTTTTAAAAATAAAAATTTGAATCTTATCCATTGCAAGGAAAGAGAAGGGATGACTATTCACTTTGGGAAACACATGAACCATATTAAAGTTCTAGCTATACAAGAAGAGGTGTGGGGAAAGTGCCACCTGGAATTAACCGAAAGGACTTAAATAGTTTCTGGGGCTTTCTCAGGGCTGGAAGTCCACTCATTCCTCACTGTGGGGCAGCTGTAGTTTCTGTTACACTCTGACTTTGGAAACAGAACTCAGCATTGAGTTAGGCGAACCGCAGGGCGGCTGACAGTGCTGGGGGCAGGTAGACTTTGGGCCCTTCGTGTTGCTCAGTCCCTCTTTATCTCTGAGGGTTTGAACAGCATCCTTTGTGTCAACTCCTGTGCTTACAGAGTAGGATTATCGGGTAGGCTTTCACCCTTGCTGTTGGTTTCCCACCATAATTGTTGGGAAAACTCGATTGTTGAAGATATTGCATGTGTTGGCTGCAGGACATAGACAATCAATCTCAAACCAACTTGGAAATGTCTTCTCTGCTGATCTCCAATTGCTGGGAGGTGTTATATAGGCTGCTTTGTCAAAATCCCATGACTGGAAATGTCACAGGTCCTAGAAAAAAATCTGTTATTGTTATTGTGCTAAATGATTCTGTTGTCAAATTTCCTTCTAAATATTTAGGTTTATATACACAGACATGGTCTGCTCTCAGCTTTGGATAGGCAAGCTTTTTTTTTTTTTTATGGTAGGCATCAGTCAATGCAGAGATACATGACTGGTCCAAGTACTGAGAATAAAATACTGAGTGTCTGGCTCTAAATGGGACATTTATATCAGAGTGTCACCCTGCCAAGGCTCAGGGAGCACTTGAGGAAGAGGAGGAAGGAAGGAAGATGGAGACAGTGCTGAGAAGTGTTATCTTCTATACATGATACGGCCATTACAGTCATGAAGTCATAGCGCTTGTGGTTATCTCTACAAGATCAAGCCAAAAGTCTGGCATAGACGGGGCAGGTGTTCTACAGGCTCTATCCCTTCCTGAGGAGCTGTTGGCAGGTGTTAGCCATTGGGGATGGGGAAACATACTTTTATAAAGTTAGACTTCCATGATTCAGTGGGTGGCCCTGAACCAAAAAAAAAAAAAAAAAAAAAAAAAAAAAAAAAAAAAAAAAAAAAAAAAAAAAAAAAAAAAAAAAAAAAAAAAAAAAAAAAACATATGGGCAACACTAACTAGAGTTAAAGAGTTATCAAAACAAAGTGAAGAGGATTGATAAGTGAGAGAGGGATATGTTGTGGGCAAGGAATACAGGGGGCTATTGGAGGAGCAAAATAAGGCTGGATATGATCACATTTCATTATTTATATAAAAATTATTTTAAAAATAGAATAATTATAAGTAATAAAGAGATAGAATCAGTGGCACAGGCTTGTTACTTTAACTTCTAGGAAGCCAAGGAAGGGAGATGACAAGTTCAAGACCCATGTGGGCATCAGAATGAGTTCAAGGTGAACCTAGGCAACTTAACAAGATGTCATTGCAAATAAACAGTTGGGACAGCTGGCAGAGCATGTACGCCCAACCCCCAGCACACACAAAAGAAAACACATAGAGGAATAAATACTAGTTAAAGTTGTAAATGTGTAGAGAGCTGTTAGGAAAAACTGCCGAGCCTGTCTAGAAAATGCTTATGCAAGCCTTGAGGACTGAAAACTAGCATTTCAGACCTGTAGTTGGCAATCACTGGTCTTCAGGCCAAATCCAGCTGCCACCTGTTTCTGTAAATAAGTGTTACTGGAACATATCCACATCTATTCATTAATGTGTCATCTATGCTGATTTGCTGATACAGTGATAGGGCTGAGTAACTGTGACAGAGACTTGGTGTTCCACAAACCTCTAATATTTACTATCTGTCTGAAAACCTGATAATGCCAGTGATGAGAAATAGGGAAAAAAAAAAAACACCTTATACACATGTCCCTGTCCTCATGGGACACTTTGAAGCAGGAAAACAAATGATAGGCAGAATAAATGTATTGCTTGTGTGTATGTATGTGTGTGTGCATGTGTGCATGTGGTGTGCATATATGTGTATATACCTGTGTGATATATATATATGTATGTGTGTATGTTTGTGTGTGGTTTATGTATATATATAGATATGTATGTGTGTGGTATGTGTAGTGTGTGTATATATGTGTGTATGGTGTGTAAGTGTGTATGTGTGGTATGTGTGTGTATGTGGTATGTATGTGTAGTGTGTGTGTATGTGTGTGTGTTCTGGGGATTGAACCAAGCACTCTACCATCGGAATGATATTCAAACTTCTTAATATTTATTTTGAGAGAAGGTCTTGCTAAGATGCTCAGGCTGGTCTTCAACTCACTATGTTGGCCTGGCAGTCCTTGAGTGTCCTGCCTTAGTCTCCTGAGTGGCTGACAGAACAAGCTGCAATGTATGTTTCATTAGTATATCTTAATTATGCATAGTAATGGGTTTCATCATGACCTCCCTCTCTCTCTCTCTTTCTCTCTCTCTCACACACACACAAAATGCATTTTGGTCACGTTCACTCCTCTGCCTCATGTCTTCCTCTTACCAGGCTTACAGGGGTGACATCAGTCTTAAGTTGAGAAACTGTGGGAGTAAGCAGTGATGATGTCCAGGGCTGAGTTTTCCAGGTTGAGGGACTGTACCAAGGTCCTGAGGCAGACTTGTGCTGATACAGTCTAGATGCAGTAAGGAGGCCTGGGTTGAGGAAGAGTGAGAGGGGCAGTAGGTTGAGGATTCCCCTCTGATCCTGGGCCAGGTGAAGTTCTGTTATTGTGACATGGTTCATCTGTATTCCAGAATGGCATCAGACTCATAGCAGTCCTCCTGATTCAGGATGGGACTGTAAAGCACTGCAGCTGTCTTGGTGGCACATCTGAGAACTGCTTCCTTTCTGAATGAGCTGAACGTGTTGACATGGGTTAGTGTTGACCCATAAAGTGACACAGAATCCCACTTTACATTGCCCAGGGCAGCTGGGGATTCTGGGAAATGCCTAAAATTTAAATGTCCCAGAGAGTTGCCACATGAATCTCTGAACTATCCATCATTGCCCAGCTCCCTTTATCAGGGCCAAGAATCCAGACACCAACAAAGGCAAAGCTGAGTAAGGGACAGTCATAGAGTGAAATAAAGAACACACTGTCCTTTAAGAGATGGCTTATCAGCTCCAGGAGGTTGTTGCTATAAGGGGGAGGGGCTTGTAAAGTCAATGTCACTGGAGTTGACACCTCTAAAGAAAAGAGATGGAGGGTTTAATTTAGCATCTTTAACATGCTGGTTGGTAATTCAACCTGTCTGTTTTAAGTGCAAAACAAATGTGCCCTGTCTTTTTAAGGATCTGGTATGCACCCACATGTGAATCCATGCATATGTATGCTTGTATGTGTGAATACACAAGAACCTGTGCTCCAACTGAGACCTGATATTAGAAAATCGTTTCTCGGAACTTGCACAGATAAGATGTGACTTAAAACAAAACACACTTAGGAGAACCTCATGGTTTTGTGCAGATCCCTTGGAGGGAACATGACATGTTAGCTTTTGACTCTGCAAGTCACTTTTGGTGTCTGTTGCCTATGTCCACTTCCCCAGTGTGGGCATTACAGGAGCCATCACACTTTGCTTATGCTATGTGGGTTTTGAGACTCAAGCAAAGCAAACATTTCATCTCTTGCCTACCATCTCCCAGCCCCATATATGTGTAGACACACACAATATTTTTAATGAATTACTGGCTTTTAAAATTCATAAGCTTTGGCTTGGCTCCTTTGGATATGTATATATTCAGAAACAAGATGATTGGATGATGTAGTAATTCTATTTTTATTTTCTTAAAGGAAGCTCCATACTATTTTCCAATGTCTGTATCAATTGTCACTTCCTCCAACAGTCTGTCAGACCCTTTTCCCACACCCTCACAAACACTGATCATCCTCTTTTTCTTTAAGAGCTGTTAGTTAAAAATAAATCAGGAAATACTAAAAGGAGCAGAAAACAGGATTTCTTTCTAATTTCCAGGTTTGAACCACTAGGAGATGCTGGCCACATCAGGCCTGAATTCCTGTGAGTGTTGGGAATGGCCACTCCCTTAGTGAACCTGGAGTCTGCCTCAATTTCCCTGCTGTCTGCTTTGTTCATTGCACTCCTCCCTGTCCTCCTTCTCATTCAGGTTCCTGAGTTTGGTCTGTTGAGGTTGGCGCTCCAAGGCTGAGGAAAAACTCTTCTGGGGCCATGTCTTGTCTCAGAGAAAATCTGTGCTTGATCCCAGGGCTCAGAATGTTGAGTCTGTCCTAATCGATGGCTACTATGACTCCCCTGCTTAGTGTTGCATTTCCCAAACCAGCGAGTTTCATAGCTCAGTACTCAGGCTTGGAGCAGAGCATCTTGGAGGATGAATCAAGTTAAGGGTTGACCTCCTGATCAGTTCTGAGCAGCCCCGAGTTCCTGGGGCTTGATGGACTTCAGCAGGCACATCAGTCCTCATCTGCTGCTCCTGGTCTCAGGGGGCCCATGGAAGCGGCTGCTTCTGTGAAATACTGGGATACAAGAAAGGATAGATTTTTTTTTTCCCTCTGTCCCTTCTGATGCCCTAATATAGCTTTCTCGACAACTTGATCACAGGACAAAGTCAGGCTCACAGCTGGGACTCTGGAAGCATTTCAGCCATGGTGTCAGAATTGATTTTCTTCCTTTTGTCCTTTCTCCAGATGCCCTGTATCTCATCCCTGTTTCTGCACCACTGAGATGCCTCACTGATTCTCCTTCATGTTTGGAGCTAACTCAGCCTCTCGGTGGGTTGTATTGCCTCTGTTAATCCCCAATCATGTGACATCCAGCACAGTCTCTGGGGCACAGTATAATAATAAAGGATAAATTGCTCATTCAGATTCCAGATAGTCATTCCCACCTTCTCCCCACACATGTGTAAGCATGCATGGTATATACATATGAAGACTACAAGTCAACTTCAGATGTGTTTCTTGATTGCGCTCTGCCTTATCATTTTGAGTCAGGTTCTCTAGCTGAGCCTAGAGCTCTCCAGTTTGACTAGAGTAGCTGGCCAGTGAGCCCCTGGGGTCATCTTATCTTTCCATGTCCCTGTGCTGGGATTATAGTTGCACTACTGTGTCCAGTTTTTATTATGAATTCTAGTGACCCAAACTCAGGACATCATGCTTTGACAGCAAGGACTTCACCAACTGAGCATCTCTGCAGCCCCTGGGCTTTCTCTCTCTCTCTTTCTTCCTTCCTTCCTTTCTTTTTACACATACAAAGAGTGGCATACTTACATCACTAGAATCAACAAAACAAAACAAAAAACTCCTCAATAGATGGAAAGAATCACTGCCAGAAAAACATGTAAATAAAATTATATCTGTACAGGAAAGATTACAAAAATTAAATTGAATAAATAAAGCCTGAACATGAACAACCTATATACATGAGTAATACGAACATAGCTATCTATGTAATGTAATAATGAAAAAGATGATTTATTCTCATATATATAAGAGGCATTTTGAAAGCATATTTTAAAGTAGAAAATAGAAATTTCTATTTCAGAGTGAAAAGATACCAATATCACTTCATAATTATAATGTAACAAGTTCAGAAATTGAAAAATAAAATAAACAAATCAAGTGAGCTTCTGGACATCCATGTCCACTATGTATCACAACATCTGCATTCTTCATCATCATCACATTGACTTTTAGATACTTTGCTTCAAGTTCAGCCTCATGAGTTTTGCAATCTGCTTTCCTTTCCTCACAGTTCTATTTCTTTACATTTAGTGCAATCCATGTTGCAGTCCAGTCTGCTTCCATATATTCTTGGAGATACCTAGCTGCCTGATAATTGCTGTCCCAACCCTATAATGAGATTTAAATTTTATATGTTAAAAAGTGAACTATAAATGAAAGCTAGTGTTATGTATTTTGCAAAAGAAAAGCATTCCGTTCACCATATTGTGCTTGGACAAATGACTAGGAAAAGCAGGTACATTATAGAGTATAAAATGATCCAGCTAGTGATGTCAAGGGGAAGATGTTACTTAGGTTTAAATGGAGTAGATGTTGCCAACTCATAATTAACTAATGTCAAACAGATTGTGCCAGAGCATCAGGCTACGGGGTTCTACACTCACCTGGTGTAGAGCTCCAGTTAGGCTTTGAGGTGGGACACAGTAACATTGAATAGCAGGGCTTGGGTGGGCTGGAGATAGAACAGCAGCTTTGGGAACCAGTTTGGCAGTTTCTGAAAATGTTAAATATAAACTTACTATGCAAACCAGCAATTTTCCCTCCCAGGAATCTACCCAAGAAAAATGAAAACATATGCTCACACAGAGACATATCTATGAATATTCATACAAACATTATTCATAATAACTCCAAAGGAGAAACTACATGAATGTCAATCAGGTAGCTAGTGGATAGATGAAATATGGTATATCCATATAATGGAATATAATTCAGCAATAAAAAAGGTTATGGGTTATTAATGCTTGATGGAACATGGGGAAACTCTCAAAAACATTATGCTAGGTGAAGGGAGCCATATGTGTAGACTGTACAATTATATTCTGAATCCTCTGTAAGAGACAACTCTGTAGAGATAGAAAAAAGGTTAGTGGTTGTCTATGGCTGGAGATGGAGATGAATGTTATCAGCAAATTGGTATGAGGGAACTCCTTGATATGTTGGAAGCATTCTAACACAGGAAGATGATGGTGACCAGGATCTTATGGCCATGTCCAGGTTTCATTTATTTATTAAAATATAGAAATATATTTTCAATAAATGAATTTGTGGTTATATAATTGTTTCTCAATAATTTTTTTGGAGGGAAATGTATGAGTTTGGGCTTTAGATGACTTTAATCTGAACTCTTATCCTGTTGCTTACCACCTGCTCCAACATGGATGACCTCACTCTCTTGAGCCCTGGCTTCTTTATCTATCCAGTGGGCACAGATACTACTTCACAGGATTATTCCAAAGATTTGAATTGACTAAAGTATGAATGATATTTAGCATCAACAAAATACAAAATTAATGTGATTAAGGTGCATTAAAATGAGCATTTCTATGCTATGTACTCACAGAAAGTTTATTTCTGTACTTGTTTTCCTGACTGCTAAGGAACATGCATTTGAAAGTGTACCATACAGGTGTGTGGCTAGCAAAGCAATCAGGTTTTGTTTCTTGGCAGGTATGTCTGGATGTGCTTCATGTCAGAGGGTCGAGGGCATCTAAGATTGGAGGAGATGCAGTGTTGGGTACCTTTAGTCCCCCGTGAGTCCTGTCTAACAGCTTCTCAACCCACCATCCTCCTTTGCCCCTGCTCACCACCACAGGCTTCCCCTTTTCTGCAGGATCCTGGGTTCCTGCTTCCTATTTTTGCCAAGAGTCTTCTTGCATAGAGGCCCAGAAAGTCAGGGGAGGGGCGGGATGTCCCCATGGGGCTTCCCAAAGCCTTCCAATTAAAATAGCGTGGGGAGACTCCAGGGAAGGAGGAAGGGCTGGGCTCCTGCCAGCAGGGTGGCCGCAACTCTAAGGAGAGAAAATAGAGTGAAGAAAGGAAGCTAAACTTTCCAAACAGCCAGTTTCATTCTGGGCCTGGCAGTTGCTTGACTGTCACGAGGAATCAGCCTCACATGTGAGGAGAGCTGCCAGGGGCAGAGAAATTCCTTCCTTCCCTTGTTCTGACAGAGAACTTAGCTCTCTCTGGCTTGGGGTGCAGAGCTGGAAAACTAGGAAATGAAATGAAGCACACAGTCTCTAGTGATATGTTGGTAGTTAAAATGTATATTTTTAATTTCTTGAGAATTTCCTGCAGTGTATTTTCATGTTCTTATTTCTGTCATAGACACCTTTTATACCTGCATGTTAAGAGTCCCTCTGTTTTGGTCTCTGCAGACCCATCCCTTGTCTTTTTCTGTGCAGGCAGAGATGTAACCGCTGGCTCAAGGTCACACAGCTGGTGAGCTCCACATCTGTAGTTAGAGCTGAGGACTCATCATTCAAGAGCTCAAGTTCTTGACCTATTATGCTCTATGCCTCCCATAGTTTTCTGAAAATATCCAGAATATCAGCACATGATTTTGCATTGAATTGAAATTGCAAATTGGCACAAGTGCTTTCTCCTTTGTGTGATGAGAAGATCTTCCACTTTTCATCTCTGGACTCTCCTTGCTCAGCACAGCCCCTGATGCAGGTTTGGTGATGCTGAAGTTTTGGTGTAGAGTCCCATTTCTTAGCTCAGTGGCTTTGGGAGAGCAAACTAGAGCTTTGTATGCCCCAGTTTCATTATTACAGGGTAATAGCCCCTACTCAGTGTGTTTGTGATGATTTGGTGAGGTGATACTCATTAGTATTTGCTGAATACCCAGTCTAAAGACCAAACTGTCTTTGTTCTTGATGGATATAATGATATAAAGTTGACATTAACCTTCAGTTCCAAGGACAGAACCATGACTTTGGCTGTCATGGCCGATCAGAATGCAGAATTGCCAATCCCTCAGGGATTTGTTCAAAGGCCTCTGTTTGACTGGGATGGCCAACCCTTGTCTTTTCTGGGACTTCAGTAAGAAGTAGGAGGAGGGACATTGCATTCTTCTGAGATGATAACTTTAACAGCCATGAGGACAATAACTGGTTGTTGCCACCAGACAGGAGAGGGCTTTCCTCAGATGGAGAGGCTTTGAAAAACAGCTAAGAGAAGCAGACTGGACAGAAGGTTTCTGCTCATACTGCTTCATCTTCTAAGTCATGCTTCGGTTTCACAAAAGACACAGACAACAAAAGGGTTATTGTCATCATTTCACTCCTTCATTCACTTTTTCCCCTCTGAAGATAGAATCTCACATCACCAGGGCACTGTCTATGTAGCCAAGGATGACCTTGAACTTCTGATTCTCCTATCTCTACCTCCTGAGTGTAGAGATCACAGGCATACACCACCATGCCCACTTTTATGTGGTCCTGGGGACTGAACCCAGAGTTTTGTATGCTAAGCAAGCACTCTATCAACCGAGCTACGGTTCCGGTTTGCCTGCAAGCCTGTCTCCCTTCTTCCCTCTCTTCCTTCCTTTCTTTGTTATTTTTGCTTTGAGCTGGCTGAAGTTCATTTTTGTTGCTTGTGAGTAACATTTCTGCTTTATACAGGTGTTTAAAAATGGCAAGTTTTATCTTTGTTTAAATGTTCAGTGAGAAGAAATGGATGGAATAACATATATAAAGACAAGATCTGGGGGACCCAACACCTTCTTCTGGCCTCTGTGAGTACTGGGGACACAGGTGGTATACAAACATATACTTGCAGGCAAAACATCCATAAACAATCAATAAATCAGTCAATAACGTTACAACAATCAGGAAATCAAGGTAAAGAAAAGTAACCAGCTCTAGAATTCACAGCCTAGGAAGTATGTCAGGCAATTGCGGAGGATACTTCCCACCTCTGCATGGTTTTGTTCTTCATACTTCTCCTTTCTAGGATCCTGGACTGCCTGTTCTGAGAGCCCGACTCCTAGGTTGGTGATTTGTCTTCTTCCAGGGTGTTTGATTTTCCAAACTTTGGTTCTGCATAGATGGAAATGACCATGTTTCTGAGATAACTTACGGCACATTTGAGATTAGTGTTCTTAATGACCAACTAAGCAGGTGAGTGCAAGGGCTGCTGGGAAAAAATTCAAGGTCACGGGCAAAGGCTGAGCTGAAAGAGCCTCAAGTGAGCTTCATTTAGGCTCTCAAGCATGGTACCTGGCAGCTCCAGGCTTCTCAGGGTAGACATAGAATGCTTCAGTCTTTTCTGGCTTCTGTGTTCATTCCTATATACAGGGCATCTACCCACACAAATCTTCCCCTATTATATCTAAGACTTCCTGTGGCAGGGCTAATGTTTGCTCAGTCTTTCTCAATTGCACTCACCTCACAGTGTTCACTGTAATGATATACAGGGATAGAAAGCATGACTTCTTTGTTAATAATAATAATAACAACAATAATAATAAAGAAAAAAACATAAAGCAATTAATTGCTTGAAGTCTGGAAGCATGTTATTAAGATTGAGAACTCTTATTGAAGGAGAGCTACAGAGGGTGTTGTGAAGATGACCAGATAGGTTAGGGCCAGGTCATCAAGAATCTTACCTGCCATGAGAATTCATTAGAGGCCATGGTCTGGGTGGGTAAACTCAAGGTCAAAAGACCATTTGAGAAACCAAAGGACAGCAGTGGAAGAGGGTGTGAGTTCCAGTATAAACCAGTTTGGGAAGGGGAGCTATGAGATAAAGTGCCTGGTACAAGCCCTAATCACAGATAATCCCAATGAAGTGAGAATATTAGATTTTATGATTTTCAAGCCTGGCAACTGGGGCTTCATGGTGTTCTATTTTATTACATTAATACTTTCAGTCAAGTAATACTTATGGAAAACATGACATCTGCCAAACACTGTGAGAAGAAGAGAGAGCCCTGACTGCTTTAGTGTATAAATGCCTGTGTCATATGTTATGTGGTGATCAGAGCTGTGATCTCAATCTCTTGATCGAATTCAGAGACACCTAGGAGATTAGTAATATACACTCCTGGGAATGTCTGGGAGGATATCTTCAGAGATAATCACAGCATGAGGAGGCTGACATTATCAGCAGTTTAATTCAGCAATGGATCCAACATTTGATTAGACCATTGAGAGACAGTGGAGCTGTGAAAGGTAAGGCTGGTTGGAGAAGAGTGTTGCCAGAGGCATGCTTTGAAGGCAGTAGCCTGGTCCAGCACCTTCCTGTACTGCTTTCTGTCTGAGAGGAGATGTGATGCTTCCAGCATTGCATGTTCCACCTGCCTTGATAATATTGTCTCATCTAAGGCTCAGAGCAATGAGGTTGGCTAGCCCTCGATCAAAACTATGAAACTGTGAGTTGACATATATCTTTCCTGCCTCTCTTTTCACTTTGTCACAGCACTGGAAAAGCAACTTGAAGAGAACTAGGAAGAGAAGTAGTTCAGAGAGAAGGAAAGGTAGGAGAGGGATGTTGTTGAGTAGAGTAGGGGAAGACAGTCTCTAACAAAGAAGCCATTGTTCACTCAAGAAACAAGAGTATCTCCCTAATTGCTGGAAATGTTAACAATGTGATTCTAAAACATGTCACTGAACTTGGGAAGCAGATTAGGACAGAGAAAAATGGCTTTTCATCCCTAGGGAAATCTTGATTTTTGGTCCAGTATTTATTTATTTGATCAGAAAACCTCACATCATGCCATCATAGCTCCAGGTTCAGTGAGAGACCCTGTCTGAAGGGAGTATGTGGAGAGTGATGGAGTGGGGCATCCAGCACCTATCTCCCTCTGGTCTTCACATTGCATGGGCATGAGCTCCTGCCTACACATATGTGAGTATGTCTCATAGCAGAGAGAGAGAGAGAGAGAGAGAGAGAGAGAGAGAGAGAGAGAGAGAGAGAGAGAGAGAGAGAGAGAGAGAGCCTGAGCTTTGAAGACAGGCCAGTCATTGAAGTGTTGGCTGCATAAATTGAGGTTCTGCAGTACCACAAGCAAACAAGCAACCAGCCTCCCCAAGGCAAACCATTATTACCGCTGTGCCCTTAAAACTCTTTTCTGTGCACTTCACACCAGCAGTGAGGACTCCTTAACTGAGCTACTTCAGCCATGTCAGTTTGGAACCAGTTTTAAGTCATAGTACTCTTCCCAGTAAGGTCCCATTCCACACTTCATTTGCGTTCTTAATCTCCATAGATGAACCTCTCCTGGGTGTTTTCTAGCAATTGATTATGCTATATGTGGTATTTTCTGTCTTCTTTGCCTTTGCCTAATATTTTCAAGATTCATCCATGTAGCATGCATAGAATCTTTTTTTAAATTCCTAAATAAAATTCTATTATATGGACAGCCCTCGGTAGACATTTGTGGTTCTTCTCATCCAATGCTATTGTGAGTGATGGCGTTATAAACACTGACAAGCATGCCTTGGTGTGGATACACATTTTCATTGCTAAAGTAGGTATCTGGTTGCACAATGTTTGTGTAACACATGAAGATTATATTAAACTGAAAAAGAAGCATTTTCTTAATTTATGTCATAGGATAATAATTTAATACAATATGTGAAACTAGAGAACATTAGTTAAGTAAGGCATAGGCCATTTCTGCCTATCATATCATCATAGTCTACACATTATCTTGCATTTGCTATTGCAGGTTATATTTTCTTTTTTTTTCTTTCTTTATTTTTTCTTTATTATTTTTTGAATAAAGTCTCATTTTTTATCCATGTATTCCCTCGTTCAAACTCCCTTCCCCCTCCCACCCCTCCCAGTCACTCTCTCTTCTCCCCATCTCCTTATCTCCTCCCCAGCAAGGGCAGGAGATCCCAAGGTCCCAAGGTCCCAATATTGCTTAGTTCAACAACCACTCCAGGTAGATCTGATTTCCTCACCCCAACATCAAGACTCAGTCAGGTGTTTCTCTGGAGGGAATGGGCTCCAAGGTGCCGGTCCAAGGTGTTTCAGATCCCAAGCTGTTCAGTGGTTGTGGTTTGCAGCTTGGACATGCTTTGCTTTTTGTTTAAAGTCTACTAATGAGTGAGTACATCCCCTGTTTATCTTTCTGGGTTTGTGATACCTCGCTCAGAAGAATATTTTCTAAATCCATCCATTTGCCTGCAAATTAAGAAGCATTTCTTATGTTGTGTCAGAATGTCCTTTGGAACTGGCATTGGTGGGTTAGGCCTGCTATCTTACTTGGAGGAGGGGAAAGGAGAATGTGAATTGAGTCCAGCCTGGGATATAGACTATGGCCCTATCCCAAAACCAAGATGAAAATTACCACAGAAGTCCTTCTAGCCTTATCAAAAGGCTGTGTCTGAGCATCCCTCCTGGCCCAGGGTGCTCTCAACACAGCTGCAACTGAGCTTGTGGCTAAAAGTTCACATCCTTCCAGCTTACCCATTTGCTGGAGCAGTTCCACCCACCAGTCACACTTCCAGCCATCCCTCCCTTCCAGCCACCCCAGGGAACAGAGAACACAAAGACACGTGTGGCATTTGAACTTGGAGTTTTCTCCATCTGGGATAGATGCAATGGCTGCAAAAGCAGCTGCAATTTTCCCTGCTGAGAAAGGCTTTTCATGCAAGAGGGGGGAAAAGGTGCATGTTGAGCCAGAAAGGTGAACTTTGGAACCTGGCCTGAAAGACAGGCATGTTTGCCTCCTGTGTCCCTGGAACAAATGAGTTGTGTTGAGAAGCAAAGCAGCAAGTTTCTCTGACTGCTCGGATCTTTGGTAATGTCCAGAGGCTTACAGAAGAGAGACTTGAAATGTAAATAAGAATTAAAGGTGGTTGGAGATGTGGAAACAAATGGGGCCAGCCAGCCAAAGAAATGTGATAGATATAGAGCCTGTGATCACAGAGTGACATGTGACCTTGCTCTTCCCTTGGGAGCCTTGGAAATCTGATCTCAGACAGATGCTACTGAGCTGAACCTTTGCATATCTAAAGGAACCATTTAAACTGAACAGGCACCAACATTATAGGGTTCATTACTAGTGACTGATTTCCTCTAATGGGCCTGAAGGCATTAAACTAACATAAAGAACTGAGCTCCCAAGAGTTAATGTGTAGCCTGTAAGAAAAGCATCCCATAAGGAGACACGGAGAAACCTTCCTCTGTCATTTGTGGTCACCTTGAGCATCAAACTCCCTGAGTTTAAGTCTCCATTGAAGAAGATCATTAAATAGTTTATTTCCCATCTCTGTCTCTTGGTTTCTGTATCTCTGCAGTGGGGCTGAATATAGTTCCTCCCCATTGAAATCAACTACACAAAACATTTAGTGTGTTGCAATTTAAACATTTTAAATTATTCTACCAGGTCGGTGAAATTTGAATCTTGTGCTATTGCAGATAACCCCAGGAAGCACAACATGCCACTCCCTAAAGGTTTTGGTTGTGTGATGTGTGTCACAAGAGAGAGGGAAGGAGGAGAGAAGTGAAAGATGGAAGGAATCAAGAATAAATGGAGAGAAAAGCTTGCTCCCTGGTAGTGACCTGGCCTTTAGTGCTCACTCTCAGGCTGGTGTCCTTGGAAGACCATTTTGTATTTGCAGATGAAGGAACGGAAGCCCAGAGAGGTTAGGGACCTCACCTGCAGACACACAGCAGGATGTGCATCTAGGGTCCCTCCCTCCCTCCCTCTTTTCTTCCCTCCCTCCCTTTCTTCTACCCCTTCATCCCTCCCTCCCTTCCTTTCTCTTTCCTTTTTTGTGGGGACAGGGTCTTGCCCAGGCTGTCCTAGAACCTATGATCTTTCTGCTTTATTCCCTTGAGTGCTTGAGGTTACAGGCTGTACCACTACTCACGGATTGTCATCTTCTTTCTAAATGTAACCACGGAACTCTTCCACTGAAGCCCAGATGGCCTCACAATGAACAAACAAAGGAATAAAAGGTTTTTACTTTTCTTTCTTTGTTGTTAAGGAAGTATGCTATATCTTCTCTGATTAATCAGAGACTGAGATGCTGAATAAAACTAGTTCTTGCTGGATTTGAAAGGCAGTTTGGTGTTTTGGTTATGGAGATATTCAATGTAAATTTATGAGGGGGCAAGGAAGGAAAGAAAGGTTTTGGTTTCCCTGGTTTCTGGGGCTTTACCAGGCTCCATGTGTGTCTGACCTTTCGACACTGGCATGACATCGATTGTCTTCTACCTGGTTCCCACTTCTTGAGAACTTTACCGTCATCTAACAGAATACAAAGGCCCCCAAACCAAGTAAGTTAGTTTAGGACTTTTGTGTTGGGCCATATTCATAGCTCTCCTCGGCTTCTGCAGCACACAGGTCACAGGTTCAGCAGCTCAGTGAGACTTTTGTCACATGTTTTCTAGGGCTTCACCATTTATTAATTTTAGCTCTAAACACATGAACAGATAAATCTACATTGAATCTCTCACAGAGGGTCTTTGTTTATTTTGTTGTTGGGGTTTTGTTGCTGTTGATTATTTTGAGGTTGAGTCTAATGTAGTAAAGACTGGCTTTTAACTCAGTGTGAAGCTCAGGATGGCCTGATCTCCCTGTCTCCACCTACCCAGCACTGGGACTGCAGGCATCTCATGATTTCCAGTTTAATGCAGTGCTAAGGATCAAACAGAACAAGCATTCTACCAGCCAAGTTACATTCCAAGCTCAGCATTGAGTTTTTATAAAGCACATCTTAGAGATCAATACAGGTTGATTGTTCTGGATTGGTGGCTGCTCTGTCTTTTGGTTGGATGCTTTCCAGTTATCCTAATATTGATCGTCCGGGGAACATGAAAGGTACCCCCAATTCACAGCTCCAGCTTATCTTGCAAGGGCAAAAGAATGTGGAGTTCACATTCTCCCTTTCTCTAAACTCAGTTCCTCTTAGGATGTGGGTTTCTTTTTACTGCCATTCTATCTGAAGTCCCTGGCAGTAGAGCAAGAAATCTGAAAACATCTTTGTATTTTTCAGACCTATACTGAAAGTCTTTTCATTGTTTGTAGTGCTGGTGGCTCTGGTGGCTCCCCATGGGACAGAGCATCTGCTGTGGGCTGAAGAGGAAGACTCTGCCAGCTACTTGGGTTGGAGCTAGGCATAAGCTACATTCTAGGGAGTGCGCCTGGGGACAAACCTGTGAAGTGTGTATTCCCCACCCTCCCAGGACAGGAAAAGAGCATTCTGGATTTTTTGGAAGAGTGCTTATGAGTTAACTGGCAGCCTTCCTCAGGACTTGGCATTCCCTGGACAGGAACAGACATCGAAGCCCTGGGAAAACTCTCTTGCTTGAGAGGCTGAAGCTCATTATTATGTTGGGTACAAAGGAATTTGAGCAGCAAGGTCAGAGCTGATGTGCAGAATGTTCATCTGCTCCAGGGCCCCAGCCCAGGAACTGAGAATGGCCCCAAATTACTGGGCTTATTCATTTGTGTTATCTGGCTGTGTTCTTGGAAGCCATGGAAGAGGAGGGGCTGAACACAAAAGAAACTGGAAAAAGGCCCAGACCCATATTTTAGGGAGGACAATGGCTTTGTGGCCATAGACAACAGGTCATCTAATTGAATTCTCAGTCAATATGGACTTCACTAAATACCCTAGTGGGAATCACTAATCCAATCTGTCATTTTCATTCCTTTATTCAACAAATACATCAGAGGACAATGTTGTAACTTAGAACCATGCCTCACCATTCTGGAGTTACCTGAGTCCATTAAGATATCCCTGGAAATAAATGTCTGTCATCTCCAAAACACAGGGACTTGCTAAATAAGCAAAGTCATAGTTTTCAGTCTTCCTTCACCTACCATGCCCTTGTTAAGTTAAAGGTGCTTATTTTAAGCAAGTTAAAGATACAAAGAACAGATAGCCACCCAGGTTCTCATTCCTCAGTGTTGTCCATGAGTAAGTAATGCCTGGCAATATGACCAAGATATTATTTTCTGAACATTAAATGGTATGTGTTATAAATAATGTTTACATTTTCTACTCCCCTTGAATCTCTATCCTGCTCTCTTCCAGCCAGGTCAGGCCAGCCCTGGATGTCTTCTTTCTTCTGTGCATCTAATTTCTTATGCCTTTTAACTTAAATATTTTGTGTTCTGATTGGGGTAAATTTGATGTATTTTATACTTAATTTTGCATTTTACTTTTTTCCACTCAATATCATGGTTTAGGATTTTTTATGTGTCAGTGTTTAGTTAAGCATCACACTTGTTTCCATCCATTGGAACTCCCTCTTTTCTTTTTTTTGTCTGTCCATCTACTCATCCATCCATCACTTCATTCATTCATCCATGCATCGCTCCATCCATCCATCCATCACTCCATCCATCTATCCATTCATCTGTCAATATGGAGCATATATGTTCTACATTGCTATCATGAATCTCTTGATATAGTAACAGTAACACCATCATATCTGAATATCACTTTTCTGGATACTTTTTCATTTTTCACCCACCCATTCACCTTCCCTCCTTCCCTCCCTGTCTCCCTTACTCATTTTCCTTGTATGTTTCTTTTTATATATTTTTATTTATTATTTGGTGATTTTACATCATGTACTCCATCAAACTCAGTCCTCTCAGTTTCATACCCACTTTTATCATCTCCCCACTTACAAAAAGCCCATTCATGCTGCTCATTTACTTACTGGAGCATAATTATAACAGAGTGATACTCAATACATTTGACAACCAATATGCCCCAAGCAGTGAATAACAAAAGTTGTGTGACAGCTCAGTCATGAGACTTTGGCACAAATGACTGGTAAACCTCTCACACTGGTTTATACTCATTATCAGTGCCTTTATGCATGAGCACTTCAGTTTGCAGACCTGTGTGTGCTGTCCATACAGTTGTTCCTATGTTGGTATTCTTATGAACAAAGCTCTCCCTGGTTCTCCCTGCCTACCTATAATCTTTGCTTATTGGTGGTTATAGTTATATGTTCAGGTCAAGTTCAAATACCAAATCCTGCGTGTGTAACTCTGGCTCCCCAAGCTAGATTGTCATTTTATTTCTCTGCCTTTCGTTATAGCTGGGATTGTATCTGCCTTGCTTTTGTGAGCTAAGTCTTTCCAAATACTGGCTTTCTTATAGCTGGCACTGAACCCTTACTATTAACTTTATGACCTTGTTTTATGTCCATCATTCACTCAAACATGCACATAAAGCCAGTACTTGAGGGATTTTACATGCTCTGAACAGATCATCAAAGAATGAATGATATAATCTGCCTGAAATGGAGGTTTCAGGGGAGACAGGTATCAGGGACACATCCCTGAAATAGCTTATTTTCTTAATTAGAAAATGGTTAAGATAAATATCAAGCTATCATGATTATTGGACAAGGGGATTTCACAGCTGTGTGTTACAACACACCCATAGCATATAGCAGAAATGCACTGAATATTACCATATTAAGGACAAACAACCTGGAATGGACACATGTACATGTCTACATACTGATTTTGTTGTGTGATGCTCATGTTGTAGCATTTGAGCTTGGGTGTGTCTGTTTTTTAGGGTCTTTATGAACACATAAAGGCTTTTATTTGTGATATTTTATACTGTGATCTGGTGTGATGGTCTGAATGGGGATCATTAAGAAGAACTCTCATCCTACAACCTGTGAATGTCATGTTAGTTAGAAATAAAGAATGTCATGAAAATTGAATTAAGGACCTTGAGATGAAGAGTCTTGATGATGTGTAAGCTATAAATGTAGTATCATTATAAGAAGGAAACAGTACAGTGAGATATCAGGAAGAAGAGGACATTACATGACCATGTGCAGAGACCCCTGGAGCCACCAAATTGAAAGATGTTAGGGATGGACTTTTCTCTAGGACTTCCAGGAGAGTTTGACCTTGCTGACACTTTGATTCCAGCTTCATAGAGAATTAAGCTCCTAGGATTTGATCCGAGGTAATAAAAAGAATTCCTCAGAGTAGCAAAGAGATAAAAAAAAAACCTTTTTTTTAAAAATCTGAGATAAGATAATTATGAATAAACCTCTATCTAACTGGCTGGTAAAATAAGGAAACACACATGCTTTCTGATGGTAACTTTCTCTTTTACTTCTTAAAAATTGTCTCTGACTCTTTCTGTCTCCATTCAGCTAAGTATCTTCACACTGCTGTATTCTATACATACAACTACATATCTTACTTTACATACATATGGTCACACATCTCTATACACAGTTACATCTATTCTCACATGTCTTCATATCTTTCTTTTACATACATTCTCTTCTACATCTCTTTTTATACAGTTTCATCTTCCTTGTCTCCACACAGTTACACATCTCCATACAGCCATAGCTATTCATCTTATATATACATATATTGTAGCTCTCTTGCAATATAACATTTTACATTGTTCTTACACATTCTCATACAGCTCTTTGCATAGTTCCTTTATGTGGCAACAATTCTTTAATATGGCTTTATCTCTGTCACACACATACTCCCATATATATGCTTCATCTATATCATTCACTCACTCTTTCCTCAGTCTCTCTCTCTCATACATTCATTCTCTCACATATCTCTCACCCTCTCTTTAGACTTTTTTCTTCATCTCTCATTTAGCACACATACACTTACATTCTACATAGCTTCATCCCTACATTGCTGCTGTTCTTACCCACTCTCATTCATACATACTTATTCCTCCTTCTGTCTTCCCCACTACATTGCTGCTGCTCCCTGCTTCCTTAGCCAAATTCTGGACAATTACATGTTACATTTTCAGGGCCCAACCCATTCTCATAATATATGAATTCATACAGTTTTTCTCATGCAAGTAAGGTCACAAAGACTGGCCAGTGTAAATGCTTGGCCTTGCATGTAACTTTTTTCCAGACAGAATGACACTGAAATTCAGGTCATAACAATAAGAGCATGAATTATTGAGTGGTCAGGGTATGTGCATAAAGTCAACTATTGCAAGGGGAGTATGTCTTAAAACAGCCTGGCCTTGATTTCGCATAAACAACCCCTGGGAATTAGTCTTTGTATATTTTCTGCAGGAGCATTTAATCTGTTTGAATTTGTTCTGAAATCTAAAATTAATTGTCTTTGAGACTGAAAATATTGTTACTTTCCTGTGTCAGTAACAAAGGATATTTTGATATTGCTTCTATATATTGGAAATCAATTTTCTTGACGCTCCACAACCATAAGTGTGCCCAAAGATGTAAAACACACTACCAATGGGCTGTGGAAAGTCTCTCACTGCTGTTCTTATTAGGGAAGTATAGCAGTGGCATTTGAGAAAGTTATAGACAAAAAATGACCAGTATCCACAGTCAGTCACTCCACAGGCTTTGCCTAGTATGGCCACTCCATGGATTTTGTTTAGTGGGAATCCTCCACAAACTTTGCCTAGTGGAGTTTCCCAACAGAGTTATTCAACTGGTAGTATAATCTGTAAGATACTGACTGTCATCTGCTGCATATACTTTAGTAGCCTGTGGCAGAGAATAACGTTCTTTTTTTTTTCTTCAGCCATTCAATTTCTGATAGTTTGCTATGGCGGAGAACTGATACAGTCAGTTTCTTTGCTGCATTCTAGGGATGGAAGAATTGCATATTGCCGATTTTTACTGTATTATTTGTAAAAGCTCACTGTCCCAGTCTTGAAGATGCCCTATTAACCAAAAGTCTTACAACAGAGCAAGCTAGCCTGGCAATGGAGGGGTTAAAAGGGTTTAACAGTTCTCTCTGTGTTATGGGGGAAAGACAGATAACTTAGTGTGTGTGTGTGTGTGTGTGTGTGTGTGTGTGTGTGTGTGTGTATGTGTGTGTGGTGTATACAGTGTGTATGTGTGGTGTGTGTGTACAGTATGTGTGTGTGTATAGGGTGTAGTGTGTGTGTACAGAGTATGGTGTGTGTGTATGTGTGTGGTGTGTGTGTATGTGTGTGGTGTACATGTGTGTGGTGTGTGTATATGTGTGTGTGGTGTATGTGTGTGCACAGGGTGTGGTGTGTGTGTGCACAGGGTGTGGTGTGTGTGTGCACAGGGTGTGGTGTGTGTGTACAGGGTATGTACATTGTGAGTAAATAGTGTGACTAGCTCTGAAAAGGACACAGAGACATGAGACAGCAAGAATCAAGAAAACACAATGATTCTTGTTGTTCTAACTCATGGAAAGGCTCAGCAGGGCTTCAGAACCCCACTTCCCAAAAGGTCAAATGCAAGAAGCTCACCTGGGGATGGGAGAACTCTTGTTAAAATGAAGACAGTCTGATTCTGACTCGGATTATCTGAAGTGAGTACAGAGATGCCACACATTTTTTCTGAATCCTCAGGTGTGTGGAAACTGCTGGTCTGCAGAGCCACACTGGAGAACAAGGCCATGGTTCACTAATGTCTAGAACATGTTTGCCAGTTTCTCATTTGGTTTGCTCCTTTGCTGGGGTGAGCCAGACCCCTGAGTAACATCTGTGAAACTAGTTGCTGGTGGATTGGCAGTGCCATCTCAAATCACATAGATTTAAATGGTATTAATTTTCGAACCTAAGTTTCCTGACTTGACTCCATTGTTGTTTGAAACAATTCACTTCCTAATTTTGTTATGGTATAGTCATATTTTTCTTTAATAGGTGACTTATGTCAGCTCATAATTGATATGACACACATGTTTGTTATTAGTTGCTTATAGAAATTATATATTGCATAAAATATATGGTTATATATATATATAAATTACATAAAATATGTAACCATAACCATAAAATAATATTTATGTTTTTCAAGAAGTGTGAGCAGCAATCTATTTGCTAATGCTTCCAGAGGAAGTACCCCCATGGACCCTGAGGATGAGCTGAGATTATCCTGAAATATACTTCCTACTGATCAGAGCTCTGAGGAGTGTAGTGTGGAATTCCTGCTTAGCCTGAAACAAACATGTTGCCAAGTTCTCAATGAGTTAGTTACACCACACAGTATTGAACATTGGAAGGAAGCGATTCCTCTCTCATTGTTGAGGGCTGAATAGGATTTAGGCCCTGGGTCAGTCCACCTTCATGGAAGAAATAGCCAAGAGACATCTTTTTAAAGGAGGGCTAATGAGTGACCTAAAAAACCAGAACAAGAGACTCTAGCAAATGTGTGAACATATCAGAGAGATGTGTGAGATGAGGATAGGACAGCTTGGAGGCTGGTAAGACAGTTGCCATAAGAGGGGGAGGTAGGTGTGAGCAATCCTGCAGACACAGATTAAAGAAAGGACAGATGCAAACATGTACACACACACACACACACACACACACACACACTCCTAATAGTTGACCAAGCCAGCTAGGATGCTGCATTCTTCCCACCCATCCCATGGACCATCTACAGAGATGCAGAGAGAGCTATAAGTTCTATGTTAGAACCTGGGAATCCTTTGGCATATCTTCCAGGGCCTGGCACTGTGTAGCTTGTAAAGTGGAGATTGCATATCAGACATTTGTTCTGTCCTCACAACTTGGGATAAAATTGATGGTCACTGTGCTCCACAGGGTACACAGAGAAACCACACTCACTCAGAGGTCCCAAAGTCTTCTCACACTATAGTATGTAGAGTGGAAGACACTGGGGACTTGGAGAACATCCTATTACACATAAATATTTATGTCAAATCAGCTCTGCTAAGAAGGCGGAAAACAAGACATGAAAACACAATGAGATAGAGAAGCCTAGATTCTTGCAAATATTTATGAGGGAGGCAAATGGCCCTAGAAGTTTGCAAGAAAGCCAGAAAGGAAAATAGACAAGATGCATGAGTTGTTGTTTTCTTAGAGCAAGATGGTGCAGAGGTCGGGCTGATCAAAGGACAGAGCTGCTGAGGAAAAAAGGGGCCAGGCTGTCTCATCTAAATGACAAATATCGGTAGGACAGGAAGTTTTCTAAACATGAGTAATTGTTCATAGGTATTAGTAGTCCATTCCATAGATGATCGGAGATTGGGGATTCAAATTATTCAGGAGTAACAGAACAAGGAGGGTCAGGAAGAATAGGAAAGGAGAGGAGATTCTGTTTGCATGAGATTCTGTGGTCTCCAGTTGCAGAGGTCTTTCATTGTCTACAGTGCCAGACTATAGAGTGCCAATTTAGACTGGAGAGCCTGTGATGGGTGATTTTGATAATCTGAGATCATCTGTTTCTGGGTATGTATTATAACAATTTTCATCCAAAACTATATGCATTAAACACATGAAACCTCTAATCGATGGTCCAGGACAAGAATGATGATCTCTATCCACTATGCCATTTTTTTTTTTTTGCCATGAACAATATCTGCAAACATCTGTAGCAAACAGAATATGAATCACAAGCAGCAGGAATGGGGGAGAGATGTAATGTTGTTATGTCTTAACATCTCATTTTGTTTGTTTCTGTCCAATATTCTTGTTATGATCATAGATCACTGCATTAAGCATGTGTGTGTACGCACACAGAACAGGGCTATATAAAAGGTACCATTGGCATTTGTTCTCTCGATCTCAGTTTCTTCTTGGTAAAATAATGATGATAGCGGAAGTATTTCTTGGGATTACCACAGAACAAAGCAATCATCCATATAAGATACCCAGTGTGGGGCTCTCCGTCTGTGTCAGATGTTGCTGTTATTTGATGGTCACTGTGCTCCACAGGGTACACAGAGAAACCACACTCACTCAGAGGCCCCAAAGTCTTCTCACACTATAGTATGTAGAGTGGAAGACACTGGGGATTTGCTGTGTAAAATCTAGTTGATCTAATGTGTATCGTGCTCATAGTAGGCTCAATAATTTTGTCCTGTTAAGAGACAAATAAACCAGCATTGACTTTGGCTTGAAAGACAGAGGATTCAAGTGGCATGCTGTGCCACTGTAAGGGGCCACCAATCATTATATATTTTGTTTTTGCTCAGCCAAAGGTTTTCTCCTGCTCTGCTCTTAGGATGTGACCATTTCTTGCCAACCTGCCATCAACAGTTTTTGCCTTCAGTCAAAATTTATTTTAGGGTGTCAGAGAACTTTATCCTTCTTAAACACTGTGGAGAACTTGAACCAAATTCCACGATACAGGGACTAGGGTAGATGTAGTGGTGAATGAAAAACAATCCTCCAAACATGTTTGAATATTTTCTGAAAAATAAAATTATAAAAGAAATGTGTGGATTGCCACCTGTATTTAAAAGTTTAGTTCTTAGTATTTTTAACCTAATTTTTATAGGAGGACAATAAGCCAACATGATTTTAGGGTTTGGAATGGGGGGTTGCTGATGCTCATGGCCTGACTTGGTGGCACACAATGCTACAGTGTGTGTTCCTTGTGAATATCCCCAGGATAGTGTAGAGATGTTATGATTTCTGTTTTACAGATGGAGAAGAAGTCAACTAAACATAATACAACTAAGATGGAAAGGTAAGACTATCTGTCTAGACCCCAGTCTTAGGAAGGTGTGTGGAAGAAAGAAAAAATGAAAGAGACATAATGGGAAATGGATTGTTAGAATATGGTCGATTTGATTTTCTGCTCTACTGGGAAATGGCGGTGGATGGGGGGAAGCAGGAAAGAACAGACTTTGTGATTCACTAAGGACAGACTCACTCATTTATCTGAGACCTGTGATTGGCTTGGGCCATGGATGGAAAGAAAATTAAATCTTGAGTATCTAATCTGATCCATTAGGAGGAGCTGCATGGTGGGAAATTGATTAATGGTGCCTGTTAGGGATGCAGGATGTGGGATAGTGGTCTGGCTGCTTTGTCTTTGATTGGTGCTCAAGGGGCGGAGAAAAGCTGCTCTCACTAACAAAGAGACAGTGCCTTATTGAGTAGCACAGATAACAAGGGGGGAGTGAGCTGCATTCTTGTTTGAACAAAGACACAAGATGGATGAGAAGAATTATTCAGCAGCCCCCGAGAATCCCGTGAGGGGGAGTCTCATTTAAAGTACTAACAGATGATGATGAATTGGCGATTCTTCAGTTGCCCTCAAAGGAAGCCACCCAGTCTGGAAAAGAGAGAGAAGCCCTATTTCTACAAGGTTGGTAGCCTTAGGGCCACCAGAACTGAAAAAGAACCACACTTCATACTTTTGTTTGTATTAATCACTTTATCCAGCACAACAACAGACTGAAAGACAACCCAAGGAAGAACGGCTTTGGGATGGCTGGTGGGCACTGTAGAGAGAGTATGGCAGACATTTCTTCCCCTTGCCAGAGCAACTGGGAGAAAGCAGAACTGGGCTGTTACCCTTGAAGGGCCACCTGCCCTTCCTCTAAAGTCAACATCTCTAAATCAGCATGGCCAACCCAACACCAGGTATTCAGACACATAAGCCTGTGTGTGTGTGTGTGTGTGTGTGTGTGTGTGTGTGTGTGTGTAGGGGGGATGGTATTTCATATTCAAACCAGACCATGACTCCATAACTTAAGAACTATGGAGATTTATATATTTATTTCTACATTCTCACCTCTAAAATGTGACTACTTTATTTACCCCTCCCTGACTTTATTCTGAGTCAAAACCAGAGCCCTTTGAACATAGCACCTATTTGGTACACAGCTAGGCCCCTCTCTGCCCACTCCATTGAACCATATAGTTGAAAATTGTCCCCCTGGTGAAGAAAGTCCTAATCACGGGTCCACTGACTCAGACAGAGCTGAGCTAAGTATGCAGGTGTCTGAAGTGCCCCTTTCTCTTGACTGAACTTCAAGGCCTGTTACTATTAATGGAAACTGTGTTCCTAATGCCACCCCTGCTGCGCAGTCAATTTACCTCTTAATACCGAGCAGGGGCAGTGTGCAGAAAGATTGACAACATTGTTCACACTGTTTAAAGGCTCCTCTGTGTGTGGAAAATTGTCTAAATGGGGGGATAATGAACAATCACTAAATCAGAGATTTCTCAAGCTGGGAGGAGAGAAAGGCTATGGAGAGAGGTTGCTACCCGACCCAACATATTAGCCAAAGTAGGGAAGCAGAGAGAGCTAGTGTCAAGTCCCCATGCCAGGCAAGATTGGATCCCTTAGAGCATGAGGCATTTGGATCCTGTCACTATTAGAAATGTAACCAATTACTTTCCAAGGAATGATGGGATTAGGCAAGGACGGGAAAGGTCTAACTTGGATTCCATCAACCCAAGAAAATGTAAAAACTAAACCCACCAACACCACCTGTTATCTAGACTGACCTGTGGATTTACCACTGACTTCCTGAGAGGGACTTTCAGGACTGGCTGAGCTGTCCTGGTGGGGACGGTGAGCATCTCCAATTCCAGAAGCTTATGTTACAGAGGCAGCTTCTCCTTGGTAACATTTGCTTCATTCCCAGTTAATGAGCTGCAGTGTCCTACCCCTCAGAACCTGTGATGAGGGTCAGTTAGAACATTTAGGAATCCAGTATCCCTTGCTGTATCCTTTTTTTGTGGTGAACAAGATATTTCACGAACCTCTATGTTGTCTTTCAGTCTTGAACTCTCAATGCTGTTGTCCACACTTATAAAAATGAAACACAGAGCTCCATAAAGTGAGTATTTCTTACTCCAGGGGCTGGGGAGGTGACTTAGTTGGTAAATCACTTGCTATAGGCTTGGCCTATTTGGCAAACTTCAGATCAGCAAGACACCCTGCCTCAATAAAACAAAATGGAAACACAGAGAATGACTTCTGAGCTCTGACACACACACACACACACACACACACACACACACACACACACACACACACACACCTGGAATCTTGGAATTAGGAGCTCAAATCTGAATGATTCCAAGTCTGGCATGTGATTCTTTCTTCACAAGATTTCTTGACATGAAACACTTGCTGTGATAAAGATAACATGATGCAAGACTAAGCCAGGTGCTTGTGGAATGTTTACTTATTGTTTATTAATTGATTCACATAATACTGAACACTGATTTGCTTCCTGGGTAATACTGGAACATTGACTATTGATTGGCTATTGATCTGGAAAGGAGCACAAGGAGAAAATTGTCTTTTTTTTGCCTGAATACTTACTCTGGTTCCAGAGATGGCTATTGATATGTGAAATTGGTGGGAGACAGGCCAGGGTCTGCCTTTATGATGTAGCTAGGACAGTGGCCTGCTCTTCTAGTGTCTTTTTAGAATAGATGGGAGCTCAGTGATCCATCAAGGTTGGGGAAGCCTCGTTAAGTGCATGTGTGTGGATGGTGACATTTTCAGTTGTGCCAATGGAGCAGAGGATGTCTTAAGAGCAGCCCTTTCCAGAGATGCTTCTCTGTGTTCTCTCTTCCTTTATCTCGTCTCATTATCTTATCACAAGCCTCATCACTGCCAGGTTTCTGTGGTTATCTTTGTACTCTCCCTCATCTGAGTAGGTTTCTTGAAGATAGATAGGCTAACCATTGTGTTACACATTCTCAAATGCCTGGAAAATTACAGATTTGATGAAGAGGGAGGGAGAGAGAAAGGGCAAGAGAAATGAAGGGTAGGGGGTGGGTCCAGCTTCTGCAGCTGGCCTGGTAGTCTTTCCTGCTCTAAAAACTACAATTGTTAAATTCTTGTATTAGATGCTTTTCTTTGTCTTAATAGGGCTGAGTCTGTGACTGGACCTTTCCTGGGGTGCACACACAGGGCTATTTTGAGTTCTGCATCATCAAGATAATTAGGTGCCCAGACAAAGTTTAAATGCTATTAAGGATTGGGTACATACTGGCTGGTCCTAGTGATTGGGTCATTTGGGGACATAGCCTCTGTTTGCTGCTGAGTTTCTACTATCAGGCTTGACTCTCTGGAGCAGAGGGAGGGGAGGAGGTCACACATTTTGAGCCCCTTCTAAATGCCAAGTGTTTGACAGAAAAGTTCACAGGCCTAATCCAATATAATTTCATCTCTATGTGATGAATCCTGCTACTCCCATTTTATAAAGGAGGAAAACCTGGCACCTGCTTCACGTCTAGGAGCCAGAACACTAGATAAATTAGTTTTTTGTCTTGCTACTATGATATAATACCCAACAAAATCAGTAGGGGGAGAGAAGAGTTTTCTTTGTCTCACTATTTGGGAATACAACTTACTACTGTGGTCATGCCTCACTGTTTGGAGGTACAGCCCATCACTGTGGCCATGCCTCACTGTTTGGGGATACAGCCCATCACTGTGGCCATGCCTCACTGTTTGGGGATACAGCCCATCACTGTGGCCATGCCTCACTGTTTGGGGGTACAGCCCACCACTGTGGCCATGCCTCACTGTTTGGGGATACAGCCCATTACTGTGGCCATGCCTGTTTTGAGCTTACGCATGTGCAAAGCCATTTTTTTGATGATGGTAAAACTGATACCCAGACAGAACTTTTATTTTTCTCTCAGAAGTGTAGACTTGTGTATATGCACTGGTTTTATTTTTCAATGTTTTTATGCTATGGATTGTGATTTATATTGCCCTCAGGTTGCTGATATATATATTTGCTTGTGTACATTTCTGAGTACTTTATGTAAGATGCTGTTTGAGCCAGAGGGTGGTTCCAGACACAAAGTTCTTACTTTCATAGCATTTCTACTCCAGTGACCAAATGCATAAAGAAGCATGAAAAAAAAGTTAGAAATATTTAAAAAATACCACAAAGGCACTGTCTTTTTATGTTTATTTCCTGTTCAGACACCAAATGTGTCTCCATCCCATCATTCAGGGACTTGGGTACCTTCTGTCTTCTTGCTCTCTCATTCTCTTGGACCTGACACACTCATGTAGGTCCAAGTGCCTGATCAGCAGACAAAGAGGGTGATGAAACTATGATTCAGGAGGAAGTGTTACAAGGCCAGCCGCAATGGAGGAATGTGACTCCACTAAGACCCCACTGAATATTAACGGGGCGATATGACTCCACCCAATGACAAGGGAAGCTGGTGCTCTGCTGAGGGTCATTGCTGTGACTTCTCTGGAAGAGGACACATACCTTGTAGGCAAGCTGCTTCCTCAGACTTGCCATTTTTATATACTACTTTGGTCATTTTTACTTTATGTTCCACTGGAGCCTCTGGAGCAGTGTCCTGATTATGTGCCTTGTCCCCTCCCACTCCCACGTGAAACACTTCTATGTCTGTGAATCCCCCATCACCTTTCAAAGGCATTTCTTGACTAGAGTCCCAGAGAGCTTCTTATATCTTTGAAATATTCTCAGCCATCAGTATTGGTTATAATGATGGAATCAGATTATTTGAACGACTCTCACAATTTTCAAGGATCTTTCTTGTACTAAAATTTTTTGTTCAAAATCCATCTCCATTCCTCATGTTCTAAGGGCAAGAGATGTACACAGACTATCTAACTATAGATAGTTGGAGAGTCCCACAGTTCCTGGGACAATGTGGGACAGGGATGTGATGCAGCTAGTGACAAGCTAGTCAACCATTGACTATGTCTTATTTAATAATGCAGCAACCTTAGGAATGATTCAAGACTTTCCCTCTCTGCTTCAATATGATCTTCTGTTCAGAAGACAAAGGATGGGGCTGAGAATTTTGCTCAGCTTGTACAAACTCTTGCTGGGCAAGCATGAAGACCTGAATTTGGACCCTGGAACCTGTGTAAGGAGTCAGGTGTGCGGCCATTCATGAGTATAATTCAGGCATTGTGGGTGGCCGAGACACCAGGATCACTGGGGCTTGATGGATACCAGCCTATCTCCAAGTTCAGTGAGGCACCCTGTGTCAGGGGAGGAGAGAGAGTGGTAGACCAGAACCCCAGATATCTTCCCTTGTTTCCTTATGTGCATATACTCACACATGAGAAAAAGGGTAAGAAGAGAACTGACAGCTAGTCAATTTAATAACTATCTCCAATTCACAATGATGGTGACTGTATACTCAGGTGTTCTTGAGCATTTCTCTGCCTCCTTTCTATCCTTCTGTTCCTCCATACCTCCCTTCTCCTCTCTCCTTCTCTTCTTTTACTTTGTCACATGCACTGCTATCAACTTATGTCAGCATTCAGTGGTTCTACTATAATTTAGTACTTATATTTCTTAGCACCTTCTCAGTGTTTTCCTACCTGTGATTTTACTAGAACAGCATGATATTTTAGTATATCATCTAGCATACTTCAGAATCATAATTTTTCTAATTTTCAGATTTAAAAAAATCTGAATTAAGACACTGGTGATGGACACAACTCTTCTGTTCATGATCGGGTGGTAAGCCATTTGAGGTCATGTGATTTCTGTTGCATCTTCATTTTGCCATGGTAGTACAACTGTCACTCTAGGTCAAACATAAAAGGTGGATGTGGTGAAGGACCAGTAAGACCTTCTTTGTGAGTGTGCATATGTGGTGAATGTATGCACATGCTCCCATGTGTGCACACACATGCACTTGAGTATTTGAAGGCCAGAGGCTGCTGTTGAGTATCTTTCTCAGTTAATCTCTAAGTCATTTTTGGCTTCTAGATCTCTCTGGGTAGGATGGACAGCAACTGGGACCTCTCCCTCTCCTCAGTGTTTGGACTGCAGCTACAACCTGCCCTTTCATATGGGTGCTAGGGGTCAAACACGTGATTTCACAGCATGAGGGCATCTCTGCAGCCTCCCAGTGATACATCAAGCACAGAAACAGTGGTGGCCTGCTCATTCTTGAACTGCATATTTCCCACTTCCTCTCTGTCTTCTCAGAAATCTGCAATGGAAAGTACCAAAGCAGAAAACTCATATATATAACCAAGTCTTAGGAACTCACCAAAGCCCCACATCAAGCTTGTGGGTATGTCACTCACTCATCCCTCTCATTTTCTTCTTCCTGACACAATGCACTTCCTACTCTGAGACTCTTTTTTTTTATAGTGTCAATTCCTTCTTTAAAATTTTCCCCATACCCACCACTATTCTCCCCTTCCCAGTCTCCCTCCAGATTTTCCCTACCCCATCTCCCCATTTATTCCTCAAAGAGGACAAGGACTCCTAAGGTGAATCAGTTCTATCTGGCATATCCAGTTGAGATAGGTCCAAGTCCCTCCCCCAGTATCAAGGCTGAGTTAGGTGTTCCTCTATGAAGAATAGGTTCCAAGAAGCCAGTTCATGCACCAGGAATAAATTACAGTCAGACTGCAAGAGGCACCACAAACTGCCCATGCTGTTCAACTGTCGTCTACATTCGGAGGGCTTAGTTCCATTCCATAAAGGTTCCTTGGTTGTCATTTCAGTTACTGAGCTCTCAATAGTTAAGTCAGCTGACTCTGTGGGTTTCCTCATCGTGATCTTGATCCCTTTGCTCATATAATCTATCCTCTCTCTTTTCAACTGGACAGGGAGACCAACTAAGTGTTTAGATGTGAATCTCCGCATCTGCTTCCATCAGTTGCTGAATGAAGGTTTCAGGAGCTCTTCATTTCCCCTTCTGAGGGGTATTCATGGATGTCTTTCTTAAGTTTCTCCTGATACCTAGCTGCTAGGGGATGTGGATTGTAGTCTGGCTACTCTTTGCTTTACTTATGGGTGAGTATATACCATGTTTTTCTTTCTGTGTCTGTGTTACTTCACTCAGGATGGTATTTTCTAGGTTCATCTGCTAGAAAATTTCAGAATGTCATTTTTTTTTTTTTTTTTTTTTTTACTGCTGAGTAGCACTCCATTGTGTAAATATGCCACATTTTTGTTTTAGTCTATTCTTTAGTTTAGGGGCATCTAGGTTGTTTCCAGATTCTGGTTTTTAAAAATAATGCTGCTATGAACATAGTTGAGCTAATGACCTTGGGGTGAGAATGTGCCCAGTAGGGGTATTTCTGGATCATTGGGTAGATTGATTCCCAATTTTTTGAGGAACCACCATATGGATTTTCAAAGTGTCTGTACAAGTTTACATTCTCACCAGCAATAGAGGAGTGTTTCCCTTGCTCCACATCCCCTCCAGTGTAGGCTGTCATCTATGTTTTTGATCTTAGCCATTATGATAGGTATAAGATGGTATCTCAGAGTTGTTTTAATTTGCATTTCTCTGATGGTTAAGGATGTTGAGCAATTCTTTATGAGTCTTTCAGTCATTTGAAGTTCTTCTGTTGAGAATTTTCTATTTAGCTCTGTACCCCATTTTTAAATTGGATTATTTGGGTTTTTTAACCTCTAGTTTCTTGAGTTCTCTAAATTTAGAAGCCTAAAGAAGCTTCTCAGTTACAGCAGGTCCCATTTGTTAATTGTTGCTCTCAGTGTCTGTGCTACTGGTGTTATAGTTAGAAAGTGGTCTCCTGTGCCCATGTGTTCAAGGCTAGTGAAAGCCCTGTATGACAAGAACTTTAAGTCACTGAAGAAAGAAATTGAAGAATATGTCAGAAAATGGAAAGATATCCCATGCTCTTAGATAGGTAGGAGCAACATAGTTGATCTATATGACAGTCTTACCAAAAACAATCTATAATTTCAATATAATCCCCATCAAAATACCATTACAATTTTTCATAGACCTCAAAACTCAACTTCATATGGAAAAACAAAAAGACCAGGACTGCTAAAAACAATCCCATTCAATAAAAGAACCTCAGGCAGCATCACCGTCCCTGACTTTAAGCTTTTCTATAGAGCTACAGTAATAAAATCAGCTTGGTACTAGCATAAAAACAAACTTGTGGATCAATGGAATTAAATTGAAGATCCTGACATTAATATATACTGATGAACACCTGATTTTTTGACAAAGAGGCTGAAAATATATAATGGAAGAAAGATAGCATCTTCAACAAATGGTGCTGGCATAACTGAATGGTGGCATGTAGAAGAATGCAAATATTACCCTGTACAAAACTCAAGTCAAAGTGGACCAAATACCTCAACAGAAATCCAGTTACACTGAACCTGATAGAAAAAAAATTGAGACATAACCTTGAATACTCTGTTGTTTTAACTGAGACAGCAGTAAAACCCCAACTGATATGCAGAGATGTGCCATCTGACTGCAAATGCTAAGGCTGTTTACACTCCCATTCAGAGCACTTCCTTCCACAAAACCTACAGGAGGGTGAGACCTCTGCTTTATAGCACTCTAATCTCTGCAATGAGCTCAAGACACTGTGCCTTTTTTTGCTGAAGAATTTTGAAGCTTACCCCAAGTCCTCAAGGTTGGTGAGGAATGTAGATTTGAAGCCAACAGTGGAGATAAGGAGTGAATGGTAAGGGCTCAGCTACTTCACAGTGAAGGGCCTGCAGGTATCCTGTTTTTCTCATTAGTAGCAAGGAATTGGTAACTGTGCCTCAGAGAACACTTGAATGTGGATGAAGACAGCCAGAGTATATGTCACCCAGGATAGTATGTGTCTCCTGAGTGGTGTTCATGGCTTTTGCTATTATTATTTTTCCAATATTTTATAACCTAATTTTTTTTTAGTAACTTCCAGTGCTTCTCATACAGTGTATGTGTTGCTATTTACAGTTTTGACTGCATAATTCTTTGTCATGGGCCTCCCTTGACATTTTAGGGGTTAGCAGGATCCTTGGCTTGTACCCACAAGGGTGAGTAGCAGCCTTTTTCGAGGTTGTGACAATTAGAACAATGTCCTGACATTACCAATGTTCTGTAGACCTAGAGACCAGTTGAGAGGGGAGTCCAATGTCACCATCTGCTCCTTGCAATTGTCTAGTTGTTGCGTGTACCTTCCTTGTAACATGAAAACATTAAGAGGTAGTGAGAAAAGGCACTGAAAGAAATTGAATTACCGAAGCTCTTTGGAGAAAATTTCAGGAAAAATGTGAGAAGGTTGAAGGAAATATTTTAGATTAAAGCCAGATATCTGAGAGGAGTGCCTTCTGGCCCAGACTTCTAGATCTTCTTGGCCCAGGAAGAGCTCTGGAGTAAACTTCATAGTCAATTAGGGAATGTATACAATGAGTAAGTCACAGGATAAGAGCATGGCAGAGAGAAGCAAAGCCATCATTTGCTCATTCAACAAACCAAAGCCCACTTTCATAGTTAAGGAAGCAAAAGATGAATGAGATGGGCATCTCCACATTGCAGAAACTCATGAAGTGACCCAAGAAGGCAGACAAGCAGACAGTAAACGAGTAGCTTCCCAGGCTGAAAGTCAAGAGTCTGCTGAGTATTAGGCAAGTCCTTTATTTTCCTGGACTTTGACATTTTAATAGATTATAAGTGAATTCTACATCAATATAGGATGCTGGAGAAACAATTTTCATTCTCTGACATGGTGAAATGCCTATGGAATTATCATCAAAAGCCCAAGAAACAAGACTTATTCATCAGGGCTGTGCATGGTGTTCATTTTTTTTTCCCTGAAAGAACACTAGTTTAGTGAGCAGTGGATTCTGGAGACTTGGTTAATTCACAATGAGGTCTTGAGAAATTTGAAGTCCTAAGGCTTCCTGACTCTTTGTGCCTATGAATTTTGGTGGAGGTATCAGGTTACCTATGCAGATTTGGTGGATGTATGAGGTTACTTGTGCAGACCTAGTGGAGGTATAAAGTCACCTATACAGACCTGGTGGAGTTATGAGGTTACCTGTGCAGACCTGTTGGAGGTATGAGGTTGTAAATGAGCCATAGCCCTGTGTGTCTACAGGTGGGTGATTTGCTTTCTATCCCTAGTACCAAGTCTAGCTAACTTGGTTGGTTGGACTCCTTACCCCATTTTGTTCATAATACCCAAGGGAGATATCATGCCATGCCAGGCTGTAGACTTGGCTGTAATGGAAAGTCATGGAAATAAGTGATTCTCTGCATCCCCATCATTTCCGTTATCACCAGTTCTGTAAACTAGCTCATTCACTCATGGAGCAACCATTCTGTACTATGTCAAAGAGGTATGGGGTGGAAGTATGCCATTTTGGCAGCAAAGAATATTTTAGTACTAATATTGTTTAGAATTACTGCCACACAGTGAATCATATCTTAATGATTTTATGATAGTTTTAAATTTCCATACTGATAATATGTGCATTCTGTGGTATCACTGGACAGAGCTCTCCAGCTACTGGGACTTTCATACACCACTGCTACTTTTCACTGAGTTTCCACTCTGTGTAAGAACTTTGTTAGAATTGGAGCGTTCACAGGCTGTCTCGGTAGAGAACTAGAGTGGATTATCTGGGTCTGTCACTGCCAGCTATAGACTAAGGCAGTTAACCTCTCAGAGGCCAATTTTCTCATGTGTAAAATAAAAGGCATACATAATAGCTCATTTAGTTTACAAATCAAGTTAAATAATTTGTGTAGAGAACTTACTAAAGTGCCCAGCATACACAAATACTTCACTATACACTAGTTACTATTTATCTTGAATAAGCATCCATTAAGTTTTAGTTGACTCGTCAGCTATAGCGCTAGGCACTGGCTGGGGATTTGCAAAGTAGTTCTTACCTGGGCTAATGGACAAGACAGGAGGGTTATTACTTCATACTGAGAAGAGATGAGGAAAAAAAGTGCAGAGTAGACACTCACGTAATGGGATTCAGGCATTATTTAGAAAAGCTCCTAAGAATCAGGACCCCTATGGGGTGTGACCAAAATCCATTAAGACCGGGAACAGTGACCTTCCTTCTTGTTTGTTCCTGCATTCTCGAAAAACAAATCTAAACATTCATCATAAAACATTTCCACGCTCCAAAAATTATCTTAAAGTTTAGTTTATATTAATAAGTGTTTATATAACCCCTTAATAAATAATAATTCTTTATATAATATATTACAAATAAATATTTCTACAATATCTGGCACCATCTGTAGAATGAGGTTTTAGTCTGGATCTGCTCAATGCCATTTATCTGGACCAGTAATCTTAAAGTCTCAAAGAAAAACATAGACACTTACATTAATTTTATATTGTTTGGCCTATGGCTCAGGCATATTGTTAGCTGCCTCTTTTATCTTAATTTAACTCATTTTTATTATTTTGTCTTTCCATGTGGCCCGTGGCTTATCTAACATTTTTATATCTTATTTTATGGACAGCTAGATTGTCTTTTTTTTTACTCTACCCTCCTACTACCTATGTTTTGGTTTCTTACCTACTGCTGTGGTGGTCACCATAGGCCAAAACAGTTTCTTTATTCACAGCATACAGAAAGACATTCCCATATCACACTCAGATTGAATATTAACTATCTAGTAACAGTGCTGGCCTCTATTTAACCACAGATTGTTTTGTCAATTGCTTCCTAGATGGTGAATAAAATCACTCCCTTTGAGAATTAGCACTATGGAAATTCTTCAAGAAGAAAAATGGGTTTTGTGTGATAGGAATGAGCATAAATATGACAGATGTGACTGGAGAGAAGAACAGGGGCCAAATATGGAAAGCATGCCTGACAGGTGGCAGCTTCATGCCTTAGAGGTTATGAGAGATGTTTTGGCCTATGAAGGCTAAGTTCTCATGGGTACAAACACCCTAAGGATGTTAATGTCTTAAACACCAATAGACACACATAGCCATGGCAAAGTAGCCATCAGTGTCCATGTTCCTTCATGTGGGAATCTGCGCTGAAGAAACAGACCCTCTGTTGACCACTTTTCACTCTTGGCCAGGAAGACAGAGAAGAATGTATCTCTTAAACTTCTGCTTAGACATGACACACATCACATTCACCAACATGTCAATGGTTAAAGTCACATCTCTAACCCTCTTGTCAGTAATAGTATGATATCATTCTTTCATGGCAAATGAAGAGAAGCAAATGTTTTGAGCAAATGCTGACTCTACCAGAGTATGCCAATTTCAGGTCTGGATGGGGAGAAGCAAACGTAATTAGATATGAAAATGTCAAAGCCTATTCAAACACCAGCAGCTATCATTACTTTGGGAAATTAGAGATGTGCAACCTGGATCCTTATTATTCAAAGGGCTTGCTGCCTAAGTGCAAGGAGTGTGTTCAGCACAGCATTGCAGCTGTGTACTCTTTAGGGATTGCCTTAGCTGGAGATCTCTGTATCACCACACTCTCCCGGAGCATCCAACATTATTGAGGAAATGAGGCAGATACACAAGGGTTACACTATTTTGTCCTGAAAGAGAAGAACCCTAATGGGCAACGTTCATTCTACAGCTCATTACTGGGTTATAACAGGCTTTTTAGACCAGGTTTAAGTTCAGTTTCTTCCTCTGGCTTATCTTGTTTATTTCCCTCCCTACTTGGGAATTCTGTGTGAATACCCTGAACTTAAATGTTATCACAGCTTCTGCCTATGGAGAACCCAACCCATGACACTGTTGTAATGCTACAAATGACACTAATATATTGATTTAATAGACCATAATGTCAACCACAAGATAGACATTTTCATTATGTTATGTCTTTACCATAGGCTAACATGAGGAAATAACCAGATTGCAAATTAGTAATTAAGTAACAGATCATTCCCTGGGGTTCTGTCTGACATAAACACTGTTTTGGTCCTTATGGATTTTGTGCTCTTGAAGTAACTATCGTAAGGCTGTACTGTAAGGTTCTGTGAGAATCAACCAGAAGCTAAAATATAAGCCCCTGACCATCTGGTACTGAAAATTCTGGGCTAGAAAAAAACTTTTAAGAGAACTCAGTGGCTTTTAATAGACAGAGCTTTCAAGAAAGATCCACCATGAAATGCTTACTATTTTATGGTCCAGTTCTTTGCTGAAAAATGAATGCAATTTCTCAGGTGCCTCTGTTAATCAGACTATAGTAGATAAGAAGCTGTGTGTCGATTAGGGAGACTTGGGTTTGAATTTCAGCTATCTATTCTCTCCTTGATAGTGGGCAAGTCATGCCATTTCTGAAGTTCTTTTGTATCATGCAGATGACTGTCTTAGAAATTAGATGAACTTAATGGACTCAATAGATTAATAAAATTTAATTATATATAACATATAAAATTAATACTATACAATATTATTCATATAATTAATATATAAATATATAAAATATAAATATGTAGTGTAAAACATAATATGTAAGTATAGAATGAGAGCCTGAAGCTTGTGTTTTAGCTTCTGGTTGATTCTAACAGTACCTCACAGTAGAGCCCTACAATATTTACTCCAGGAATCCATCACAAAATCCATAAGGATCAAACCAGTGTTTTTATTAGACAAAACTCCAAGGAATGATCTATTACTTAAATACTATTTCTGCAATCTGGTTATTTCCTCCTCTTAGCTGATGGTAAGAGCATAACATAACAAAAACTTCCATTTTGTGGTTGACATTATAGTCTATCATACCAGTAAGTTCAAGTTCTATATCTATCTATCTATCTATCTATCTATCTATCTATCTATCATCTTTCTACATATTCATCCATTCTGGCAAAGTGTATGGCATACAGAGAGTATCCATCAGTATGTAACTCCTGTCTTTCCCTCCCCTTGAGTATGATATGCAAAATTTCTTTGTCAAGTCAGTACTTTGGCATAGACTCTAGTTTGGGTACATTTTACTGGCCAATCTACGCCATGCATAACAAATTATGCCACTCCCTCCTGCCCTTCAGATATAAAAGACATTTATTTTGCTAATGTGTCACATTTAAAGTGAGTTAAATGACTAGGAGCATTTTTTTTTTTTTATAGGAACAAACGTCACTAAGTCAGGCATGGAAAGCTGAGGAGCTAAACTTTCCAGGATAGACTCAGGGTGAAATAGGCAGAAATGGTGACTGATTAATGATGTCTATTACAGGAGCAAAGTGAGAAAGTGATGGCATACATGCCATCCATCCACTTACAATCCCTGTGACATGCTGGTACACCAAGAATTTTCATATCTATGACACTTTCCTCCTAATAATTTTAAGGTAGTGGCATCTCAGAATTCTAAGAGAAAGGTTGAAGGGAAGAGTGTCAGAACTCAAGATATTGTCTTATGTAATTGGAAAGGGAGGCCTAGTTTGGAGTTGGCAGTAATATTCTTGCTTTCTCTATCTGGTAAATAAGAGTTAAATGGAATTTATCTGACAAGTTGAACGGGAAGACAGACAGTGTTTTCTATGATAGATGCTGCTGCATAGTCATCCCATATGAAGCAGTGATCATGGTCTGATGTAATGAGAAAGATATACCCCAGGATACCTGGAGAGTAAGTGAGGACCTGAGTTGGAGCAAAAAAGAAAAAAAAGATCATGTATTCGTGAATGGTGTTCAATTGCTCACACTGAGGAGACCCATTAAAGAGAAATGAGTCTTTAAATCTTTGACCACAATCCCTGATTCACCTCTTTGACCATGTATTTTTACACTAGCTGAGTCTAACATCTGTCTCCAGAACATTCTGAGCCTCTTTCCTTCTTCTAAGCCTTGGTCCAAGCTGCTGCTCCTGTGGTCTCATGCTAACTCCTCATTCCATTTTCAGGACTAAGCTCAAGGCAATTCACTATTTCTCAAATGACTAACGCAGAGAACTTGGTCATTGTGTAAATTTTCCAAGAAAAAAATGAATAAACACCTACTCACCTTGGTTAGAGAGCTAACAATAGACCAAAGTAACAATTCCCAAAAAATTAAATTTGGGGAGCTTGCTTATGGACATATGGGTGAGGAATAACCTGTAGGTACATGTGCTCTTAGCTGCTGCGCCATCTCTCCAGTCCCTGTCTTTGTCTCTTTGCCTCTCTTTTTCTACCTGTGTATCGGTGTCTATGTGTCTCTCTGTCTGTGTGTCTCTCTGTCTGTCTTACCTCCCTCAATCTTGCTCCCCTACCAAGGTCAATCTGTGTTGTCCATATACCCACAGGTGTGTGGCCATCCACTGGAGTGTGGTCAACCTACATGGCTCACACCTGTAAGAGAACTTAATCTTTCTTTCTTTCTTTATGTCATGTTCCCCTCTTGTCATTTCTTTCTCCTTTTTCAATACCCTAACTCAGCTCCTTCTCCATCTTTTTGTTTTCCTCCCTCCCCTCCCCTTCTCCCCCCTCCCCTCCCCTCTCCTTCTCTTCCCTCCCCTCCCCTTCTCC
>PVIH01002167.1:0-200437 GCA_004025045.1 Sigmodon hispidus | reverse complement strand
ATGGTTTTGCCTAGGTAAGGCTTCATGAAGAGCATGCCTAATTGCATACAGGTTGGCACCCACTATCCTGTCCTCATAAAAATGGGTGCCGGACAGGTCTGTCCCTGTCTGAGTGGATGACACCTGGATTAGGGATAGCACAAGTCCTCTTGCACAATGGGGATTAGGCCTCTGCTCTTGCCCGCTGCTTTTGCTTGATATTTTAATTTTTAATTATTAAATAAGGGGGAGATGTAGAGAGCTGCCTGCTGCTGCACTCTAGAGATGGTGCTGATTTCCGGCCTCCACCCACCCCCCTGTGGGTGAGTACTCTCTTTTGATAAACAACTCCTTATTTGGCTTGAGCCTGGGGCGTGGTTTGCTGTTGCGTATGTGGACCTATGAGCTGTGCCCACATGGCTTATTGGGATTGGATGCCCTGAGAGTTTCTAGTCAGTGGGAAGGGTTTCCCGGAGAGGAGAAGGAGAAGCAGAGAGAAGAACAAAGAGAGAGCAATTGTAAAGGTCCCGAATAAACTGCTCAAAGAAGATCCTGGGTGTTGCGCTTTCCTTGCTGGCAAGGGTGCGCACGACAATGCTTCTATGAAAGTTTAATTGAGATAAAAATATTCTTTCTGTATTCAGAAAGAATTCTGAAATTCTGAAATTCTGGGGCTCTCACATAGTAATGCACACAAACTTAGCACTAGCAAACCTGGCTTTCTGCTTCCTGACTGTGTGATGGCCACCTCCCATTCCTGCTGCCATGTCTTCCCTGTTGAGATGGACTGTACCTTCAAACTATGAGCCTGAATAAGCCCTTCCTTCTTAGGCTGTGGCTTTTTTCAGAGATTATATCATAGCAATGAAAAGGGTAGTTAATGTATTTTCATAGATAAGTTGACCCCCAAAAAACAAAATGGCTATTCTTAAAAAAAATCAAAATAGTCAGGAGTAGCATCATTACTCTTGTTGTTTCATAACCCTACCAGCTGCCACTCAGTAAGAAAGGCTGTACTGGGCCCAACATTGCCCAAATCATGAAGTCCCTGTAAAATGAAGTCTTTCTTTAGCTATGAAAACTTGACTTTCAAAATATTTCATATACATAGAAATGCACTACAGTAATATTGAAAAGACTGGGTGCTAGTATAACATACAAGAACTCATAGGATGTCCCTGGCTAGGTCTCCAACCAATAGTGAAGGTGTTGCCTAGACAACAGTTCCCTTATAATTAAATAAATAGCCACCCCAAGTGCCATCACAGAACTATGTCCAACAACTAATAGAGGTAGAGGCAGAGATACATGGCTGAGCACTGGGCTGAGCTCCTGGTCCAGCTGAGAGCAGGGAGGAGAGTCTATAGGAATAAGGGAACAAGGCTTTTAAGGAAAATTCCCACAGTGATGGGCAGCTGGAGCTCTGGGGAACTCATTGAATTAAGAACACTCACTGGGGAATCTTCCAGAAAAGTAACTAGACCCTCCAAGGATAAGCAACTGTCCACTGATGTGGGCAGTATGTGGAGCCTCCAGGGGAGGCGTTAGACTGTGTTTCTATGTGTGGACTGGCACTTCGGAGCCCATTTCCTCCAGTGGAACACCTATCTGAGTCTTGATGTTAGGATAAGGAAATCAGACCTGGCTGGAGTGGATGCTGAGATGATCCACCTTGGGACTTCTTGCCCTTTCTGGCCAGGGGATCGGGAGATGGAGAGGAGGGAGGCTGAAGGCTGACCAGGAGGGATGGGAGGGGGAAGGGAGGAAGAACAAATGGATACAAAAATGGACTTTATTTTAAAAATAATTTTTTTAAAAAAAGAAAGAAATGCCTTACAGTAAGATTGAAACTTCTTCCATAGCTGTTTCTTTAAAACCATTAATCTTTCATCCAACATGATCAAGTAGGCTTGAATCCAGAAATGCAGGGATGGTTCAACATACAAAAAACCTTAAAGTCATCCATCATATAAACAAACTGAAGGAAAAAAACCACATGATCATATCCTTAGACGATGAAAAAGCCTTTGACAAAATCCAACACTCCTTTATGATAAAAGTCATAGAGAGATCAGAAATACAGGGAAAATATCTTAATATAATAAAAGCAATTTACAAGAAGCAGACAGCCAACATCAAACTTAATGGAGAAAAACTAAAAGCAATTCCACTAGAATCAGGAACTAGACAAGGATGTCCTCTCTTCCCTTATCTATTCAATATGTTTTTCAAGGTTTTAGCTTAATCAATTAGAGAATGAAAAAGAGATTAAGGGGATACAAATTGAAAAAGAAGAAGTGAAACTATCTCTCTTTGCAGATGATATGATTGTATACATAAGTGATCCATAAAATTCTACCAGGGAACTTCTACAGCTGATAAACACCTTCAGCAATGTAGCAGGATACAAGATTAACTCAAAGAAATCAGTAGCCCTCCTATACACTAAAGATAAAAGAGATGAAAAAGAAAATAAGGAAAACATTACCCTTTATAATAGCTGCAAGTAGCATTAAATACCTTGGAGCAACAATAACCAAAGAAGTAAAAGATCTATTTGACAAAAACTTTAAAATCACTGAAGAAAGAAATTGAAGAGAATATCAGAAAATGGAAAGATCTCCCATGTTCCTGGATAAATAGGATCAACATAATAAAAAGGGCAATTCTACCAAAAGCAATCTATAGATTCAACACACATCCCATCAAAATCCCAACACAATTTTTTACAGACATTGAAAGAACAATATTTAATTTCGTTAGGAATAACAGGAAAGCCAGAATTGCCAAAACAATTTGCTCAACAAAAGAACCTCAGGAGGCATCATCATCCCCGACTTCAAGTTATACTATACAGCTACAGTAATAAAAACAGCCTGGTACTGGAATAAAAACAGACTTGTGGATCAATGGAATTGAATTGAAGATCCTGACATTAACCCAAAAACCTATGAACACCTGACCTTTGACAGAGGCCCAAAATATTCAATGGAAAAAACATAGTATCTTTAACAAATGGTGTTGGCATAGCTGGATGATAATGTGTAGAAAAAAATGCAAATAGACTTAAGCCTATCACCCTGCACAAAACTCAAATCCACGTGGATCAGAGAACTCAACATAAATCTAGCCATTGAATCGGAGTGAAAAGAAAGTGGAAATAACCTCCAACGAATTGGGACAGGCGACCACTTCCTAAATATAACACCAGTGACATAGACACTAAAAACAATAATCAATAAGTGGGACCTCCTGAAACTGAGAAGCTTCTGTAAAGCCAAGGATACAGTCCATAAGACATAACGACAGCCTACAGAATGGGAAAAGATTTTCACCAACCCTACAAGTGATAGAGGACCGATCTCTAAAATATATGAAGAACTCAAGAATCTAGAGCCCAAAACCTTGAATAACCCAATCAAAGAAATGGGGTTCAGAACTAAAAAGGGAATTCTCAGCAGAAGAATAACGAATGGCTGAAAGGCACTTGAAAAAGTCCTCAACATCTTTAGCCATAAGAGAAATGCAAATCAAAACAACTTTGAGATACCACCTTACACCTGTCAGATTAGCTAAGATAAAAGACACAGATGAGAGCCTATGCTGGAGAGGTTGTAGAGCAAGGGGAACACTCCTCCATTGTTGTTGGGAGTGTAAGCTTGTTCAGCCACTCTGGAATGCAGTATGGCGGTTTCTCAAAAAATTGAGAATCAATCTCCCCAAGGACCCAGCAATACCACTTCTGGGCGTATACCCTAATGATGCACATTAGCACTCCAAAGACATTAGCTCAACTATATTCATAGTGGCATTATTTATAATAACAAGAACCTGGAACTTGCTATTAGATGCCCCTCAACTGAAGAATGGATTAGCAAACTGTGGTTCACCTACACAATGGAGTACTATTCAGCAGTAAGAAAAAATGATATCCAGGCAAATGGATGGATTTGGAGAATATTCTCCTTAGTGAGGTATCACAAACCCAGAAAGATAAACAGGGGATGTACTCATTCATTAGACGACTTTAAACAAAAAGCTAAGCATGTCCAAGCTGCAAACCACAACCACTGAAAAGCTTGGGATCTGAAACACCATGGACCGACACCTTGGAGTCCATTCCCTCCAGAGGAACATCAGACCCAGTCTTGATATTGCAATGAGGAAAGTGAATCTGCCTGGAGTGGATGATGAACTAAGCCACCTTGGGACTTGGGGACCTCCTGACCTTGCTGTGGAGTAGATAAAGTGATGGGGAGAAGAGTGAGTGACTGGGAGGGAGAAGGGAGTCTGAACAAGGGGATACATGGATAAAAAATATGACTTCATTCATAATTCAAAAAAATCATTATTTTTATAGTATACATACATGTTTTCTTCCTCTATCCCATGATAAATAATGTCTAAACTATACCCTGCTATTTTTATGATTATGCTATGTACATCAGTTCAGGATATACCTTCCCTGGTTATTGACTCAGGGTGTCATAATAGCAGGCAAAGTCCTGGATTTATCTCAGGATAGCAGGGATCACTCTCTACTTAGTCTTTTTACTGACCAAATGATTTCAGGCAAGTCACTATGCAAGTCCTCATCTGATTTAGAGAAAAGGGGTAAGGCCACATCTTTGTGTTCCAGTGTTGATGGATCATAAGATAAAAATTAAAAGCCAAAGACACTATGAAATGGAAGGAGCTGCTGCTACAATACAAAGCACTAGCCAGAAACTAGATTTACCAAACTAGCCGATTGGTATAACACATGTGTGTGTTTGAAAAAAAATAGCCCCCAAAGGTAGTGGCACTATTGGGAAGTGTAGCCTTGTTGAAATAGGTGTGGTCTTCTTGGGGGCAGTATGTCACTGAAGAGGTGTGCTTTGAGGTCTCATATATGCTCAAGCCACACCCAATGTCTCAGACTACTTCCTGTTTCCTGTGAGTCAAGAGTTAAGAACTCTCAGCTCCTTTCTTCTCTAGCACAAGGTCTGCCTGCATGCTGCGCTGCTTTCTGCTATAATGATAATGTACTAAACCTCTAAACTGTAAGCCAGTCCCAGTTAAATGTGCTTCTTTATAAGAGTTGCCATAGTCATGAGGTCTCTTCACAGTAATAGAAACCCTAAGACAGAACCATAAACCATGATAGAGGCCTGTAGATTCAGCATATGCATGAACAGCTTAGCCATGTGTAGTGAAACATCTCTTTAACCATTCATGATCGGTGTCTCTGCAGCCCAGTATTCATAGCTTCATGGCTTAGTACATGGGGTTTTTTTTAGCATAAAGTGAATAGTTCTTCAATTTGTCCTGAGTCCTAAATCCCTATCAATGGGCAGAATAGTCCCTCTAACATCTCCAGTGTTCATCCCCAATCCTCAAGGTCCTTAAGAAAGCAGAAAGATTAACATTCTCAGCACTATAAGAGGAAGGGTATAACGTGCATTATCCTGACCCCTAAAGAGAAAATGCAATTCACTAACTAATAAATTATAAATTAGTCTTTGAGGGACAGGGGAGATAGCTTATCTGGTAAGAACATGGGAACAGTTCAGATTCCCAGGACCCTTATAAAAGTTTGACAAGTACGGCAGCCCATCTGGAATTCCAGCAACAAGAAATTCCCAGGACAAGCTGCCTAGCCAAACAAGCTGAAACAAGAACTTGGATTCAGCAAGAGTCTTTGCCTAGATATATAAAGTGGAGACTAGCTTCCATGTGCACCATACACACATGATCCCACATTTATATTCCACATAGTCTTTAAGACTGGTGATTTGAATTACCAGCAATACCTGTCTCTGGACTAGTGACTCACAAATCTCGTGAATGAGCACACAATGTGATAAGAGTCACCTTGAATGGAACAGTGCTTACTTTGTTACCTGCTGTGATGACCAAAACCCTGACAGAAACAACTTAAATGAGCAAGGGTTTATTTCAGCTACAGTTTAAAGGTCTCATCATGGGAAGGGTGTGGCCTGGAGCAATGAGCATGTAGCAGGAGCCTAAGTCTACTGCTTACATTTAGTTGTCCAGGAAGCAGAGAGGAAAAATGCTGCTGGTTACTTCCCTTAGCTCTTTTTCTGCTTTTATTTATGCCTAGCTCCAGTCCATAGGATGACAATGCCCACACTCAAGGCCAGTGTTTGTCTTTCAGTTAATCTACCCTATAAACAACTTTACAGGTACCAAAAAGAGTGCCTCAAAATACCCTAAGTTCTCCTGATCCAGTCCAGGTAACAATCAAAATTACCCATCATAAGCACTATTTTATAAATAAAATTTATTCCACACAGTTTTATGAAATTTTTTGTACGTATCTACTATGTTTGTCTAGAAAGCCACAGTCCTTCTAAACATACATACACCCACTTTCTCAGTTTCCTTCTATTTCTCTTTCACTGAAGCTTTCCATTTTAAATTCACGAGACTAGTAGGTTTTTTTATGCAAAAAAAAAAAGAAAATGATACTTTCTTTTCTTTGTATTGCTTTAGATAAAAAAAAATATTAAAAGAAAGCAACAGACTTCTTGAATTTTCTAAGATCATTCAGTACATTTGCAGTACAGTTCTATTGCCTATCAAATTATTAAAAAGAAGAAATTCAATCAAAATTCAGTCAGTTGCCTGTCCCTCCTCCAGTAGCTAACAATAAATGCATAGAGGCATCTGAGGAAGTTCCAGTGAGCTGAGTAAAAAGCCGATGCTTCTGAACTTGGCAGAGCCTACCTCCTGCCTTGTAAATGTCAGCATGTGTCCGTGTGAGCATCTGACGTTGCTCACTAGCACATACCAAAGGCTAAGAATTTGGCAGTGTCTGGCTGATTCCAATGCCTAAAAATATTCTGTTTTATCAAAGTCTATTCTGATGCCTTTTAGCATGTGGAGAAAATGCTAGAACAGCAAGATCGTCAGGAAATGGAAAGTCTGATATGCTTTCCAAAAATTCCAAATGACACAACTCCATTGTGCAAGAAGTAACCCCTCAGCCTCGGTTCTTGTTGCTCACCTATTTTTATTTCTGTGGACTTCATTTCAGGACTTTTTATTTACTTATAAGCCATATAAGGTGATTTATTTTCTCTCCTGCTTAACGTAATTTGATTCCACAAGTGAATATGCTATACAAATGGTGTTTAGCTAAGTCCCAGCTGTAGCAACTAAAGTTAAGGATTGCCAATCATTAGAACAGTGTTTATGAGTGGTCTCTAAAATTAAGACATTAAAATATACGTAAGTGATACTATTTGGAAAAGAAAGAAAATAAGAGAATGGGAGTGGAGACAATATGAGCAAAGTACACGTTATAGTAAAATTATTTTGTACACTAAAAGCAAGATTAGAAATTCATGTAGAAAAAAAAAAGATATAAGGAAAGTTTTGGCTTTTCCTTTTTTACCAGGGCCTGCAGACATACCTTGTTATTGCAGCAGAAAATGGACTACACTACCAGTGCCTGTCCACCCAGTGGCCATCTAATACTCCAGCCATGCTGAGCCTGGACAACAGTTCCAGCTAGTTATTAATCCATTTAGCATTTTCACTTCTGGTCTTCCTAATTGCACTTTCCTATCTCTTCCTTCCTCATCTTTCTTTAACCATCCAGTTTCACTGCAGGCAAACTTAAAATTTGTTCTTCCTACTTTATTCCATGTACTGAAAATAGTCTTCGCAAACCATCCATTCCAGTCACAAGCTCATTCATCTTTATTCTTTAACTCACACTTGAGTGGCACCTTTGCCACTGCCAAGTACTTTATACATCATTTCACTTGACTCTTTAAAGGGCCAGGTGGGATAGATGTCACTTATCACATAAATTAAGGTTCTAAGCAAATGGAATGCTAGATACAATGAAATGTGTTCCTAAGAAAAAAAGCTGATGGACATGAGGCACTGAGACTACACATTCTAGACATTCTAACAGTCTAATCTAGATGGGGAGGGTATGGAAAGAAAGCCAAGGAAACAAGAGAACAGGAGAGGCATAAAGTATGATTAAGAATGAGTTGTATTACATGATCAGTTTGAGTTGGACAAAGCGATCCAATTCATTTGTTTGTTTGTAGAGAATATATGCATATTTCCTTTTTTCTTTTTTTAATAATATTTTTCCTTTATTTTACAGATTCCCCCTCCCTAGATAACAAAGAGGGTCCAAAAGACATGCATGGATTTCCCTGAGAAGGGGAAATAAAAGAGATCTCTTTGAGTCATCCAATTATTATATTCAAAGTCTAGACATTTAGAAGAGAATGTAGTTACAGCCAAGAAATCAACGTATAAAGAGCTTGGAAATGACAAAGAGGATGCTGCCAACCACATTCACTCACTCATCATGAAGAACCAAGCAGGCTGGCAGCAGGTAACAGAAAGGAACTCTGTAGGCAGTGAGGGCACAGTACTGGCAAAAGAGCACTGTGAAGTTGAGGGAAACTTTTAGAAAAGGGCACTAAAAATAGAGGAAAAGACTTAAAATAAAAAGTCTTAGTAGGCAGTCAAGAAAAATAAAATCTGTATACCTTTGTTAATGTGTGAGTTGCATTGAATTAAATTCTTTGTAACATTTCCTGTCAAACTCAACCCTCAGGCATGAAAATTACATGTCAAATCTCTCCACCGTAGGTCACCTAAAAATAAGTTCCAGGTATTAGGGAAAGAGCTGGCCAGCACAAAAGATTTGAGAGGCTTTGAGTCCAGAAATGCTACACATTTAGATCCAGAAAGCACACAAGCCAGCAGCTGTGTCCAAGTGGGGAAGCATGATCGCCTATTGGGGCCCTCTGGAGCTGCCAGATCCTATAGAACTCTTGTTCTTCTAGGCAGCTGAGAAGCTGGCACAACTAGATCTCACAATGAAACTGGCACATCAGTGAGTAGGTGTCTTCTAATGTTCCTTTGAGTTCCAAAGTCCCAGGATTCAGGCCAGCTTCCTGGCGTGTGACCTACGCATTTGCACTAGTCCCTGGGTCATAATAGATCCTGCACATGGTTTAAGCTCTGCTGCTGCTATATTGAAGTGCTTGTCAGTGTTTGTTTCTTTATTTCTCTATATGTCTTTCTATTTGTCTGTTTGTCCAGAGCCCAGTGTTTTTATCATGCACTAGCCATCACAAACTACACAGCTGCTTCTTCTGAGAATCTGTGGCTTCACACAGGCTGAGCAGAGATGTTGGTATATCTGAGATAGCACAGGACAGGTTCATTTACAGATTTATTTATTTTCTTATTAAACAAATCATCATGCAAAATATAGAATTCCCAGCAACTGGAGAGAACAGGACTCTTCTCTTGACCACAAAAGATAATAGACTGCAAGAACAACTTCCTATTCTCTGGACAGGAGTACCGACAAAACAGAAAATTCTTGTACATAAGACAATGGAAGTTGTGGGGGGATGAGGCTGCAGTTAAGCCTCATACGATATTCCTAGAATCAATATAAGGAATGAAATTCAAGATTCCCATCGATTTCTCAAATCAGCAAGCTGTTCTGTTTTCTTCCACTCTGTTTTGGTTTGTTTTGAGACAGTTTCTTCTTATGTAGCCCTGGTCTGGAACTCATTATGTAGGCTAGGATAGCCTGGAACTCACAAGAGCTCTATCTGCCTCTGCCTCTGTACTGCTGGTATTAAAGGCGTGCACCACCATATGTGGCTTCCACAAACTTTTTTATAAACCTCCTGTTTATAAGGGGCTAGAAAGAAAATACTTTTAGATTTTCATAATTTACACTCTTAGCTGGAGCTGCTAAGCTTTATCATGGTAAGGAGAAGGCAGGCATGGGCAGGATGGAAAAGGATACACATGCTCACACACCAATGCAACTGTAATTCTATACCTGAGCAACACATAACATTAACACTGAAAAGAATGTTTCACCTAACTTATGAAACTCGGGAGATTTTCAAATTATTTTGATAATGACAGCAAAATAGGTCCAATACTACGTACGTAGTACATTCATCTCTCATGCTTTTCCCCATTCTCTTTAACATGGAACAATTACTGTGAAATGTCTTATTCTCAAATCTGTTTCTATGATAAAATATACTGACAAAAAGCAACTCAGGAGAGACATGGTAAACTTTTGCAAACAATTATAAGTCAGAAGCCATAATAATGAGAAGGTCACAGGGGCAATAGCCATATAAATAGAAATTATCTAAAATATTTACTCTGTAGTCTTTTTTAAAAAGGATTGATTTTATTTTATGTGTATGATGTTTTGCGTACATGTATGCCCATGTACCACTTTGTGATACTACCTGATTCCCTGGAACTGAAGTTATACACGGTTCTAAGCCACATGGTGGTGCTGTGACTGGAACCCAGGTCCTCTGTAAGAGCAGCCAATGCTCTCAACCATGAGCTATCTCTCCAGCTCCAAGTGTTTCTGTTTGTTTTTTTATTTCATAAAGAAATTTTCCTGAGTATATAATTTGATGAAAATCATAAATTCTTTGAGTTTGATATTTCCCACAATTTCTATACAAAAAGATTTTGAAATTTAAAGCTTCATTTCATCTTTAATTGAGGTTAGTTGCCTCTTTCCCATTGAAACAGTTACGGATTGATATTTTCCCCATTTCAATTAACTTATTACTGTCTTTACTGCTTTCTATATTTTTTACCTTTAATTTTATATATTACTAATGCTAGTGCTTTTATTTGGGACCCTGTTCAGTTTGTTTTTGAAACTTGCTATACAGGCCAATTAATTACTGTGTTTTGGAAACTGGAATGTTCAGTAACTGTAAGATAGTTCAGGTTTATTAAATAAGTCTCTCTAAATCACCTATGTTCTTATGACCTATGCAAGGCCATATTGCAGGTGTGGAGACACACACTTGTTACTCCAGTACTAGGGGATAAAGCTAAAACATGAAATGTTTGAGTTCACATCCAACCCAAGCTTCACAGCAACTTGGAAGCTAAGCTGGACTACATAGCTAGATAATAAACAGAAAGAAATTGAGGTTCTTGGTATACTATGCCACAAGAAACTGAGGTTTACACACAGTTCAGATCAGAGTGCAAGCTCTTCTGATTTCTTGATTACAGACCTGTGAATCCAAGGACTAAAAGACCTAGCTAATGCCCTACAAATACTGTAATATGTATGTGAGTGGAGAAGGGTCATCTGTTTGTATTACTTTTTCAAAAGTGTGCTTCTATATTTGTGATCATACCTCAAAAATTATCTCAACAAAAGAAAGAAGGGGCTAGAGAGATGACTTGGTGGAAAACAGCACTCACTGCTCCTGCAGACTACCTGGATTTGGTTCCCATTACCCACTCCAGGTGGTTCATTACCATCTGTAACTACGACTCCATGAAATCCAATGTCTTTTGCCTCCTCAGACACTTGCATTCACAGAAACATACCCACAGGCAGACACATAGGTATAACTAGAGATAATAAAAATAAATCTTTTCTTTAACAAGAGAAAGAAAGAAGGGTCAGCATTAGTATCTGAGAAAATGTTGAGCTGAATAAAGGCAACCCCAGTAGACATGACAAAAATGGGCAGGGAAAGCTCACAAAACCCTTGATTCTACACGAACAACTATAAGCAACTAAGGAACACTGAAGGCTGGAGAAATAGTCTTCTAAAAGGGAAGAGCCATTGGTTATCCAATACCAAAAGGATCACCTCTGAAAACATACATAGGAATTATATTATGCAGACTGAGCAGGTTATAATCAGAATATATGTATGTATATGTGTGTGTGTATATATATATGCATGAAACAAAAATTAATTTTAAAAAAAAGCCAAAATTTTGAAAGAGAACAAAAAGAGGAATATGGGAGGGTTGAGAGGGAGGAAAGGAAAAACAGACATGTTGTTATTATGTTATAATCTCGATTTTTAATTTTAAGAAAAAAATTAAATGAAAAAATAAAATTTTGTTACTTTACCTCCACTTTGCTCAAACATACGAAAAAGTTATAGAAAGCTGCAATTGTAAGTGATGTCTAAATTAAGACTCATGGGTTGAAACCCTCAAAGGTGGTGGGCATGACATTAAAAACAAACTGTGCTCTTGAAAACTTGGTAAAGCCACCAAATTTCAGGAAAACCTGGAACCTTCGCCTGCACACAGCCCTGACTGGTAAAGAGCAGCTGTAGGTGAACGACAATATCTATGTCATGTCATTAACTGTCACAGCAACTTTGCTATGAAAGAGTGTGGCTGTAAAATTCATTATAGAGTAATGTTCCTGCCCTTCACTGTAATCACTCAGGAGCAGAGAAGAACATACAAAGCGGCATTTTATTCAAATTAAATCATGGCCTCAGATGTATGAGAAGCTGGTATAGCTGTGGGTGGACAACAGTTCAGAGCACTCTAGGGTAGTCTCTTTTCTTTACTGAATGTAATATGCCCAACACCTTGAGAGACATGGATGCTTTGACCTCTTACCATTGTCCCCAGTCTGGTGGCTGCTGTGAGTAATTCCCTCACAGGACCCCTCAGTCACTTTAGTTCCTACCCAGCATCTGTTTTTTCTTCATCTAAAGGTACAAAGCGATGAATCAGAGTGTGAAGAAAGTTAAGGAAAGACAGAGATAGAGGGATCTCTTACACTCTAAGAGCGACCTCTTCAAGGAAGTGCTAATCCTCTATTCAAATAGCACATGATTCCCTTGACCTGAGCTTTGATCTCTTACATGTATTAAAAAGAGATCATGCCATGAGACCACCCAAGGCCGATGAAGACAGAAGTGTGCTCACACAGAATGTCCATTTGCTTCTGTCTACTTAATTTCATGGGGTATCTGTAAAGCTAGAAGTTTTCTAAGTACCCCTAGCATGGAAATACAATGTCAGAGCCTCACTATTCTATAGATTCCTTGCAAACTCAGAGAACTTCAGGCTTTGCTTTCCCGTTTCCTGATTTTAGTTCAAGAAGTACCCTTCTCCCCATGGGCAGCCTGCCTATATATCAGCAGAAGGAAGACAAGGTTCTCCTCCATCTTATTTGTGGCACAATCCGTGAACTATCTGACAGGTCCAAGGTCCTACCAGCATCTTGATGGATGAAAGTCATTGATGTGTGCTTCTGTTATAAACTGAAGTTCAGCCATCTAAAATTTGTATGCTGAAGCTGACTTTGTTTGGGCATAGCTATTTAAGATAGTAATTAACAATGAGGTCATAAGGAAAAGAACTGAATCCAACAGTAATTGGGTTGTACAAATAAGAAGTACCTTAAAGGAGCATGAAACAGAGGAAGAAAAGGCTATGAAAGGGCAAAGCAAGAATGGTAAACTATATGCAAAGAAAAGAGGGCCCAGAAGAAACTTCTAGCCTCCACACAGTGACAAAAAAAAGTTACAGCCAGTGTTTAAAGCACTTTGTGAGCTGTCTTTTTATTTATGGAAGCCTTAATAGACTGACACAGGTCCAGCTGCATTTCATATACTAAAAAGGATTCTGACTGTCTCAATAATAGACACAAGATGCCTTCAGACACTAGTTGTCTAAAGCCAACTGGGAATAGTAAGTTCCATACCAAGACTGTCTCTTTCATGTAACTTCCAGCATTGCCCTTGGGGAATTTTAAGAACTTGTCCAGTTGTGAAAGCTTTATCCAACTCTGTCAGCTGAAATGAAGTTTTAAGCTCATCCTTCGATTTGCTAACATAGAGGATATCACTTTGTTTTCTCCTCCATATGAAAGCCAAGGGTCCTATTAAACCCTCAACAGAACAGAATACAGGAGGAAGTTTGGCACCTTACAAGGAAGACAGGACACCCATCATGTTCTCAATTGCCGGTAGACATTTTCTAACATAATAAAGTGACATGAGTTCCTGTGGAGATGATACAAATTCATTACAGATATTTTAATCTCTCCAAATTTGAGTATTTCCTATTAGAGAAGATCTTCTTGTCTCCTACTTGTTTGTAATAACTGAAACAGAAAACCAGTGAGCTCAGAAATCCTCTCCACAAAACATACAAACTGAAGGCTTTCTTATTGTAAGTGGAAAAATCCTTGTATGTACTCAAGTTATCTTGCTGAAGCTCTAGCTGTCTAGTTCCAGGAATGAAAATTTGAAACTTTCCAACACTTACAGTCTTCTATTTAAAGTTACTTCTAAACAGACTTCCTTTGAGCAAGGGTTTCACTGAGTTGCCTATAAATGTCACAGCCTCTGCCTTTGGGCTAATGAGCTGCATTATTATTAGATTTGGGTAATCACAGTCATCTACCAGCACCCTGAGCACATTGAAATGCTGCTTCTAAAGCCATAGTAAGTATGTCCATCCTTGACTTTGTTCTTATGTAGCACCATGAATGGAGGATTTGTATTTTTATCACTAGAACAATGGTTTGTGATGCAGGAGACTTCAGATGAGGTCTGAGCTCTTCCACCCTCATGTAGTTCTCATACCTTACTCACATTTGTACTCATTCACAGGCTGCTATGCTCATGGTTGGTAGGGAAAATAGTTTTCTAGTAGGCTTTTCCTCTTATCTAAACCCCCTAGCCATTTAGTCCCTTTACCTTGTATTTCCCTTGTCTTTGTGTTTTGTTTTGGTTTGAGTTTGTGTGTGTGTGTGTGTGTTTGTTTTTTCATTTATTCCATTTCACATATTTCCAGTTTGGGAGTGAAGTAAGTATCTGAAGACACTGAGACCATTCTAAGACTGAAGTCTTAGAAAGCCTGCTGTTAATGCTCTGTATCTCTCCCTCTCCACCCATCAAATCTCCCTTCAGTTACTCTATCCATGACTCAGGATAGAGAAATAAGACAAACAAAACCCAGCTGGAGCTGTCTAGAATTTATGGAGCACTTATGAAATACCAGACACTGTGGGCATTCTTCAAGAACTATGCTGGTGACTCCTCACAAACTATTATTCCCACTTTACAGGTACAGCTATTGAGACATGGGGACCACACAACCATGGCAATAAGTGGCAGGCCAGGTTTGAATCCCAGGTCTAGCTCACTGCTATGTCTACCACCATAGGGCTCTGCAAATAGGTATCACGGCAGCCAAGCACTATAATACTGACACTCAGAATCTCTGGAGCTACAATTTCAGAAGAGATGACATTAAAGTACAACATTTGATATTTTTCTGTTAATCTACTCAACTAAGAATGGCTTTTCTTCCAAAAGATGCTTGACAATGTCTGGAAATATCTGAGGTCTTTAGAAATGGGGATGGTCATCTACTGACATCTGCTGGGGAGAATCCAGGGATGCTTCTCAGAATCCTGCAGTAAAGAAGCTCCCCCAACAGAGTTTCCAAGTCCAGAATGACCACATGCTAAGATCTGGCCTGGTTGATTTCTCATTCCCACCTGGTTCTTCATGGATTTTATTATCTATATCCATTTTAATAATATTTTTATGTCACATTTTTTGAGTGAGACCCTGAGTCCTTTTAGGAAACAGAGTATATACTTAAAAGAGAAAGTGGCTTTCAAAGAATCTCTTGAGTAACTGAGTACCTTGTTTGGCACAAAATGTTCCCAGAACACTATTTTGAGAACAGTGACCCAGCAGCCAACTGTCTGGCATTCACTTATCCATCACTATCGAAGTTGGTACTTCCTGGAAACCTGCCTGTCCCCAGTAAGTGCTCAGGGATAGGAAAAGTGGTTACCAGGAAACATGCCTTTGCAGTGAGAAAGCAAAAGAAAATCACAACAAACCCACACCCCGATGCCAGCCCTAAGAGTTCCTATTGCACCATAAGTGAAAGAAAGCACAATCGTTTCCAACCTACTCATGGGGCATGTTCTCTGAGGTTTGCAGGAATGGAGGAAAACACTGCACAGAAAATGCAGTTCTGTGGTTTGAAAAATCAAAACTCTATTAGTCAGATGATAAATGCAAAGGATATCAGTAATAGATTTATGTTCCAACTGCCTATAGTGAGAAAGCCCTAAAGTTAAAGGACACAGTGACATGGTGGAGAGCATACTGACTTGCAATACAGGACCAACACACAACCATTGTAAAAATAGTATTAACCTGAGGAAGCATCTTAAGAGCATTCACAGTATTCATCTATGGAGAAAACAATTTGTAAAGGGTAGTTTTTAGCTGGTATCTGGTTTAGTCAGCTCATCACTCGAAGTACCATTGATCATCACATCTGTTTCTTTCAAAAGCATTCCAGACTTTATTATCTATCCACTTCTCAGTAAAGTTTATTTATACCTTTGAATGTTCTTAACTGTTCCATGTCAAGGAAATCATAGAATGAGTTATCATTATTGTGTCATCGTTTTGAAGTTATAATGCTTGGATAATTTTTACTCATATATTTCTTTGATCCTGGGATATCTTGTTTTTATCTTCCCAGGCTCCTAAAATTCTTATCATTCAAGGCTTAATCTAGATTCAGTTCCCTCATCAGCAGCATATCACTGCAACAATGAATGCAAAGCAAGTATCACCTCTAGAGAAATCCCAGCCACATGCAAAACACTGAAAGGCCCCAGGCTCTCCAACCAGGTTCAGTTTTATTTCCCTGTGACCTGACCTAGTAGGGAAATACCTGCAAGGCTGCATGCAATTCATACCTAGAATTCTGCTTGCCACTCTAGAATAATACAAACCTTTCTGAAGTTGTGAGGTTGTTATCATAGAAGAAGAAAATAGGTAGAATTTTAAAGTAACCTATAGGAAATGTCATAAAATTGGGGTGGAGGAAGCCTCAAGAAAAATATATGTTTCAGGCAATCAAACTGTCACAGCACTACAGAACACATCTAGAAGAAGAGTGCCTTTGTATAAAAATCAACATAAAACTACCAAAAAAAAGTGATTTCAAACAAATTTTAATTTGAATCAGCTAAGTTAAGTAGAATATGCATTGTGGAATATCACTGAGATTCTTAAAAAAAAAAAAAACTCAATTAAAAATAACACCTTTGTTTTTTAACATGACTTTCAAAATTTCTTGCCACCTTTTATTCAGGGACTAAATAGAAATTTCATTTTAAAATCAACATTATCTTTGGAATGTGGTTCAGTGGGTAGAATACTTGCTGTCACAGTTAAAGTTTTTATTGCTATTCTAAAACACCATGACCAGAAACAACTCGGGAAGAAAAAGGGTTATTTCCTTTTATAATCTATAGCCCCTTATGGGGGAAATCAGAGCAGGAACTCAAGACAGGAACTTGGAGGCAGGAGCTGAGGCAGAGGCCACTGAGGGGTGCTGCTTACTGGCCTGCTCCCCATAGTTTGCTCAGCCTGCTTTTTTATAGCACCCAAGATCACCAGCCCAGGGATGATATCACCTTCAATGGGCTGATCCTCCCTACTTCAATTATTAGGAAAATGCTTTATATATTTACCTAATGCTAATATTTTTCTCAGTTGAGCATCCATCTTCCCTAATGACTCTAGCTTGTGTCAAGTTAACATAAAACTGGCCATGAAACTTGCCTAGTATGAGATCCTGAGTTCAGTCCCAAAGGGGAAAGAGGAATGGACAGAGTAAGACATGGAGACAGGAAGGGAGAAAGAGAAACAGGTCTTGATATGAAGAAAGGAAAAAAAAAGTCCCAATCCTTGTGGAGGAGAGAAAATGACATATATAATGAGACCAGCTTTTATAGACATTTTCTGAAATAATCTCCAGTAGTGATACAATTAATGAAACTCCAAGGTTGATATTGCATATCAGCCATATTTCTGAAATAGTCCTTTGAAAATCTCGAGTGAGGAGATATAGCTGAAAGTTTTTCTCTCCTGTCAGGGCCTCTCAGTCTGTACAAAGCTCTCCATCTGCAGATGCTTATAAAATAATTACTCAAAGGCTTATATTAATTACAAATTGTTTGGCCTATGGCTCAGGCTCATTACCAACTAGCACTTATAACTTAGTCCATTCCTATTAATCTGTTTATTGCCACGTGTACCATGGCTTTACCTGTGTTATGTTACATCTTGCTTTCAGGGTGTCGGTTTGTACGTTCTCTCTCTGACTCCACCCTCCTTCATCTTTATCTCTGAGATTTCCTGCCTGCCTCTAAGCTGCCTTGTCATAGGTCAAAACTGTTTGTTTAACAAATGGTAATAAAGCCTATTCACAGCATACAGAAAGACATCTCTCACAAGGGCCATGGAGCAGAATAGTTCAGTAGCTAAAGTCATTTGCTGCCAAGCCTGACAATCTAAATTTGATCCCTAGGACTTATATGATGAAAACAGGAAACAGCTCTTTCTAAGCAGGCACTCCGTAAGGACGAGCCATGTTCAGCTCGAGCACCAAGATTGTGAAGCCCAATGGCAAGAAGCTGAATGAGTTCTCTCAGGCGCTGCTCTGCTTGAGCTGGAGATGAACTCAGATCTTAAGATACAGTTGAGGGAACTTAACATCACCGCTGCCAAGGAAATTGAAGTTGGTGGTGGCCGGAAAGCCATCATAATTTTTGTACCAGTTCCTCAGCTGAAGTCTTTTCAGAAAATCCAAGTCCAGCTTGTTCGTGAATTGGAGAAAAAGTTTAGTAGGAAGCACGTAGTCTTTATTGCTCAGAGGAGGATTCTGCCCAAGCCAACTCGGAAAAGCCCCACGAAAAACAAGCAAAATCACCCCAGAAGCCGCACTCTCACTGCAGTGCATGACGCCATCCTGGAGGATTTGGTCTTCCCAAGCAAAATTGTGGGTAAGAGGATCCGTGTGAAACTCGATGGCAGCTGGCTCATAAAGGTTCCTTTAGACAAAGCACAGCAGAACAATGTGGAGCACAAAGTTGAAACTTTTTCTGGTGTGTATAAGAAGCTCACAGGCAAGGATGTTAATTTTGAATTCCCAGAGTTTCAGTTGTAAAGAAAATGATTGAATAAAGTGTTGTTCATAGTTAAAAAAAAAAAAAAAAAAGAAAACAAATTCTGGCAAATTGCCTCTGCCCTCTGACCACTATTTATATATGTATATATATGTAATTTTTAAAAAAGAGAAATCTAAACAGAAGATGAGTAAAAAGGGTAGGATATCTAGGAATAAGTATAAATACGTAAAGAAACAAAATATATTAAAAATTTTGGGAGTTTAAATCAATGTGAATAAAGATGAACATCTTTACATTAAAATGTATATTAATATATCTTTAACATACATGCAATTTTAAGAAAAAGTAAAATAAAGAGAGTTTCTTGCTGCACTGGAAAACAGTATGATATCATAGCTCTGATGTTGATATTGACAAGCCACTGGTCTTATCTTATCCAGACTTTCTTGTTTTAAATTGTGTGTATGTGTGTGTGTGCATGTGTATCTCTATGAGTGTGCACATATATGTGCCTCTGTGTGTACATGTACATTTGTGTGTTCGTGCATATGTATGTGCTTGTGTATGTATATGTGTGTGCATTTCTGTGTGTGCACAAATGTGCATATGTGTGTGAGCATATATGTATGTCTGCATATGAATGTGTATATTATGAATGTGTGTATGTGTTTGTACATGTGTACAGTACTTCATGATTTTGTTATCTGGATTTGTGTGTATACTACTCCAGTCAGGACACTGAAGAACCTCCACACCACAAGTGTCAATCATGTTGTTTTGTAACTATAGACTTTCTCACCACACTCCTTCTCACACCCCAGCCACTGACAACCACCAGCTTATTTTTCATTCTAAGCCTTCATAATTTCTAAAGTCTTATATAAGGGAATTGTGTAATATGCAACTCTTTGGAACTCACTTGTTTCACTCATTCTGACCCCTTGGAGATTCAATTTTCTGTTTCATTTAGCTGAGTAGCATTCTATGGTACAGCTACCCTGTGCATACACCATTTACCTGAGGAAAGATACCTGATTCATGCTTAGTCTACTATAAACAAAGCTTCTGTAAATATTTATCAACAAGTTTTTGGTTTAAAACATATGTTTTCATTTCTTTGCAACAAATGGGCCAAAAGTGCAGTTTCTGAGTTATGTGGGTAATTACAGGACTCATTTTTATAAGAAACCACTGTACCAATATCTTCCGAGTAGCTGTACCATTTTACATCACCACAAGTGACTGAAGATAGTTGAGTCTCTGAATTCTCACAGGCATCTGATATTGTCACCGTGCTTTGGCCATCCTAGCGAGTATGGAGTGGAATTCCACTGTGGTTTCTGCTGACATTTTCCTAATAGTTATGATGAACATCTTCTCACAGGCCTTTTTATTTGTGATCTTTACATCTCCTTTACAAAACTGTTTGTTCAGTCTTTTATTCCTTTCCAATTGACTTTTTAGTTACATTTTGAAAGCTCCTTGTGTGTTGTAGATATAAACATGTTTTTTATATTTTCATTGTTTACCAGTTGGTTATCTGTTGTGATAAACACCATAACCAAAATCAACTTGGGGAGGAAAGGGTTCGTTTCATTTTACAGGCTATAGCATGTCATTGAGAGAAACCTAGGCAGGAATTTAAGTCAAGAACTAGAAGCAGATATCATGGGAAAATGGTGCTTACTAATATGCCTGCCTATAGTTGGTACTGCCCACAGTAGGCTGTTCCACCTACACCAATCAAAAAATGTACCCACAGACATGGCTACAAGCCATTCTAATGGAGGTAATCCTTCCAAGATGTGTCAAGTTGATGATAGTATTAGCCATCACACTTTGTAACTATTTCCTTCTAAACTATCATTTACTTTATTGTCTTTTTCTCATACATACTCCAGATCCAACCCTCTTTAACTCTCTAGGGTAAAATTTACCATTTTCTTTTTATATAAAATGATTTACTATTCAAGATAACAACTCTCTGAAAGATACACTAACAATTACAATATCCCAAGGATATATCATTTGTCTCAGCTAGGAGCTCTGGCTTACACCTGGAATGCCAACACTTCAAAGAATTGCCATGAGCTCAAGGCAAGCCTGTGCTACATAACACATTCTACAACCTTCTTAAAAAAAAAAGAAAGAAAGAAAGAAAAATGAACAAACTTAAAATAATTAAAAATAAAATCCTCCATATGTTGCTTCCCAGGAGCAACAGTCAACCTTCTTGGGTAAATGCAGGGTGTGACTCGAAATACACTTTATAGTATAGTTTCATGATGTTACCTACCTTTGGGGCAGGTCTTCAGTCCATAGTTTACTCTTGAAAAAACTCACAATGACACATACCCCTAGACGAGTGAAATACTAATTTCCAAGGCACTTCTTAAATCAAACAAGGTTGAATGATTTCATGCATGCCTTATTTGATCTGGGAAGCTTTGGTAAAATCATCTAACACTCAAGAATATTTTTTATACTTTTTGGTCAAGTTTTCTTTGCATTCTTCCATATTGTTGTAGGCACATAGCTCCCTGCAGCAAATTCCATGGACAGAGACTCTGCTTCAGTCTTACTCTGTGTTAAATGTCTCTTCTACTGGAAAGTAAGTAGGCACTGTCAGAGCCAGGAATTTTAAGCTTCAGTTCTAGTTTGACTATGGTGAACTGTGCCTCCACATCTGTCCTTTCACACTGGCATCTGTAGTGGGATTATGTTGTTACATTGTAAATAATTGTCCTGTCTACTGGTTTAATAAAAAAATGCTGATTGGCTGAAGGCAGACAGGAAGTGTGAGTGGGGCTACCGGCCTAAGAAAACTCTGGGAACAGGAAGAAAAGAACAGAGATACTAAGAGAGAAGCCAGAGAGACACTACAATGAAATGCCAGTGAGACACAGATGAAAGAAGTTGAAATGATGCTCTGAGAAAAGGTTCTGAGTCACATGGCTGAACAAGGTAAGAATCATGGGTTAGTTTAAGAGTAAAGAGTTAGCAAGTTATATGCCTAGACCCTAGGTCAATCAGCATAAAATTAATAGAAGTGTGTGTTTCTGTGGGACTGTGGTCTGTGGGGCCAGGCCAGAAAGTCAAGGCCAGAAATATTTCATTACACAGACATCTTATATGTGATTCTCACAAAGGTGGTTGGAAGGAATAAATAATATCTTTTTAATTTTTTACTAAGTATGAGGTACTATTATCATTCACATATTGTTGGTAGGAATATTTAGTTATCTTCATTAGAATTTAATTAAATTCCTGTTATCTTGAACCTACAGGATCAGAGGAAGCCACAGCATACTGGAAAGGGTCCAGGAAACTACCTTTTTCACATACACCAGAACCCTCAGGGAATACAAAGGCTGCAGAGACTATGGTCACTGCCTGCCCTCTCACAGCACTGCATGGACATGGTAAAGTATCTCAGAACTCCACCTTCCCAATCAACACACCTGTGTCAGTGGCTTACTCCGTAAGCATTCTGTTATATATTTCTGTATCCTAGCACTTACTTTCCTGTCTTACATGTATATCTCATTGTAGTTTTACATCTATTTGTATGTTGCACAGTTAAATTGTATAATTTTTAAAACTCTAAAAAAGGAAAACTCTGAAGTATAAAGCTCTTACTCTTCTTATGAACAAAATATATGTTTGATCTAGAATTTTCTTACAACAGGAGCCTGAAATCAGGTTCAGGCAGCTTAATACATGCTATGTATCTAAGGACACTAATCCCAGCATTTAGGAGTTAAAGGCAGGAATATTCTCAGCTACATTGCAAACTGAAGGTCAGCTTGGGCTACATGATGCACTGTCTAAATAAATAAATACACACATACACAAATATGAAAATAATAACAGATGAATTGACAATGTTGTTTTCTATAAATAAGTCAAAAATTCAAAATATATGTTTAAACATTGTAAAACAAGTATATTATTTAAATTGCAGAACAGACCAGAAAAACAGTCAGAAAGTAGTCTTCATTGCCTTTGGGATTGCAGAGAATGAAATGGTGTGGATGAGACCCACAAACAAAATAACTCAAAGTCACTGAGGACCCAGATCTCAACAAGAAATATCTGGATATGGAACAAATGAAGAACTGGTTAAAATCACAGGGTCTGGATTACAAGCAGGTCATTATAACCACCCTGCAATAACCATCACTTTCCAGTGGAAGGAAAAGAAATGATTTGCAAAGGAAGAAAATGTATTGTATTCTCAGAAACATCAGAGGAGGAAGGAAGATGGCTGTGGTATCCAGGAAGATGCATCACTGTCTGGAGTGCAAATGGAAAGAGGAAGAGAAAGAACTTGTTTTTACTGCATGGCTGCATGGGCCAGACTTGAAGCTTGGCATCTGCATAAGCCCTTACCTTATGCTGATAGCAGCCTTTGTGGCAGGAATTAACTGACTCTATCTTACAAAAAAAAATCAGTATATTGTTGTGCTTTTTTGTTTCAGGGTTTCTCTGTGTAGTTCTGGCTATCCTGGAACTCACTTTGTAGACCAGGCTGCCTTTGAACTTACAAAGATCCACCTATCTCTGCCTCCCAAGTGCTAGGATTGAAGGTATGAACCACCATGCCTGGCTAGAAAATCAGTAATAATTTAATAGATTTTTTTATGTGCCAAGAAGTAAAATATGGGCAGAATAGTACACTGACCAAGTAGCAAAATGTCAAGTTTTCTTGACAAATATCAAAAGAGAAGTACATAATGATGGTTTGTATCAAGTGGGAATATTCATAGGATTGAGAGCAGAGTTTTCATCATTAGCTTTTTATTATTTACTGGATTTTTAGGTTAGCATATAAAATAATGGGTTCTATTATGGCATATGTACACACACCTACAAATATATGTATATTTACTTACATAAGCATATACATATATTTGTACTTTATTGCTCATCTCCCTCCGCTACTACCTAACCTCATCCTCCTTCCCCCTCTAGTCCTAATTGCTAGCCATTTTCTTCCCACCACAAACAGACCTCCCTTCTGCTTAGATGTCTTATGTATTCTATTATCTTATCTTCCTCTCTGCCTCCCCTTATAATCTGTTCCTCCTCTCTAATAGACTATTTTCTATTTTCATCACACACACAGAAGTTGAGCTTATTTCAATTAACATAATGATCTTCATTGCCATCCCATTTTCCTACAGATGTCATGATTTCCCTTTTTTAACTAAATAAAATCCCATATATATATATATATATATGCTATTTTCTTTATCCATTCATCTGCTAGCAGATATCTCAGTTGACTGTATTTTTTGCCATTTAAGTAGAGCAGCAATGAGCACTAATGTGCAAGTATCATTATTCTTTAGTTAGCTTAGTAATCATTACGTAATCATCAGTGTTAAATCTATCCTGCTAGACATTAACTTACAAGGAGGTAGACTTTGAGTAAATAATTATTATAAATAGTAAATCCATGTACAAGGCGAGTTGTGGAAATGAAGAACCTACCATAAGCTGGAGTCCAGGATTATAAGATAGTACTATTTCAATAAAAGCATCCTTGAGGGAGGACCAACGATGAAACCTGAAGGATAAGAGATCAACTAGAGGTTATCAAAGTTCAAGGGGCCTGTATGTGTATAAATGGACGCAGGGAAGATAGCAGAGAACATCACTGGAAAGGAGAAGAATAAGCATGTTCATATATGCATAGGAATTCAAAAGCACAGAACATTCCAGAATCAAGAGGAAATCATGGTCCTGGAAAAGAGAAAACAGAGGGGAAGAGGGCTCTTTGGCCATGGGAGCTTACTCAACAAGCTGGCTCATCAGAGACGATCTGCTCTCCGTGTTCTGCCAAGAAGTAGTTTCATAGTTTCTGAGGCTAAAGCCCAGGCCAAACCATGAAATCTACCAAGGCAATGATGCCACCCTGTAGGCCTCTTGGGAAACAACACACTCGATATTTACACCAGAGAGGGTATGCTATAGTTCTCCACATGGTTTTGAATCATGTTCAATTTTCTTTTGCAGTTTATAAGCTTATCAGCATGTAAACAGAGTGATTTTTTATGTTGATTGACAGACATTTTAAATGACTCATTTTGGTAGGTATCTAAATATCCACTTGTTTCTGTCATGTTAAATGTTAGCCAAAAAAAGCTTACCTTTTTTACCAAAACCAATGTTGTAAATGAGCACATTTAGCTTTTGGCTTCTAAATCTCACAAAATAAGACCCTCCCAGTAATTCAGGGCTGCCCTAGGTCATTACTTCTGTGCCTTTTACACTAACATTTTAAAAGTAGTCACCGGTAATATAACTGAAGTCAGTCTGTCTGAATGGGTTGATGTTAAGCCATCATTAGAGTTTTATACAGTATCACAAGAAAAGCTTGTGAAAATCTTGAACTCTAGTTTTTCTTTCTTCACCCCAAAATGTCTGAAGGAAAGTCTGAGAAATAAGTAGTCATGTCTGTTGAGTACAATCTTCATTTCCACAGCTAATTCCAGAAGCATATGTGGCCTACATCTTCTTGATGCTTCACCAACCATCCTGTGCTAAACACTGGTAAGTATTTAGTAAGTGCAAAGTTGACATCTGGCTTCAGACCTTGAACATGTAAGTAAAATTTGCAGTACCTTCTTATGGAAGGATCCTTTTTGTTACTTAGCTCATGGCTTTGATAAAATACCTGACAAGAAGCAACTGGAGGTGAAACACAAATTCTAGTTGTTATTAAATGAGAACTCAAAGCCAGATATTGGGGAAAAGCTGGAATATCAGAGAGAGGAAACAGACCACAGTCAAATCTCATCCAGCAAACTTCTCAAGGTAAAAGCTATCTTCCAGCTTCCTCCGCTTGCTCCTCATTCCTTCTACAGAATAATTCTGTCTCCCTATGCCTGCCTTAAACACCTTCTTTACCCAGTTCTTTCACTTCCAGGTTCAACTTTGCATCATATTCCAGAGTTAAGATTAAAGGTGTGAACTACTACTATTTGGTAATTAGGCTTTGAGCTCACAGAAACATAGAAAGATCTCTGTCTCTGGAGTTACGGGATTAAAAACATAGGTCACCACTCCTGGCTTTCCCTGTGCTGGGATTAAAGCCATGAGTTACCACTCTCTGACCCTTTTGGATTGACTGAGGGTGGACTTGTTCTCTGATATTCCAGACTGGTTTTATTAAATATATAATATATTACCACAATGAGAAATCAAAGGTTTGTTTTGCTTATAATCTGAGGGGATAGAATCTGCCATGGCAGAGAAGGAATGACACCAGGAAGAGGTAGCGACAGTTCACATTGTATCTGCAAAAGGTGAAGGTGAAGTGGGCCCAAGGTGTAAGACCTCTACATCACAAACACACACACACACACACACACACACACACACACACACACACACACACACACACCAGTGACTTGCTTCCTCCAATGAGACTCAACCTCCTAATGGTTCCACTTTCCCAAATAACACCACAAAAACTGGGGATCAAATGTTCAAACATGTGTACCTACAAAGGAACATTTCATACTCAAATCACAGCAATATCACTAGTTATATCTGAACATTTAAAAAAATCAGAAGAGTAAGATTGACTGTACACTATAGTATCACACTCAACATCCATTCTAGGATTAAGTGCTGTTCAGCAGGTGAATGGGTAAAGAAAAAAAGATACTGCACATATAAACATACTAAGACTCAAGTCCAATATTAAGTAGCTGGGGGAGGAGGGGCAAGAAAGTTCCTGAGGATGGCAGGTGGAGTTTGCTAGACAAATCCCAAACACATTCAGGTAAACATCAAATAAGTGCTTGCTTAAGGAATGTTCCATGTAACATTAAAGATACTTTCATTCTCTCTCCCTGAGTCAAAAAATAAAGCAGAAGAGTGATTAAGAAAGACACCTGATGTCAACCACTGACCAACACACACACATATAGAGAGAGAGGGGAGAGATACACAGGAGCACACACATAGGAATACACATGAACACACACATGCATACACATACATGAATACATTTGCACAGACAACTCATGGATTAAATGAATAATTATGATGTTAAAAACAAGTCTGTATATACTTACTTCAGCCTTTATCAGACTATTCTGGATAAATGCAAACGAAAAGGAACAGGGAATCAGTAGGTGCTGAGAGGTCAATTATAGTATCAGAAACAGATGGTTTGGAACCACTCCACTCACCAAATTATTCACTCAAAGATGGGGGTGGCAATGATAATCTATTCTTTGAAGATTATAAAATAATCTAGATGATAAATGTTTTTATTGTTTTTAACTGTTGAGTTAATCCCACCTAGCACTTTTAGCTCATTGCCTTCTTACATTTAACCCAAACAACTCAGTTTTTAATTTAGGGTTTGGTTTTGTTTTTAATTCTTGACATAAATTCTCACTATGTGGTCCAATTAACCTTCACTTTCCAATGCTTCTGCCTTAGCAATCCTGGGACCAGGATGATGGACATGCATCACCATACTTGGCTAACATTTGCATTTTTAGCTACTTAACAAATCTAGTTATTTTTCAACTACTTTGTGCCTAATCACTTTAGACTATACTTACATCAGTGAAAAAAATTTCGGTAACTTGAAAGGATAAATTACATCATAAAGCATCCCTATAATCATTTTGAATCCCAACTTTCAAAATAAAAAGTTGGAAATATCATTCCACTTTTGATGATAAACACCTGCAATACACAAGAACATTTTTCCTAATCACACTCTCAGTTCCCCTGAACATCAAAGCACTCTCGGCTTAGGCTCCGGGGTGGGAATGTTATTGCTATAAAAAGTGCTTCACATTATTTAAAGAAAATTTAAATCAGGGATCATACACTTGTCAAGCATCTTGTAAACAGCCATGGGGGCACCAGAGTTCAGATATTTTGCTGATCCTTTATTTTTTGGACATTGTGTGATGGTTCCAGAAGAACAGTTTCCATCATTGAGATCAATCTTGGCTGCATGGTACTAGTACCTCAGATGCCTTTTCAAAATATCAGTTCCCAGAATGAACTGGACATTCATCAAATCAAAGCCTGTGTGGGTAGAAATTTGGCATCTACAGCCACAAACCTTAATAAAGTTCATGAGTAAAAGACACATACATGTACATTCAAGAAGTCTCTAGCAGAAACATAATTTTGTGCTAGCCAAGATCAAGTTGAGAACCATCGGTCTGAGCCATCATCATTTGTGCTTATGATTGCCAGGGTTGGCCACAAATCACTCACTGCTACTGTTCAACAGAAGCAGGATGAATAACCAAGCTCCTGTTCTCAAAGGCTGAGACCAAAATGAGATAGCCAAAGACTACAAAGGCCTAGTGCTTTGTTCTTGGAGCTGGTTGTAAGAAACACAGTCCTTGGTGAATTATAAGCAGTGACAATGTACTTTGTGGCTCCTTGGGGACAGTGCTAGAAGTGTGGGTTCCACAGGAGACCACAGGTTGTGGGTGTTATTTCTCAACAGCTATTTTTAAACTTCCTACTGCAATCATTGCAATCCCCCAAGTCAGTAGCTACTGCTGTACATTGGTTTCTTTCCCTTCCATGCTGTGTCATTCATTTCTCCACCTCCCCAGATATGTTTAGTCAAGGGTACAACTCTCCATGCCTTCCTATGAGCCTTTGCTGCTCTTTCTTTCTTGATTCTTGCAGCATTTACTCTCGGTGTCCAAGCAAATTACATTTATCTATGTGGCACCTGGGCATCAGGAATCAGCATCTCTGAAAGATCCTGGAAAATTAATACGTAAGAAAAACACAGTACTAAAATATGTGAAGGAAGGGAGATAGTGTACATGTAAAGCAGCCTGGATTTATAATTTCAGCCTTTGTCTAAAATAAAAATAAAAAATAGAAGGAACAAAGACAGCATTCTCACAATGTTTGGGAATTCTCTGTCTTTCTTGAATTTTTAACTCCACCTTAGTTTTTCCCCCTGTGGTGTACACAGTTATTCATATGCATCTGAGCATTTTAGTTGCTATCATATTTAAAGAAAAGCAAAACCTGTCTTAAAATAATGGTCTCTGCATAGAAACACAGTCTGATCCCTCCCCTCGAGGCTCCATATACTGCCCATGCATGGACTGGCACTTGGGAGCCCATTCCCTCAACAGGAACACCTAACCCATTCTTGACATTAGGATGAGGAAATCGGACCTGTCTGGAGGGGATGCTGAGCTGATCCACCTTGGGACTTCTTGCCCTTTGCGAGAGGGGATGGGGGTTGGGGAGAAGGGAGGCAGAAGGCAGACAGGGAGGGATTAGGAAGAAGAAGGGAGGGAGAACATGGGGGGAAAAGGGACTTTATTTTATAAATAAATTTTTTTAAAAGAAAGAAAAAATAATAATGGCCTCTGAGCAATTGTTTCCTGGAGTAAACACTACTGAAGGAACTGGCATTCTCTCCCCAGTGAGCCAAGCCTACCATCTAGCGGTAACTACCTTTGAACTGAAAATGTGAGGTATCAGCTTTAAGTGTCTGAAGAGTCTGCCTAAAGCAAAATCCATGTGTTTGTTGTAAAAGGAGGTTCGCACTTTCAAATTGTGTGAGGAAACATCCCCCAAAATAAATTGTTGCTATCAAGCTGAACTTCTAAAGGAAAATTAACTTCTTGGTTCTGTTCACTATCTTTGCTTTGCTGAATTCAGGACTGATAAGATAGAATTGTTGTTACAAAATACATAGCTTGGGGCTAGGGAAAAGCCTTGGTGGCTACAAGTACTTAGTGTTCTTACAGAAGACTCATTTAGTTCCCAGAAGCAGAATCAAGCAGCTTATAACTGTCTGTAACTTCAGCTCCAAGGGATCCATGGCCATGTCCTGGCCTCCACAAGCATTTGTGTGCTGTATGGAATTTCTGGCCCAGTCTAGCCCCACAGTCCAAATTAATCTCTCCTGCCCAAAACTTGGCCTAGCCTGAGGTTTGGACCTGCCCACTGCTTAGCCCCAGATAATGACTCAGATGCTTATATTAATTGCATGCTGTTCAGCCTATGGCTCAGGCTTATTGATAGTAAGTTTTTGCATCTATACCCATTTCTATTAATCTGTCTAGCCTTGTGGCTTACCTGTACTCCATTATACTTTCTTCTTGGATGGCTGGATTGCATCTCTCCAGACTCTTCATTCCTTCCTGTTTCTATGCTTAAATTCCCAACTTCTTCTAAGTTGCTCTATCATAGGCCAAAACAATTTATTACCCAATGGTCTTCACAGCATACATCCCACATCATCTGTATACACCCACACACCCCAAAATACACACACACACATACACATACACACACATACTTAAAGATAAAAGGAAAGAAATAATATGTTTACATGTACCAAAAGTGAGATATTTAGTAATTAAATCTTAGTGCATGATGAGTTTGAATGGTGGCTTTTAAAAAGATGTGTCCACACCCCAAGCCTTGAAATGTCTGAGTGTGACCACTTTAGTAAAAGAGTCTCTGTGAAACTTATTTAAATGACTTGAAAGCCGCTCATAGTAAATTATCCAAATTGGTCCTAAATTCAGTGATATGTGTCCTTTAAGTGAGAAATGGAGAAGAGAAGACTTGGGAGAAGGAACAAGACTTTTGGTCCCATGGACAAGACATTAGAGACTAGAAGTAGGAAATGACAAGGTTAAAGTCTGCTCTAGAGCTTCAGAGAAAATGTCATTGTACTAGCACCTTGATTTCAGATTTCTGGCCTGAAAAACTTTGAGACAGTAAGATCTCATTGTCTTAAGACATCTAGTTAGTGGCAATTCATTAAGGAGGACCTCAGAAACAAACACAGTCACCTCAGAAAAAAAACACAGTTCTTTGCTCTTCAGCATCCTCACATTTGGAAACAACTTAGATACTTGCAAACTTTCAACAGAACACATGTAAAACTACTGAGCTACAATGCTTTAGGATTTTGTCCAATTGACAACAAAAATTATTTCACTGTCTACATACTATTTTTCAAGGTACGTGGATATCAAATATTTTATTTAAGATGTTTTCCACAAAAATAGATAAAATAAAAGATTATTCAGCTAACATTTATCTTTCTAGAGTTGAATGTGAAACAATAAGAGTTTTGCCTAAATATGGATCTATGTAATCAGAATCATTCAAATGTCAGGCATAGTAAAGACAATATAGTAAACTCAATCAGAATGCCCATGGAATGAGATATTTGAAGCTATGTTAACAGTGAAAGCAACAATTTCAGTACAATTGAATGGAGGCATTCATAAAATAATGTTAGGATCAGTAGATAACTAGATATTTGGGAACTAGAAGTTGGGAAATGTACAATCAAAAGCAGCTAAGTCCTTCCAGGACATGTGAAATCCACATGTCATATCACAAGTTTGGCTTCCCCAAATAATGCACAATGGAGTCTGTTTCAAATTACTCAGTGACTTCCGAGTCCACAAGTAACCACAGAGGAGCAGTGGAACAGCCAACAGGAGCTCTATTATATGTCTGATATGATAGGGGATGTTTTCCCTCTAGGAAAATGTAATATGAGACACAAGTAGAAAATGTGGGTTGTGTTATACTCACAAGGTAAGAACCTTGGAACTTGAGAATTTGCAAATGGGTGTCCCTGAAATACAGCACCTTGATGTGTCCAAGGAACTTCTGAGTTACCTGGGAACACAGGTGGGTGCTTAGACAAAAAGAGAGGAGAGATGAGTATACTGCTTTTATTTAATTCAGTTCATATCTTTAATCCACCTCATTTTCAAAGTGTCTTAGATACAATAAGAAAAGAGAACAAGATTGCTATGACAGTGTTGGCTCTCACTGATGATGGTGCTGTAGCTTGGTGGGTAGAGGGCCCACCTAGCATCCCCAAGGCCACAAGTTTGATCCCTATCACTGCCTGTAATCCTAGCCACACCAGAGGAGGAAGTGAAAGGTTCAGGGTTCCATTCTCATCCTCCCTCTCAACAAGCTGGAGGCCAGCTGGACTATATTAGACTCTGTCTGGACATTACAATAGTTAGATCATTCCTGATACCAATGGCTCTTATTTTTAAATTTGTGCATGTAAAGTTATGTTTTCTCCCTCAACAGCTGTTATGGTTTGGTTTCCAAATGTTCTCCACAGTTTCTAGGTTGAAGACACTGTCACAGCTGGTGACACATTGAGAATAGTGAAATGTCAGGAGGATCCTAGTGGGGGAAAGGTAAGTGGTTTGGAATATTTTTATTATTGTAATTTGGTTTTTTAATTTGGTTTCGGTTGGCTTTGAGTGGTTCTGAGGTTGAATCCAGGACCTTGAGAATATTAGACAAGTGCTCTGTCACTGTGTTACTTCATAACCCTAAAGGAAGTCCCTGGGAGATCCGTGTCCTTTAAGGGTATGGTGGAACCTTAGACTGACTCTGAGTGTGTGTCTCCTTTACTGCTTTTGCCCTGTTTCTCAGCTCTATTGAGTTCAGCAGCTTCCCTTGCTCATGGTATTTCCCAGACCCAGAAGTGACATAGCCCCATGGCCATGGACAGAAATCTCTGAACCCATTCATCAAAATCAACTTTTCTCCTGCCTAGTTGACATCTCACAAGTCTTTTTACATGGATGTAAATCTAACACAGCCATGGAGGCAGCCAAAGAATGCTTGGAATATGTGAAGAATTTGCCCCCAAAGTTGTATAACCAATAAAGAAAGCCCTTTTCTTGGCAAAGCCTATGATACTCCCTGGTTAATAGAGAAATGCTGCCTAATAAGGGCCTCAAGTAAGACTTTCTTTAATGAACTGACCACTAGCCAAGTGCCTCCCTAAGCCCATTCCAGCTGACTTCATTGGATGCTCATAAATGACTAGAACTTGTCACTTCATTCTTTCAACCATAACATTCAACATTGTGATAATCTGTAATAAGATACCTAATAAATGTTCATAGATGAACAGATAGAAGGTATAAGAAAAGGGAGAAGAATTTGTGAGAGGGAGGAACAAGGAATATTTTGGAAGTATTTTTCATTGCTATCTGTAAGCACTACTCACTGGTAAGTATCTTAACCATGTTGATCTATAAAATACTTAAAGGATACTGAGGCTCAGAAAATACAAACTATTTATAGTTTGAGCTTTAAGTGAGCTATTGGTAACCAGATCGAAAAGAAAATCTGATTCAGGATTTTGTAATGTTCAGATGTGATGAAAATTATTAACACTCAAGTGATATTAAAAATTTGGCCCGAGAGTGATGGAAATAATAAAAATGTGATCTGGAAAGAAATGAGTAGCAGTTTGCTTAAAGGCTTGTTGGTCATTTGCTTGGATATGAAAACCAGTCATGACCATACTTCAATCTCAATTTTACATAGTGACTGAAGTTTTCTTAAGATTCTTAACTTATTTACTTATGCTTATGTCCATCCTGAGTTTTGCATTGGAACCTTAGTATTTCCGAGGACATTCATTGGTCTCTCTGACAGCTTCTAGGGCCAAAAATTTCTTTCTTGTCATAGACATGAGAAGTTGGCAAACTGCCTTAGATATTAGATAATGAGATATTCTTGTTTTATGTTCCTCTTGCAAAAACCACCCATGGCGATCTGAAGGCACTCATTCTGTATCCATGGTCATCCTCACTGTTGAGTACCTACTGTACCCCTGTTCTGGCCTCACTGTTGAATGCCCACTGTACCTCTATTCTGAGTTCACTGTTGAATGTCCACTGTACGTCTATTCTGAGTTCACTGTTGAATGCCCACTGTACCCCTATTCTGAAGAGACAAGACACGGATAAGATGTGAATAATGGTGCAGGCCAGGAAATCAACAAAGGTTTCAAAATGATTTTAAACATAGAAGCATAAGAATATCATTGTATGACATCATGAAATTTTCAGGAAAATGGATGAAACTCAAAAAAAAAAATCATCCTGAGTGAAGTAACCCAGACCCAGAAAGACAAACATAGTATATACTCACTTTTAAGTGGCTATTAGCTGTAAAATAAAAGATAATCAAGCTACTATCCACAGACCCAGAGAGGCTAAGTAACTAGGAGAGCTAATGGGGGAGGCGGGTGGGACACAAGGATCTCTATGGGAAGGAGAAATAGATTTTGAGGGTGGACTTGGGGCAGGTGAGGTTGGAAACAGGAGGGATTAGGTAGAGGAAAGTGGATGTAGAAAATATTGGGAAAAGCAATTGGAATGTAGGGAGCATTTCAGGGTTAAAATGGAAATTAATGCAATGGAAACTCCATGGTATCTACAAGAGAAACCCTAGCAGATTCCTAGTAGTGGGGGACCTGAAACCTAAACCAGCCATCTTCTGTAACCAAGCAAGCTCTCAAGTTGAGAGACTAGAACACCAACGGAGCCACAAAATCTCTGACCTATAGTTTGTCCTGCATGCAGAGTGTTCTGGGACCAGAGCCCAGCATAACTGTCTTCAAATAGACCAAAGAGACTTCATCCAGCAGCTGATGGGAGCAGATGCAGAGTCCCACAGCCAAACATTAGATGGAGCCTGGAGAATCCTGCTGAGAAGGGGGAGGAAAGCCAGAACTAGAGGAGCCAGAGATACCATGAGAACACAGCCCGGGACTCAGAGTGACTTACAGATATTAGGGAACCTGTAGAGGACCACTACCTATATGTCTGACTGAGTAGCGTGAAGTTCTTGTGAAATTCCTAAGAGTGGGGGCAGGGATGACTCTTTAGCCTACTTATGGGAGACATTTTTCCTAGCTTTGATGGGATGTTATGTGCCTTGTCTTTTTTTTTTTTTTTGGTTCCTTCTACAAGTTTGTGTTTGTTTTTTGTTTGGTGCCTTGGCTTATTGTAACTTGTTCTGCCTTGCAGAGTTGATGTGCCCTGGGAGGCCTGTTCTTTGAGAAGAGGTGGAGGGGTGTGGATCTGGGGGACAAGGGGATGTGGGAAGAAACACTGATTGTGAAATATATAAGAGAATTTTTTTAAAGAATCCCATTATAAATATTGAAGTGTGGAGAGAAATATTAAACCAAAATTTTGCAATAGACTATGACAATTAATCTTAACTTCACAATAAGTGTAGAAAATTGACTCATTAAGAAAAAGAAATGGGTATGTAGACAACAAATAGACATTCCTAGTGGTTTCCTAAGAAAAAACAAGGGGTTTTGGGATGCATGATTCTATGGACCTACAAAAAAGCTTAACAGGGTACAGAGAATCCCTAGTTTATCATGTTTTGACATGCAACTTTTCCTTTTTTTGGTAGTGTGAAGGTGGCATGCATTTAATGGACAATATAATTAAAATTTCTGTTTTTATTTTGTTGCCCAGGGTAGCAATGTATAGCATATCCTCTGTTGATGCCTGGCAATTGGAAAAACAAAAGATTCTCTGCAATCTGCTTTGTCACCAGTATCTTTGGTATTGTTATGTTTCCATATGCCATTCTGTGTACAGAATACCCATCTGTAGTTTCTACTTCTAGTATATTAAACATACTTTCATCTTTCTATGAATTTGTCAGGAAGCTACTCCATCATAATACAAGGGATATCTGTATTTGAAATTGATACTGTCTGTCAAGGATCCTTCTCCATTCAGAAATCATTAGCTACACTGGCTAATTATTTCTGTATCTGATACTAGTGATTACTAATGTAACTATTATCATGAGTTCAATAAGTCTTTAATGATTGACATCCCTGTTACTATCATTTTTTTCCTACTAGGCTGCCAAACAGGGAAGAGATCAAAAGAAAACAAACAAACAAAACAAAACAACACCACCAACAAAAGCAAATGGCTGGAGACCTCTTAGTTTGGTTTCTGCCAAGACTGTAAAGTTCCATGTTTCATTGTTGATAAATAGGATGATAACATATAGTCACACATTCATCCATTGCCATCTTATTATCCAGCAACTGCTGAACATGGGACATCTCATGTTATCCTCACAGTGGCTTCATAGGTGGGTAATTTCACTATCTCTATGTTATTGAACTGGAAAGTGAGATTCAAATAGTTCGTTAAATTGAACCTTGTGAAAGACACAGAAATATTGTAGCTAATGTTATGTGAATGGAGATGGCACATCCAAGAACTTAGATGACAAGATGCAGACTCTCTTCAAAGATTACTTCTGTGTTCATCTGTCTCGGTGGTGACCTCCCTCACTGATGTCTCATTTATAAAACTGTAGACACAGGGCTTATGGTTTCTTAAAAACTATGAAAACCATTACACTAAGCTTAATTTCCTTTAAAAAGTAAATAAAAAGTACTACAAACCCCAACAGTGCTTTAATAAGCAAACTAGAACTTCATTCCTGAAAGTTTAGAAAACCCCATACAATTTTCAAAACTGTTCTCTATGTGAGTATTCTTTATTTAGCTTCTCATTTCTCTGCCTGAATCTTTATGTATGCAAAACTATTCTGATCACTTGTTACTAACCAGGTGTACTATTTTACATGGCCATAGTCAGACTATTTTTTCATGATCTTGATTTCCTGGTGTTCCTGGTGTTGGTTCAATGGAAAACCAAGCTTTGAACAGAGAGATGGACACATTTTGTTTCCCCAAGTAATAGTAATAGTATTGTTTATTCCCCCCTTGTAATCTGCAGCATGCACTCTGACACTTCACTGTGCTTTGTTTGTTTTAAGCACCCTGTGCCACAGATTATGAAATGTTCTTTCCAAGGCAGAACAACTATTGGCTTCATCCAACGGACCAGACTTAAAATCAACTGGCAAATGAAACCCACACCACTGAAATATTCTCTTGCTTCAAAGACAGCCCCTTTGTTTTAAAGCCGTAGCACCTAAATACTTACCAGCTTGATTCAACATCTTATGCTGACACACAGGTGAGCACAAACTACACAATTCCAATTCTTTTAGTATTGTATCATGAAAACCAACCTAGTGACTAGAAGGTCCAATAAAAAACAAAATTCAATAAAGTATTTACAATTAATTGAAGGCATGAGAAGGACATCAAATATCTTTGTTCAGGATGTTCCCATATCATGCACTATATATATCTTTGTTTTTTCTGGTCCTGACCTGAATCCTCTATAATAATATTGTAATAATGAGTGTATAAGCTGTTATTCATCTATGTTCATATATATGTATAATATATATCATTAGAATATAAACAATTATCTGTGCAATTATTCCACAGCCCCAGGATCCCTAAGGTATAGTAAAATTCTTGGATGATCAAACCCCTTGTCTACATCATATTATTTACCTTTTTTGCATGTATTTTATATTAGTTGGAATCTAATACACTGTAGATGCTGTCTACATAGTTGTTAATTTTTTAGAGAATAATGACAAGAATCTGTATAAAAACAAATTAATAGAATAACAATTTTGTCTTATTTTGTTTTGTTTTCCTATATAGGTCTCATTATGAACCCCTAGCTGGCCTGGAACTTTTTACATAGACCAGGCTAGCCCTGAACTCACAGAGATCTGCCTGCCTCTGTCTCCTGAATACTGAGATTATTGTGCCACCACACCTAGCTAAGAATAATAATTTTAATAGAGAAAATTACATGAAAGTTGAATTTCAATGTTTATGAGTAAAACTTTACACCTGCTCAAAAATCAAGTCTATATACATTCAATCAAATGCAATTTTGTGCAAAGAATTTCCATCTGCACTTGATTTAATTTGCAGCTATAGAACATGTGAATACAGCAAATGAATATATGTATCACAAACCTGTGTGCATTCATGTACCTATAGGTACCTATAGACTATACAGGAATGTGTCTAAAGAAATAATGCTTATAACTGTAATGTTTGTTTACATGTAGTGATGAAATTTATATTATATGTGAAATACATATTTATATGTGATGTGACTTATATATGTTATATGTAATGTGTAGTATGATTTCTTTTTATTTTCTATTGAAATATCTTCATAAAATATCTTCTGATCACAGTTTATCCTCCCTCATTTCCTCCCAGATCCTCTCCAACTCCCCACTCATTCACCCAATTCATGCCTTCTTTCTCTCTGAAGAAAACAGAGGCAAATAAAAAGATGAACAAGAATAAAACAAAATGAGCAAATTAACAAACAAAAATAAATAAAGGAAGAACATGAGAAATGCAGACACATACATACACACACAAAAAAAACATAAAAACACAATATCAGAAATTGTAATATACAAGCAAAAGACCAGTAAGGCTTTTTAAAAAATGTCAAAACAAAGCAAAATGAAACAAAAAAAAATCTCCAAAATACTTTGAGTTTGTTTTATGTTGGCATGGGCTTCCCTTTAAGTATGGTTTTTATACCCAGGGAGGCTCCCTTAGAGAAACTTTTTTGTTTTCTTTTTGAGTAGTTTTCAACTGAAGATAGCTTCTTCATTTGAGATAGAAGCTCATGTCAACTTTCTCCACGTTAGCACTGGAACCACCATCTGGTTTAAACCAGCTTAGGTCTTGTGCACGCTGCCACAGTCTATGTGAGGTCAGATGTCCATCAGTCCTATGTAGAAAACACTCTTTCTCTGGTATCATCCATCTCCTCTGGATCTTAGAATCTTTCTCCCTGTTCTTCTGCATAGTTTTTTAGCCTTGAGTAGAGGGGTTTGATGAAGACATGTCATTTAGGGCTGAGTGATCTAAGATCTCTCACTCTCTGTATATTGTCTAGTTGTGGGTCTTTGTATTTGTTCCCATCTGCTTCATGAGGAAGCTTCTCCAATGATGGCTAATTAAGATGCTGATCTATTGATATAGCAGATGTACTTATGATTTATTTTATTGTATGTTCATTTAATTTAGTTTTCTTTTAGGCCCTGGGTCTAACTAGTCTTAGATTCTTGGTCACCCAAGCAGTGTTAGGCATGGGTTCCATTTCATGGAGAAAGCCTTACATTCAATTAGATAGCCGCTGGCTACTCCCACAACCTACTGTCCCACTGCTCATACACAAGTCATTTTTGTAGATTAAAAAGTTTGTATCAGGGTTGGTGCTTGCCTTTCTCCTCTGGGACTGTCCACAATACTTTCCAGTACCAGGAACACTAGTCATTAAGAGTGAAGGACCTAGGTAGGCATCAGATAGACTTCTCTGTGTTCAATGAGATATGTCAATGTTCTCTTCAGTAATAGGGTCTAAATATCAGTTTGTGAAGAACAGCCAATAGCCTTGGCAATAGCATAGTTGTTTTGGGGTTTCCATGGGGTCCTTTTGGCCAACAATATTGTATATTTTCTATGTATAATATGCACATATATTTATCATAAGTTTGAATAAGTATATGTATATACATATGTACGCGCGCGCACACACACATACACACACACACACACACACACACATATATACTTGAATTTCTGACTCTCCTACCTCCACCTCCCAAGATTACAGACATGGGCCTATGCCACCTGGGATATACCTCAGCTCAATAGTAGAGAACTGTGAACTAAATAAACTCTGACCTACATAGTCACTCAGTGACATGCAAGTTGCCCTCCACAGGCATGCGTGCATGCACACACGTTTGCACATACACACACCAAGCAAATAAATAAAAATTTAAGTCACCAAATTATACATATATGTATGCTATTATTATCATTATTATTATTTAGGCACAAATGTGACTACCTGCCTTTGTTATGTGGTATCCACCAGAAAAGACAGCTTAAACATGGGTTTAAGCCAATAGAAAGTCTTTGTTAGCCAACTAGTGACTACCCCAGGTATTCAAAATCCCAGTGTAGCACTGAGCCTTTCTCAGGGTAAGCTTTTCAACACAAAAGCTATGTTCTGGGTTGGCATATTTCAGTTAACAAGAACAGTTAGCCAGAAGCCGAACTACAGAAGCCAAAAAACAACGTTATTACCTCTAGAGACTTCCCTACAACTACGTCTTCATCTTCGATAGGTTAGGTCTTTGTTGTAATTTTGGCTAGTGGTGTTCTCTACATGCTGATTTTTATGGCCTGAATAGTACTTCCATCATGGAGTCAGTTGTGCTAATGTCTGAGGTCAGGTTACACCTTGAACCTATGTTACTCTATGGCATACGTTGTTCTTTCCCCTTCTTCACTCCCTCTGTGCTTAAACCTGTGTTAAAATACTTTAATAATTAGTTCCACCTCTGCCCATACTGACTTGTCCTGATATTCTTATCTGCAGGAAACTCAGTCCTGAAGATAGGTCATCTCACACTGCTATAGCATTAAACTGCATCTCCAGTTGTCACTGACAATAGCATTTAAGTTTAGCTAGAGACACACTGCAGAAAAAATGAAAAGTACAAAACAAGGCTTGAACATTTTGTGACTCCATATAAAGATAAGAATAGCCAGATATTTTTATCTGTCAGCAGAGTAATTCCAGTAATCAGCCTAAATATGTCATGTAATGAAATGCTGAGACTGCTTTTAAAAGGTAACATGTGCTCCCTTATGATCAGCTATTATCCTGTGGTGGAAAGATCATGGTTCTTAGTAGGCCAATGGGTCACAAGCAAGTAATCAAAACCAAATGTTGTATTATTCAAAACACTTAGAAACATGGGAAGAATGACCCTGCTTCCCTGTTCAACTGTGACACATGACAGAGGCACAAGCCCTCTATCCTTGCACATTTAATAGGAAAAAGGTTAGAATAAAGCCAATATTCACTGAATGCCAAGTACACAAAGACCCGATCTGGCACTTTTACCATTTGCAGTGCATGTTTCTCAGAGAACATTGACAGCTTAGATACACAGAGAACTGGGCTGTTTCATGTACAGAATCCCTGGCCTTGTCTGTGAAACCCCTTACAGAGTTGGGCTAGATTGAGACTCAGCTATCTGTTCTATCAAAATATTGTTCTCATTGCAATACAATAAAATACTTTCTTATTGTCTCTGCCTTACAGAAGCACTAAAATTTAAAGTTTGTCCCAAGGATGCAGGGCAAAGCTAGATTTTCAACATCAATGTCTTCAAAGCTAACATTATCACTGATCCAGACCACAACTCAGTACACTTTTCAAATTTTAATATTTCTCTACCAACAATAACAGCATCAGCTGGGCATGTTGGTGTGTGCTTCTATCATGGGCCACATGTGTAATCCCATCACTCAGGAAGCAAATGCAGGGCAGATTGCTGCAATATGATTTACATATCTATTATTAGCCCCAAGCTAAAGTGGACTATACAAAAAATCATATCTTTTAAAAAGAAGAGGAGGAAGAGAGAAAAGGGGAGAGGAGGAGGAGGCGGCTCCATCCTCTGTTCATGGCATACTAGCTCTCCTCTGTGCTGTTTTTCTTCCTGTATTCTGTTCCCAAAAACCAACATCACAGAGATTCTTCAATTACATGACTGGTTACTATCTAGTTCCATTGTTATCCCTGACATTTTTAAGTGGAGACAGGTATGCTTGGCTTATAGTTCTAGGTTGCATTTTAGGGAGGTTAAGGCAGGAACTTGAGACAATCAATCAAATCCTGTCAAGAACAGAAAGATATAAATGCACACATGCTTATGTTCAGCTGCTTTTCTTAGTCTTATACTATTCAAGACCCCACTCATAAAATGAAGAGACTCACAATTGGGGTGGATCTTCTCATGCCAATTAATCCAGCTGAGAAAAATCCCTCAGACAGGCCCTCAGGCCAACCTGGTCTAGGAATTCCTTCTGTGAGACTCTTTCCTGGTGACTTTAAATTGAATCAAGCTGATAATTAAACTGTCACAGTTAGTATATTATAATTTTGCTCAGTAGCTCAAGCACAGCAATGGACTAGTGGATACCATGTTCTATTTTCTGGCTGCTTTCAGCCATATCTCTATAAAGTACACAGAGTTGTTTCAAACCAAAATATTTGGGGATCATAATTAACCATAACTCATAGCAGCAACTTATCAAGAATTTGAAGGCTGCTGCTGCTGCTGGCTGAATTGTTTCTTAAACAAAATACAGAGCCTGGATCATGCTGCTACAGACACTTCTGCTTTGCTTTACATTCTCTTGCTGCTTCCTTATGTCTGAAGCTTGTGTCTATAGAGGGTTGGGTGCTTCTAAAAAATGCCACTGTGAGGAAAGATGTGGCACTTAAGCAAAACTCTGACAGATAGTTGAAATTGAGGCTGTCCAAGAACTCAACAGAACATAGTGTTTCAGCCCACTCTTCAGCGGTTTGGTGAGCTCTTACCTCTTGGTTGTTTCTGAGTGTACACATCACTATGTACTGAGGCATAGTGTCTGATTTCCAAAAGTCCAGAGGCATGAGTCAGCTATTCAACTATGATCTACAAATTTGGTAAAGTAGTGTGTCATGGAATCCAAGATTAGTTTCCAGGAATCACAGCCCCCAGACTCATTGTCACTACCAGAGTGAGTGCAAGCCTCCAGAATGTCTCCATATTGACCTTCTGGTGAAATATCAGGAATCCTGTGCCATCCTTTAGTCAGTATGGAGGTACAGAGCCCCAATTAGAAGAATGTAGTCTGGTAGTTAATATAAAATGTTAAGTGCCATATAAAATAGGACCATAACTTAACAATATCCTTGCTTAGTTAATAAAGGTACTTCATCTTCCCTCTGCACTTGCTTTACATCTCACTTACAAAGTTATGAAGTTCACAGCTTTATACAAAAATGTAAAAAGATATTTAGGAACATCTTTTCAGTCAAATGACAATAGCCTTTTACTCAGGGAAACTTGATGGGGAAATGCTGTAGGAAATTGTCACAGATTACATACCTCAAAGAATATATACTTAAGTCCAATGTTATATGAACTCTCAAAACAACCTTATTTTAAGGTAGTAAGTATTAGATGTTCTCACTTAAGATGAGGTTTACTGGAGTAGAATAGACCCTTGAATAATATGACCAGTGTTCATATAAAAGGGGGGGAGATATTGGGGGATGTTGCTCACTGGTAAGCTGCTTGCCTGACATAATTGGAGCCTTGGCTTCAATCTTCAACACAAATAAAATTTATTTAATAAAAATTTAAAAATAAATGGGAAAAATTTGGAAATAGCCATGAACATGCACAGAAGACAGTAAGTGAAAACAGACAGACTTGTTATTTACTGCTATTACATGAAGTAAGATGTTTTTACTTACCTTTATGTCCTATGATCTTGCTGAACTTATTATGTGCTTATGCGATTATGCAAAAGATGTTTTAGAAATGTAGATAACTACATGATTGGGGCAACTTTATATCTTCCCTTCTATCTTGATATTTTAACAAAAAGCATTTTTAATGATTCAAATTAAAATGTTTTTAACTAAGAGATTGGTTTATTAATTTTTATATGAGGTAATTTATTTTTTCTATACATTTAAAAACACCAAATTCTAACTTTTTAAATTTTTTTAATTAATGTGCAAAGAATTGGGTTTTCTTACAAGACTTCCAAACATGATTTGATTGTGTTATCTTTCACAGTTTGCTCCATCATTCCATGACCTCCTTTTTTGTACCCTTCCACTCTGGACAGCCTTTCTGTCTCCATGGCACTGTGTTGTATTACTCTCTTCTCCCACTCTACAATATCTCTTTTTCCTCTCATGGTCCCTTGTCATGACTTCTATACACACACACACACACACACACACACACACACACACACACACACACGCAAGCAATCAATTAATTAAGTAAATAAATTTAAATTCTATCATGTATATAAAACACACTTTCAAGTCAGGGTGTTCATTGTGTAGCCCAGACCACCCTCTAACTCTGAGGCAACCCTCTTACCTCAGAAGTGCTAGGCTTAAAGATGTGAGTCACCATGCCAAGCTAATATTAAAACATACATTGCATTCAGCAAATTCTAATTCTTTTGCTCATTTTTGTTTAAAGAGTGGTAGTCGAACAGAATAAGATTTTATTTTTGAAGAATTGTGCTAGAGGAATTCACAGACACATTTTGGAGTTAACCTATATAATGCAATTTCAACAGAAGGTAGAATTGTTGAAAAAAATATTTTTGGATATAAGATGTCTGAAGTAACCTTTGAAGGAAGTTTGATGCTCTGGCTAAGGGAGGAAAGATCAGGACTAGAGTATAGACAGGCACAAAGGCAGAGGCGAATAAAGCATGTTACAAGTGTACACAAATGTAAGTTTCATGAGGAACACTGACAGCTAATTACATAGTGTCCCAAAGAGTGGACTACTGGCTTCATTCTCTGCTTTAAGATTTTTACATAATGAAATATCACAAGAAAAAAAAATGTTCCAAGATCACAGTCAATGGGATTGTAACCTCTGAAAGGAGATAGCCCATACAAACACAATTGCAGTCAGTAGGGGTTCAGGAAATCTGTATAGTTTTCCGACATATGAACACATTGTGGTTTTGTTAGGTTGGGTTTGTTTACATAGCCAAAGAGATGTCCTTGAAGTCATACTGATAATTTCATTTAAATGTCACAACTGGAAGACTTCATCATACCATATGTAATAAAAATGGCAACACATTAAATATTCTTAACTCAATGTGTAATTCTTGCTATATGAATTAAATTTTTATTGAAAAGCAACAAAAGAGAACTTGAATTCTAATAGTTTAATGGTCAGGTATATTATGCTGCAAACTAATCATGAAACTATTAGAGAGTAAAACTCACAAGATGTTGGAGACAAAAGGGGAATTTCAGATTTAAAATGCTCTGAGGGCAGGGGCTAAAAACAACAAAAATGCTTTCAAAGGAATGCTTTCAAAGAATGAATGGATTAGATCTAAGCCTCATAGGATTATCAAAAATGTGGTTATGAACTGCCTTGAATGTTTTCACTGCCTTGGTCTCTCACATACTGTCATGGTCTAAAGGCCATTGACATAAATCTGAGTCTAGATGGCTGGAGTCATGTTGGCTGTGGCCTTGAAGCAAAGATGTCCTTAATAAAGTGTTAAAGCCATTCTGCCAGAAATATGTTCCCTTATTCTCTAATATTCTCATTCGTTCTTGCTGAAGCTCTCTCTAGAAGAGTGGGTGCTTGGTTAGGACCCCAGTGGCTCATGCATCATTCTTGACTGTTCAAACAGTAGCTATTTCTGTCTGCTCAATTGAGTCCATAAGAAAACTGAAACCACCCTAAGTTTTCTAACCAAGAAATAATTTAATGGTGAGATACAGACATATAAAGCTGTTGCATAGACTGAGGAATCAATAGTCACGTAAGCTTCTTTTTAAACTTAATAAATCAGAAAAGGCAAGTGTCTCAAGAAACTTTGTACTAACTCCCATTGGCAGATACTTGGGAGGCCACTGAGCAGCCATTTGCAATACCTCCCTTCTTTCATCTGCTGATGCCTATTCGGCTGCCTATCACTGCAAATGGAGACACATGAGCCTTCTCTTCTAGTTTCTCAAATTTATACTTATGCCTCACACTGAGAGAATTAAGAGGCTAAAGTGCATAATGTAACATGTTAATATTTGTCCTACAAGGATGGGCAGAACATAGAAGAATAATGTTACCATATTCTCCCTTCAAAAACTCTGTTTTAGCCTCCTTCTGTGTTCTACATTCTGCTGCTCCTTCTTTTAATCATATTTGTTGTCCCATAGAAACCAGTAAGCCCTATAGGTCATCTTTCAAGGAGTCACTTGTCCAGAGTCCAAATAACATTGTGTAATCCATTGTGGGTGGAAAGGTGGAAGAGTACTCATATGGAGACATTTTCACTAAACCAAAATTAATCCCCTTACATGAAAAGAATAGGTTATGCAATACATACCAAAAGAGCATTCCAGTGAACAAGCCACAACCAAAGTAAACATCGAGAAGTGTGTACAGTACTTCATCAAATTCCAACACAAGGGGAATCCACAGAGTGGACAGAGATTTGAGAAAAGATTCTCTTTACCTCTGGAGGAATTTTGTTCATGCCTCCAGACTTTGAAAGTACATCTCTTCTGTGGTAATACTCTTCATGTCTTACTCTGTTTGTTGTCTTCCTCACTAGCATCACTTCGGTATAAGTGCCACTGTTTGGTGAATATCTGAATCTCTGGTACATAATATGAGATTAACTACTTGTGAAGTAGGATTTCTATGAACAAATAGAAAGTTAAGACGAAGATTAAAAAGTATTTTTCACATCTGCCACTGGCTCCTTAAAGTTCTTATGTATATACTGTTCAGTTACTTCAAATATCACATATCTGATTTAGGAAGAAATTTTGAGACTTAAAATTTAAATTTGAAATTTTGAGAATTAAAAAAAGAAATTTAGGAGATAAAAAGAAAAGAAATAAAAATTCCTAAGGAGGCAAAATTAAAGATATGGGGAAATTAGTTCACAATATCTATCTATAGTCTAGCTAAAAATATTTATAGTATTGGATAGCTATAGATATTAAAGCTTGTAAACATGATGCTACTGAATGATACATAATGGAAATCCCAAGTTGATCTTATATTTACATACATGTACATATACATATTATCTGTCCTTTCTCAAATTTCACAAAAAGAAAAAAATGCACTAAGAAAATGAACAAAAGAAAGAATTCAGCAGCATGTTGGGGTAGAAACAGCAAAGCCTCACAGCTAGCAAGGAGATGATCCACAAGAGAGGAAAAATGAAAGTACCATCTTTGCAGGCACTGAGTCAAGCATTCCAGAGACTGACCTTGTGGCTTACTCTTCGTACACATATAAGTACAGTAAAACTGCAGGAAATGTTTCCATGAGGCAATTCTCATAGCAAAGTTTCAGGGCTGGCTGCAATGAAATTCTGTCACAAGGCAGCAAAGCACCTATGACCTTTACAGTAAGAGTGAGTGAGATCAACAGGGTTCAAAGGGCTAGGAAGAAGGATCAGTGATAAGCTGATAAGCGTAAGGATAAATTCAATTGGTGGAGAATGCAAAGTACATGGGACCTCTGCCATAGAATATGTTCTATTCATCGAGAGACAAAGCTTAGGATTGGGGTCTACACAATCATCAGGATATTGGGGATTCTGGTGGAGGCTAACTCCTCAAAGAACAGCAAAGGATCACCAGGTTGTTAGACTGTTTTACTCCAGCATTCCAGGTGATGAGACATCATTCATTTCCTTCCGTTAGATGTGATTGACAGTCGTGGTTTCTCCAGTGCTTACTCTAAGTTGTGCTTCCTACACACAGCACTGAAAATATTTTGCGAACTTTTTAGAAGGTCATAAGCAGAGAGAATCATATCTCTTCATTTATAAAAAAAGTGTGAAATAAACTCAGCAGAAGGTTACATGTTGCTATGGGTGTTGTAGAAGCAATAGAATGAAAAAGAGTCTGAACAGAGCTTTGAACATGTATTGACTGGTCTCTTTTACATCTACTAAACAGTTTCCAGGAAAGATGCTGGCAATTGACCTAAATCAATATCAGTTCTAGGGCCCTGGGCACAGAAGATACTTAAGTATCTTTAAAATAAAATCCCACAGGAGCTTTTTGCTAAAGACTCATTGACTCAACACGAACAAAATTTTACGAAGGAATGGTAACGGGTTGTGTTAGTGTAACAATGTAAAAGAGGAAAAATGACATATATGCATAAAAAGGAACATTTTTGCCAGGATGGTCAATTTGACTGCAAACCTGACTGGATTAAAAGATGGCTAAAGCATTAATGAAGGACATTTTGTGTAAGTTTGTTGAGGATGTATTAAGAAGATTAACGAGCTGGGTGGTGGTGGTTCATGCCTTTAATCCCAAGAAGGCCTCTGTGATCAAGGCCAGCCTACAGAGTGAGTTTCAGGACAGGCTCCAAAGCAACAGAAAAGATGATGATGATTAACTGGATTAACAGATGAGGGAAGACCTGCCCTCATGTGGGCACCATCATCCTGTGGGTTGGAAGCAGGGGTTAAATAAAAAGGGGAACGAGAGGATATCACCTGAGTGCCATCATTTTCTTTGTTCTCTAATCTGTTGAGATGTTAATAAACTCCCACTACTACAGGGTTAAGCCACGCCTGCAGCCTTGCCTTCTTCACCGAGATGGACGGATCCTCAAGTTATGAGCCCAAACAAATCTTTCCTTCCTGATGAGTCACTTCTTGTCAGGTATTTGATCACAGCTATGAGAAAAGTAGATAATACAGATCCTTTACAGGAAAACAGAGTTGTGAACATCCTGTTAAACAAAATAAAAAATCAGACACAGAAAGACAAGCACCACATGTTCTCTGCCATATGTGATTTTTTTAAAGTAGAATATATTGGACAATAATGAATTACAATAGGCTAGAAAATATGGAAAGCATATAGTACAAGGTTGGAGGAAGATGCTCAAATACAGTGCATAGCAATAGCAAGTTCAAGTGTCTACAGGACAGTGGGGGTTCCTTAAGCATATAAAATCTATCTATTATTTATAAATAACTTGAAGAGGAGCATTTCAAGGTTCCAAACACAATGATATGACAACAGAAAGGAAGTATAAACTTATTGCAGATGATACCAAGCTTATATGTATATATACCAAGATTATATGTATATGATCTGGTAATATTTATTATTCCAAAAACACTTACAGTACAAAGGAGATTCAGAGGGGAAGAAAAGGAGGCAGCAAGCAGGGGAGTGCCAGAGAGCTTCTTCCCTAATCATGCAGCAGGTGAAAGGGTGTCAGTTATCTCTTCATTCTGCGGTCTTCCCAGCTGGCCATACCCGGACTGGATCCGGTTGCTTCTGATTTCCTGCTACATGAACTATATGCATTGAGCTATCACACTGTACCCTATTAATATGTACAATTATTTTATGTCCATTAAAAATTTTAGAAAGATGTTTATGAAGATAAAATGTCAATTTCTCTGATTTGACTGCTATGTATTATTTATGTGTATAAAGAAATTGCACTATACCCCCATGAATTTGTATAAGTGATATATAGGAAAACAACTTCTGGAAAGTAGCAATAAATCAAAGAAAAAACTGAGCAAACAATTAAAAAAAAGGACAGGCCCCCTTCCCCTCCATAATAACTCACACCTAGCAAAGCTTTCCTTCCCTCCAAAAAAAAAAAAAAAAAAAAAAAAAAAAGACAGCAGTTCAACTGCAATAGCCATAAACAGCATCCTCAGGAAGATGACAATGTCACAGATGAGCAACAGCCAAAAACAATCAAACACCTGGATAACAGCAGCACCTCGGAAGAATGGCACCAAGTCCAGCTGGACAATCAGAATCAGAGAAAAGGACTGAATAACCACGGCAGGAGAATTCTTTCTTTACTTGTTTTAGATTCCCACATAGTCAGCTTAGTGCCTTAGCTGATACACAGCTGTAATCTAAATTATGCTCTTCCATGACCGTGTCCCAGAGTAATGCATGTGTGTCTTTTGCCTGTCTGTTTTGGTACCCTGGAACTGGAGTTACAGTCTTGAGCTGTCATGTAGGTGCTGAGAATCGAACCTGAGTCCTCTGGAAGAGCAGCCAGTGCTCTTAACTGCTGAGCCATCTCTCCAGCCCCAGTGCATGTATGTGATTTTATGTGTGTTATAATAATTGTTTTCTGAAAACAGAAAATAGACTGAAAGCAGCCTTATGAATTGAATATCTACCACAAATGCTAAAGAAAACACCATTGAGATAGTGCAGTGTTTGATTTTTGTTATCTGGGTCAGTTGGAGTCAGTAATTTAACCCTTGTAAAACTCTATGAAGGATTTCTATAAAGTACCACTTATTTCTTCCCCATGTGATGTTTTCTATGCTGCTCAACAAGGAACAGCAGAAGCATTCTGTCAGAAACAGTGGAAAACACAGGAAGAGCAAAGTAAAGAATTTAAATCTGGGCTCACTCTTGGTTAAATAACACCAAAAATAAGTATTGTAATTTCGTTTCTTAATACAATACTGACGCATTATTGGTAATTTTGAGTTTATTATTAGTGCATTCAACCCAATGCAAGTATTTACATACTTGCATATGCAAATAAACATAAGGTGATTAAATGATAAGTAGAGTGAATAAAAGAATTACAGCAAATATGTTCACAGTACACTGTCCAATGAAAAAAATTCCACATATTTACAGGGAGTAAGTATGAAGGGTATGTACTTCATTATTAAATTGGGAATTTAATAAATGTACATAATCTCAACAGCAGCTCTGGATGCTGATGTTGGCATGCCATATTTAAAAATCCTTGTTTAAGTAACAAACACAAAATAAAGGTATTTTCCTGCATCAAGAATGTAGATGTTCACCTTTTCTGAAATAATTTATCGAGGATGCTTTCAAAAATATAAGACTAATATCAGTGAAAAGATGTAGAATGCAGGGGGCTGAAGAGATGGCTCAGTTGTTAAGAGCACTGGCTGCTCTTCCAGAGGTTCTGCATTCAATTTCCAGCAACTACATGGTAGCTCACATCCATCTATAATGAGATCAGCACTGTATACATAATAGACAGATAGATAGATAGATAGATGATAGATAGATAGATAATAGCAATTTATTTTTTAAAATGTTGTAGAATGCAAAAAAATTGCAGAATAGACAGAAAGAAATGGTTATATCAAAAGTCAAACTTTTTAATGTTTGTTTGTTTTTGTTTAGACTAGAATTAATGTAGCCCAATCTGGCCTCAAACTTACAAGCAGAAGATGGACCCTCAACTTCTTCTATTCACCAGCCATGTACCACTATGTCTGTTTTATTGGTATGAGGCTCAAACTCAGGGTTTCACACAAGCACTCTATCAAGTAGGGGACCTCATATTTTCAAGGCACATATTTTCTAAGGTATATTTTATTATTTACTTAGTATTTGTGTGTGTGTGTGTGTGTGTGAGAGAGAGAGAGAGAGAGAAAGAGAGAGAGAGGGGGGGGGAGGGAGGAAGGGAGGGAGAGAGGGAGAGATAATGAGAGAGCAAAAATGCCTAGAAGAGGCCATAGGATCTCCTGGAGCTAGAGTTGGTAATGAGCCTCCCAATGTTGGTGCTGGGAACCAAATTCAAGTCCACTGCATGATCAGAATGTTCACTGAACCATTACACCATTTCTCCAGCCCATGCTTCATAGTTTTAATTTAATAAACGTTTGTAACAAAAATCTCAAATTCATTCACTATAATAGGTTATATCTAAAATAAGAGCATACTGCTTTTGCTTAGACATAATGTTTATTCAATAACTAGAATTAAAATTTAAAAACATAAGCTTAAACATTCAATTGTAAGAAATATATATTTTGCAAAAGTCATTAAAGAAAGAAAATAAAAGATCTTATTACGATTAGTAGTTATACCAAGTAGCTGCTAATAGATATTTGACAACTGAGAAAACAGATTGCTAAAAGCATAAAAGAACAAAAAACTTTCCCAACTTAATTTTTCATTCCTTGGACTTTAGTGTTCAGAGGATCACAAGACAGTGATTAAACACATAGGTGGGGTTCAAATTCCAAATTCCACTGCCTAGATGAACTTAGCCATGATATTTACATGCTTGGAGCAATGCTGTGTGCCCTGTTACAGTTCAATGCCTCCTTGTAAAAGCACTGTGAAGCTAACTACTTAATAGGCCAAATCTCTTCTGGCAACTATTCATCTATGGTTAAGGATAGAGATGAGTCAATAGGTATCCTCCATGTCCAGACCCCTTCTGCTTTTCTGTAGTTGATGTTTCAGTCTTCTCTCATTTCCTACACTCTCTCCTCAAGAATCCTCAGCCAATGCAAAATCGGTAACATTGGGAGATGTTAGGGTGGTGAAACTGCTGCTGTTGGGCATCATTACATTATCATGGAATCATGAAGGCCCTTCATCATAATCTACAGAGTTCCATGTAAAACTCTTGTCAGCATTCCTAATCATTAACACACTGAGGGAAAAAGATGATCTCACAATCATAGGTTGAACTATGTTTGATCACTCATAAATTAAGTGACCATACACCATAGAGAAAGGCATTAGAGCTCATGTCTCAATGACAAAATGAATATAAATATAGAAGAATGTTTTTGGCTAATTTATAAGATAATTTTGAGACACTGGGGAAATAGCTCAGTGGTTAAAACTACTAACTGTTCTTCCAGAGAACCTGGGTTCTATTCTCAGCACCCATATGTAGTACTCAACTGTATGTAGCACCTTCATGCACATATACAGGCAGGAAAAGCACCAATGCTCATAAAATAAAAATAAGTAATTTTTTTAAATTAATTTTTGGTATGTTGACCTGCCATCCATAGTTGTTTTGTTTTAAATTTTCCTTCTGCATGTCCCTCATCACCCTCATTAGTATTTCCACGCTTAAGTACCATGGGTTCTCTACAGTCAGACATTAATGTGTTAGTTACCCTCAATAAGTGACTACTTGAAGAAACTGGGAAATCTGAAAACCCTGGTAGTCACTCAAGAAAAAGCCAGAAAATAGTAGGGTATAGAAAAGCCTCGAGTAAAACTAGATGGGTATTGTTTAGTACCAATGATGTAAGGATACAAAAAGTCTTTTGTGTTGCACAGTCAAATGTGGCATTTGAACTAAATAGCAATGATTTAACTAAGAGGGGGAAAAAAAGGTCCAGTCATTTAAATCCATGCCATCCATATGCTAGAAAATATTTTATGTGCTTGGGATATGAGGAATTTCAAGTTTTTCAATTTTAAAGTCAGTAAGAGTCTCATAATCAAATGAGACTATTTCTTCAGCCAATTATATTACAGAATTTCCTTTTAGTTAGTGGAATATTAAAGAAATCAAGCAGTTTTTTTAAGCCTTCCATAATCTCTAATAATATTTTTTCTTTTTCTTTGTGCCAGGAACAGAACCCAGGACCTCATACTTGCTAGACAAGTGAAATCTCCAGCCCATCAATGGTGTATTTGAAAGGCCATGGCAGGTTCCTGAGTATGTTAGTTACTTTTCTATTGCTGGAGTAATACACATGACCCTATCAACTTAAGGAGGAAAGAACTAAGTTTTTATAGTTCCAGTGGTTTAAGGTTAGTCCCTGATGGGGAAGTAGCAGGTAAAGCTCTGCAGCAGGAAGTTGAGGGCTCACAACTTGAACTGTAAGCACAAAGAAGAGAGTGAACTTGGTTGAGTTTTGTAACCTCAGAGCCCAAGCCCCAGGGACATACTCCTCCAGCAAGGCCATGCCTCCTAAACCCACCCAACTATGCTTCCAACTAGGGAACAAGTATACAAGCATCTCAGCTCTGAGAAACATTCTCATTCAAACTACCACACTGACTTCATATTCTGATTCCAGGTTCAGTGTTGACAGCAATCATGTCTTGAAAATCAAGGGTGAAGAATAACTGGGAAGAGCACTAAGGTGTTCATTCTGTGTTTTCTATATACATATATGCACACCTAAATACACATGAATATAAACACACACACACCAATAAAGAACAAAAGCAACAAATAACAACTTGGAAAGAATAAAATTATGTTTATAATATTACTTGACCATCATAAGTGTTTGTCTTAACAATGTAAAGATCAGTGGCAGAGTTCTGAAGACACTAAAGCATTTGCCTTAAGGGGGAAAAAAACCACTAAATGTCTTCTTCCAAGTTTCCACAGACTCCAAAATCTCAAGAATTTCCACTGTGTGCCCTTCTGTCTCTAATGGAAATACCCACAACCCTGGAATTTGCTAGCTGCTGAAATATTACTAGTGGCTCAATCTTGAATAAATGTCAATATAATCAATATTATTCAAGTTCAAGTCTGAGAAGGGTTTTTCACAGATTGCCAAGTTTTTAAAGATCTTGTCCATCTTCTTTTGATATATGGAACATTGATTAATAATTTACTTATTTTTAGTATCTATTTCTTTGGTACTGGGTCCTAGTTTACTAAAATTCCAGCTAGAAGAACAGAGACGGAGAGAGAAAAACTGAAAGGAGGACATGGAGAAGCAACTGTTCAATAGAGAGCTCTTTTATGTGATTATCTATCTGTTCCTTTTCCCAGGCATTCGCCCTGTAGCAGCATTCCAGTCATCAGATTGGCCACACTTTGAAAATCATTTTTCTACTTGATCCTAGCATAACCAGTGGGTTTAGAAGGATGGGGGAAGTATCACATGCCTGGTGTGTGAGAAAGTTTTCTCTCTCTCTCTTTTTTTTTTTTTTTCCATTTCCTTGGCCCTTACAAATTTACCTAATGGCATTAAAACCCAAATTGAGCAGAAAGTGAGGTAATATTGTTTTAATTATTTGGCAATTGTATTCCAAGTTATATTAAAAGAAGCATAATTTAAATCACAAATCATGTGAGATAGTAATTTGCTCTAAAATGCCAGATTTCTTGGCTCACATTCTAAAAATATATTATAAGAGACCAAGTGCAGCAGCAATTTTATAGGTTTGTGGGATAAAATATGTGAGGAATTTCGCTAGTTTATTTCCCTAAAATGAACCACACCATAAAAGTGGTTCCAGAGCATTTTATATACATACGAATGTCCCTGAGCGCTCATAATTGTTGGGTTGTTAGACTGGTTTTCCTGTGAAAAAGCCCAAGAATTCCAGCTGGACCCTTTCCCGTCCTCAGTTGTTCCTAAAGGTTTGCCTTAATTATCTAGCTGAGCTGCTGTAATTTGCATCCACAAAACTTCGTCCCAACGGGATTCAACATAGCTGACTTTGGGGAAGCAGATTACAATTTGGGCAAATTTTCTCAACTATGCCATTACACCTGGCAGCCAACCCCAGAAAATAACATCTGCTCAATTTCCACCCTCTTACCCCCTAATGTGTTTGTGTACCGATGGCTGACAACTGTAACATGTTTGCAGTACAGATAGTACTCTGAATTAGGGTTTAAGTCGGTTCAGGCTCTCTCATGTGGCTGGAATGTTGGCATGGTTCAGAAAACAAAAGTCAACTTAACAACAAAAAGTTAGTTCCTCCAGGAAAGATGGCTGTGGGGCCTGACAAATGCACGGGGCAATGAGGCTCATGATTCCGTGACTACTAAAGGATTGTGAGTGTCTTGGACTTTCAGCTTTTGTCTGCAAACAGGGTGGGCCTTGTTAAAATGCCAATGTGACAATTTTGTCTCCAAAGGCTTGCTTCTCTAAGGTGACTTTTTCAGCAGGAAAGTTCAATAGTGCCCCTGAGCTCTCATTTCTGGGGCGGTGATAACTCTTAGCAAGCTCAATGGATCATTGTCTGCAGACTTGAAATCTAGAAATTAGGATCGTTTTAAGTGAGATCATTGATTTGGGCATCTCAGTGCACTCTGACTGGCTCTTTTCAAGTTTGTGTGTAGCTCTGTAGAAACTGAAACCTGAAAACTACATTACAAGTGAACTAGAAATGTGGTATTGTCTACCTACTGTGGACCATCCCCTAGAGAAGAAGCCTCTGGGCTCTGTAAGAGGTATCGGAGCTCTTCTATAACCTCATCTAAGGCAGGTTTCACTGAAGTTGCCCCCAAAATCTAGGAGCTTAGTATCCCATACTCTAAGTGCTAAAACCACTAAACTGATAGAAAGAAATCAATAAGCTCTGTCCACATACATTTCTTAAGCATCTCTATTATTCCAAGCCCTCTACTAAGCCAAACTACATGTCATAGTTAGCCTTGTTAAATTTAAAGGCTTTTGATTCATCTAAGGAAAAAATTCTAGGTGAGTCTATGAGGGAAGCTCTAGAAATAACCCAGCAGAAATATGGGTAGCACCATTCCATGGGCTGGGGCTCTGGGCCGAATAAAAAGCAGAAAGAGAAGTGAGCAGCAGTGTTCATGCTTCTCTGCTTTCTGACTGGATATGCAGTGTGACCTCCTGCCTCACATTACTGCTGCCATGACTTCCCTGCTTTTCATAATGAACTGTATATAAGACCTTCAGGAGGAGGAGGAGAAGGTCTGGTGAGTTCTTGTTGTTGCATGTTGGCTATGGGTTGTTTAATTGGTTGATTTTTGTTTTAAGAACTTCAGGCAATCCTAAGACACATCCAAGACTGAGAACCACAGTCTTGGGCTATAAATAATATAAGCATTCAAGAAAGAAGAATATCTGCAATTATCATAGCCTATATTTGCTGTTCTTTGTACCTTGAAGAAAACATTATGTTCGTTTTGGAGAGTGCCTGAGTGTGGGTGTGTTATTATTAATAAACTGGCATATTTACACAGCATCCACCAAAAATGTAGAATATTGTTATGGATATTTCTTAATCTCATTTATCATCAATTCATCCCCTGAAATGTAATTAGAAGAAAATTTTATTGCTACCCAAATTGCTTAGCAAACAAACAGTATTTTTCCTGAGAACACATGGCAAGTTCATTCTAAGAGTCAAACTCCACTGAGTTTCTTCCCAGAGCAAAGAAAGTCTATATGGACAATCCTGGTTGAAATGTACATTCCCTGATGCTAATAATTCATCATTTTACCATTGACCCAACTAGCTCTCATAACTGCAGTGTTCTCTGGTGTCTTTTCCTTTAGGTTGTAAGAGAGATATATGAAGGTCCAGTAATCCTATTTCCCCACTTCTCTGTAAGGCAACAATGCTGAGCATATTAATGGGCATGCTCAACCAAGATCTTCATCCACCCATTTGTTGGCATTTAAGACCTGTACCTAGTAAACATCTTCATTCTGTGCCATGCTATAAATGGAAGCAAAACTGCACTTTGAAGAGCTATGTAGATGGAGTTCCAGGTTGAGGGGAAACTGCCAAAATGAACAGGAAATAGTACAACCACCATCAAAATCAGCAGACTGGGCTTTAGACTTCAGGGTGAGACTGAGACAGCAAAAGGCAGGTCTAGGCCCATGGTTCTCTGTATGAGAATCAGAACCACCCAGAGGACATGTTAAACCACAGACCACTGCCCCTGCCAACAGTTAAGTCTGGAGAGGGTCTTGAGAATTTGTATTTGCATTACTGATGTTGTTGATCTCAGGATTGCACTTAAATCCTGGGCCAAATGCTAGATAGGCTTGCATTTGAGCACAGGAAGTAAATGGTGGGTATTATCTCAGCACCAGAAAGCAAAAAGCAAGCTATGCTAGGAGAAAATGCAACAAAGGGTTCAAATAAGGAACCCAAGGTCCAGAGTGAATCTGAACTAACATAGAACTCCAGCTAGTAATACTAGAGTATAACAGAGAAAAAGAGAAAAGAATTTAAATCAGAAAAGAGTCATGGCTAAGATCTTTCTATTAGATGTAGGTGAAAGGTAGTTCTTGGCCTTAGAAACAAAGTAAAATTCCATATTTTTACAACCATCCAATAACACAGGCTTAATACCTAGCCACTGGAGAGCTACTGAATCATCAACTTCAAGATCCCCAGGCAAGGATAAAAGAAGGGTGGTCAACTATACTGATTTTCCCAAATGTTCCTAATAGTGACACTGTAAATCAAGAGCCTGAGAAGGTTAGGGGCTGGAGAGATGAATCAATAGTTAAGAATACTGGTTGCTTAAACACATTGGCACAGGAGACCACTTCCTAAATATAACCTCAGTAACACAGACACTGAGAGCAACAACTAATAAATGGGACCTCCTGAAACTGAGACACTTCTGTAAGACAAAGTACATGGTAAGACAAAATAAAAACCTACAGAATGGGAAAATATCTTCACTAACCCTACATCTGACAAAGAGCTGATCTCTAAAATATAAACTCAAGAAAGTAGACATCAAAATGCCAAATAATCCAATTAAAAATAGGGTATAGCTCTAAACAAAGAATTCCCAACAGAAGAATTTCAAATGACCAAAGAAGTGCTCAACATCCTTAGCCATCAGAGAAATGCAAATCAGAACAATTCTGAGATAGCATCATAATCCTCTCAGGCTAATATCAAAAACAACAATGAAAGCCTATGCTGGAGGAGATGTGGAGCAAAGGGAATACTCCTCCATTCCTGGCAGGAGTGTTAACTTGTACAGTCACTTTGGAAACCAGTATGGTGGTTTCTTAGAAAACTGGATATCAGTCTACCTTATGATCCAGCAATACCACTCTTGGGCATTTATCCAAAGGATGCACATTCATACCACAAGGACATTTGCACAACTATATTCATAGCATCATTATATGTAATAGCCAGAACCTGGAAACAATCTAGATGTCCCTCAAATAAAGAATGGATTTTTTAAAAATGTGGTACATTTATACAATGGAGAATTATACAGCAGTAAAAAAAAAAAAAAAAAAGACATCTAGAAATTTATAGGCACATGGATGAAATTAGGAAAAAAAAAATCCTGATTAAGGTAACACAAACCCAGAAAGACAAACATGGTATGTACTCACTCATATGTGAATATTAGGCATAAAGCAAACAGGCTATAATCCACAACCCCAGAGAATTTAGGTAACAAGGAGAATTCTAAGATATATATCCATAGATGGCCCTGGGAAGGGAAATAGATAAGATCTGGTAGTAAGTTGGGAGCATTGTGGAGGGTAAAGGGATCTAGAAAGAGAACATAAGGAAAGGGATGGTAGAGTTTTGGGATGGATGCAGAGGAAGAACACAAAATAGATGTCTTGACAGAGGAAACCATTTGGGGGCTAGGGAGAAACCAGGTGCTAGGGAAACTCCCAGGAATCTACAAGGATGACCCCAGCTAAGACTCCAAGCAATAGTGGAGAGGGTGCCTGAACTGGTCTTCGCCTCTAATCAAATTGATGACTAACCTAATTGTTATCATAGAATCTTCATCCAGCAACTGATGGAAGCAGACGAAGAGATCCACAGCTAAGCTCTGGGTTGAGGTCCTGGAGTCCAGTCAAAGAGAGGGAGGAGTAATTATATGAGCAAAAAAGTCAAGATCATAACGGGAAAACCCACAGTTACAGCTGACCTGAGTTACTGGGCATCACTGATTCTGAACTAACAGCTGGGGAATTTACATGGGATTAAACTAGGCCCACTGAATATGGGTGACAGTTGTGTGGCTTGAGCAGTTGGTGGGCCTCTGACAATTAGACCAAGATTTATCCCTAGGTCATGAACTGGCTTTTTAGAACTCATTCCTTATAGAAGGCTACCTTGATCAGCCTTGATGGGGCTTGGGAGGCTGGGACCTGTCTCAACCTGATATCCCAGACTTTGTTGACTTCCCATGGAGGCCTTATCCTCTTTGAGAAGTGGGTGGTAGGGTGGAGTGAAGGAAAACTGGGGGATAAGTGGGAGGAAGGGAGGGAATGGGAACTGTAGTTGGTAAGTAAAAGAAAAATTACTAACGAGTTTTCAAGAGGACCCAGGTTCAATTACCAGCACCCACATAGCAGTTCACACTTGCCTATCTGTAATTTCAGTTTCAGGACTTCTGATATCCTCACACAGACATACATGCAGGCAAAACATCAATGAACAAAAAATAAAAATAAGTTATATATGCCTTCATACATATATTTTTTAAGTGCCTAGGAAATTCATTTCTAGCCAGCTTTTCATCTCAAACATGGCCTTGGGAGAAACCTTCAACTTCTGGTCCTGTGGTTTCATCACAAAAGGGGACAGACAGTCTGAGTGGGGAGAGAAGGATCCAGTGAAGAAAGATGGAAAGCCAAGACACTTATTACAACATATGGCCTTCAAGAAAAAAGAACGGGGTGCCCAGAAATATGGCCTGTAGTACTGAAGTGCATTTGCTTTAAATGGGCAAAACATGTTAAACAACTCCCCAGGCTTGTGTTTTTTCTAAACTCTCCAAAGTGGAATAGTTCAGTACAAACAGAATAAGCCAGACACCCCATAGATGGAAGTCACCCTCACTGCCTTTTGACAATCATCACACACACTTAAGATCTCATTAAGTATAGCCTTAATGGGCCCTAGTACACACAGTCCAGCCAGGGGGGAAATAACATTTGTAAATATTAGTAGAATATTCCATAGTCTTTTGGTCTCCCCATAAAAAATAGTAATAAGTTATATAGAATGAACATATATTTCAAAATGATTAAAGCATTAAAGAGTGTTTAAATGTGAGGAATCCTCTCTCGGGATGTGGATTCCCTAAGATGTTTAGTGCTATGAGCTAGATTGTCAGAAGTATTTCAAGCATTTCCATGGATAAACATCACTTACTATGCAGCAGAAAGAAATGAATGCAGCTACTGCTGATAATTACGGTAGCCTTTCAAGGTGTCCTTTTCTAAAATCATCTTTATAGTATTTCAATATTATTTTTTAGAACTCAGCTTTAAGTATTTATAAATTGATGAGTACTGATATTTGGTAAATGGGTATAATTCAATTTATGGGGACAAGAGAGACTACAACATGATGTCATGACTATTTAAATCCCAGATGCTTGGAAATTAAAAGTTATAAAACAGAACAGTATCACCTTTCAAATGGTGGTTGGCCACTGATCTCTCCACGCCAAGAATGGTTAGATTCATGTCCCACAGCTGCCTATATTCAATGTCACTTTCCCTATCTGTGAAAAAGACAGGGAACTGAAGAAACACTGCTTAGTCCACACTCTTTTTTTTTAATGTAATGTGTACACTAAAATTGTTTACTTTTAGTACATCTTATTTACAAGTGAGCAGACTTAATTTAGTAACAAACTGATAAAGAAGACTTATTATGTTTGGTTTCTTTGGTTTTGCTTTAAGGACTGTATATTTATATAGAACTCTCATCATGTAAAACAACCATTCCTATGGGTAAGGCTTTGGGGTTAGTTTTTCATCATAAGCCAGCAGAGGGTACAGACACTGGGCATTCTTTCCTGGAGTCATTGGCTAATTATCAGAGCTAGACTAGTATCCTTCCCTGGCAAAGACACAAGATCTTACATTGTAGGACAAACATTCTGGAGTCTTACAAAGAAGTACAGTCAAGCTTCAGGATGTGGTGATGGTGATACAATCACAAGGCGAGGCTGGCAGAGAAAATGACAATAAGGATTTGTCTTGTGTATGCCCCTGTCACCTGGGGTCTTTCTTTCCTGTCCCTTCTGTCCTATCTCTGACTCACCAAGTATATCAGTTACCACTGCTGTAAATAATTAACAATGAAAGCCAGAAGTAAAATCACTGGAGTGCATTCTTGGACACAAATTTTATGGCAATAATAAAATAAATGAATCATAGAGTTGAAAACACACACAATTATAAGAAATTTATGATATGGTATAAATTGTGGAAACTATTTTAAATTCAATACATTACAGGAGTTAAAACTCTCCTAAAACATCATGTTCTTATACAAACCACTAATTTACCTAGTCTCTTGACCTGCATGACAATATTAATACTTTGAATTCTTGGCCTGTTTTCCTTAGCCATTATTAGAAGATGAGACATATAAGTGTTCAACTACCTAGAAATGAATACACCAATAATAACTTCATTTATTGATCCACACAATTAAGCAGCAGCTATGAATTCAGAGGCTGGTCTCAAAGATTTCATGTTAAGGTTCTGTTCCTATTTCCTGAGTGACAACCAAATGTGAGGTATTGAGCTAAAAGTATTTGAATTCATGAAGGTATTTGTCATGCAAGCAGTTGTCATATCACAGTCAAGAGCAGCAAGAACATAAATACATGGATGCTTGTTCACTTGCTTCACTATCATACAGTTCAAGGTCTAGCCTATGGGTGCCACCATAAATCGAATCTTCCTACATCAATTAACAATCAAGCAGTCCTGTACAGATATGTCCACAAATAAAACTGATCTACATAATCTGTCATTAAGACTCTTCTCAGGTGACGTTTCATTGTGTCAAGTTGACCATTAAAACCAACCAGTAAAATCTCCAGAGGTAATTTACCAAGTGGAGCTCAGAATTTTAACTATAAAGGAAATAAATGATTTCCAAGCTGAACCAGTATGAATCAAATAATATCTTTCTTAGATCTGCATTCTGAAATTTTTCACTTGATAAGTTTTATTTCATACTCTATTTGTTTAATGTGTATGGGTGTTTTTACTGCATATGTATGTCTGTGCACCACATACATGCCTAGTGCCCAAGGATACTCAAAAGAGGGTGTTCAATTCCCTGGGACTGGAATGGTGAGCTATCAATGTGGATGATGGCAATTAACCCAAGGATTATGAAAGAGTATCCAGTGCTATTAACCCAAGGGCCATCTTGTCAATGCAACCTGATGAGGTTTTTAACTTTATTTTATTTAATTTGTGGAAAGTAGTAACTACACATAATTTAATAAATGCACGTGTTCTGCGGCTAGGCCACCAGGATTCAGATACTGGGCTCCCTTTCTTCTTTCCAGCAACAGAAATGTAAGTATCTTACTCCATCAAGTGCTCTAGCTTCATTTCTGTGGCTATGATAAAATACTCATTTAAAAAGTAATTTAAAGGAGCTAACTACTCCTGTCTACCATGTGGGGAAATAAAGACAGGGACCTGAGACAGATATCCAGATCACATCCACAGTCAAAGGCAGGGAGAAATGATTGCTTGCTTGCTTGCTTGTGCTCAGCTTAACTTCTCAACACCTATAGTTCAGGATACCTTCTTGCCTAAGGAATTATGACACCCACTGTGGCCTGGGTCTTCCCAAATAAATTAACTCAGTTAAGACAATCCCCAACAGACATGCCCACGTCCTTCAACTAACTCAATGTGAATAATCTTATGTTGACTCTCTTCCCAGGTGGCTCTATGGTATGTAAAGCTGAAAATTAAACATGACTGTCACAGTGAATTTTATTTTGACTTATAATATGAGAAGAAAGTGCTTAGGGGAAAAAATGGCAACATTCTAAATGCCAAAAAAAAATTATTTTTATCTTTAGCCATCTGAGAAATACAAATCAAAACTTCGAGATACCACCTTACACCTGTCAGAATGACTAAGATCAAAAATACGAATGACAACCTATGCTGGAAAGTTTGCAGAGCAAGGGGAACACTCCTCAATTGTTGGTCGGAATGTAAGCTTGTTCAGCCACTCTGGAATGCAGGATGGTGGTTTCTCAGAAAACTGGGAACCAATCTCCCCAAGGACCCAGCAATACCACTTCTGGGTGTATACCCTAAAGATGCACAGTCACACTCCAAAGGCATTAGCTCAGCTATGTTCATAGCAGTGTTATTTGTAATAGTAAGAACCTGGAAACAACCTAGATGTCCCTCAACTGAAGAATGGATTAACAAACTGTGGTACATCTACACAATGGAGTACTATTCATCAGTAAGAACAAAATGATATCCTAAAATTTGCAGGCAAATGGATGGATTTGGAGAATATCCTCCTGAGCAGGGTATCACAAACCCAGAAGTAAGCAGGGCATGTACTCACTCATTAGTGGACTTTAAACAAAAGCAAAGTATTCCCAAGCTGCAAACCACAACCACTGAATAGCATGGGATCTGAAACACCTTGGACCCGCAACTTGGAGCCCATTCCTTCCAGAGGAACACCTGACCCAGTCTTGATGTTGGGATGAGGAAAGCAGATCTGCCTGGAGTGGATGTTGAACTAAGCCACCTTGGGACCTTGGGACCTCCTGCCCTTGCTGGGGAGAAGATAGGAGATGGGGAGAAGAGAGAGTGACTGGGAGGGGCGGGAGGGGGAAGGGATTTTTAACAAGGGGATACATGGATAATAAAATAAGACTTTATTCATAACAAAAAAGAATTTTAAAAAGTCCCAACTATATGAATGAATATGAGGCAATGTGTTTGGTATTATAACTTTTAGCATCCATTTATTAGACAGTCTATGTCTGCACAGATATGTATATACATGTCACTTCATATACAAATTAAGCATGGATGAATGTTTCTCTTTTTACATAAATACAAACACATTTCACAGTGTTCCTCTCTTTAAAATATTTTGGATCATTTTATGTTGACATTTACAAATCTGTCACAGTCCTCTATAAATGATTCATAGTATTCCATTCTGAGGATATACCATGAATTATTTAACCACAACCCAAATGACATATGTTTGTCACAGAGACAGGCATGGAGAATTGCATCTGCCACTGTTTCTTCACTATTGGCTTAACTGATTCATTGCCTTCTATCTAAGATAGAAGGCAATGGTGTTATTTACATGGATCTAAATCATTTCCTTGAATAATTTTTCTTGGACTATCATAAATGAGGAGTATGAGTCTCTTCTCATTAATCATCTTACTGCAAAACAAAAAACAATTCAGACTGACTATTCTGTTATTGAAAAGTGGCTGCATATATTAAGCTGACTATCTTTGTAAATAACTTCACTCCATAACAATTGCTAGTTCAGGCATCGGTAAGGTCTGAAATCTGCCATTTTCTCACTGTATTTGAAGTAGATGAGTGTGATTGCCAATCTCAATTGTCAACTGATGAGATCTAGAACCATCTCAGAAATGGGCATCTATGCATGCCTCTGAAGGATTATTTTTATTAGGTTAATTGAGATTAAAAAAATACTCACTATGAGTGGCAACATTCTCATGGCTGAGAAACTTAGGTTGTGTTAAAAAGAGGAAGGAAGCTGCTGCAGTTATTCGCTGCTTCTTAAGTGTAGACACCATGTGACCAGTCCCGTCATGCTCCTAGAGTCATGATCTCCCAATCACAATGGTTTTTACCCTGAAACCATGAGCCAAAATAAACTCTATCTTCCTTAAGTTGCTTCTGTTGGGGTATGTTGTCACAACAAGAGTGACAATGAAGATCACTGAACTTCTTTATGCTTTGTCTAATGACCATATCAACAATATCTTACTGCACATGGAAGAGTTAACTCCACAGGCCTGAGTTACTCAAATACAGCACATCCCCAAGACAGGTTTGTGTTCATGGCCTGTGGCCAGTTTCTGAACACTGAGCTGTTAGAATGTCCCGTGAACCAAGGTTGTTTTGCATGCTGGGAGCCTTGAGCCAAACTGTACTGGTTTGTCTGGACACTTTTGCAAATAATGTGATTGATGGTAAACACCTACTTGCTTGCCAGAAGTCTGAAGCTTTGGTGGCTGGCTACAGTCAGGAAAAAACATGGACTTGTAGGTTCATGTGAGCTTCCCACAAACCAGCATGTGCATGTATGTATGTGTGTGTGTGTGTGTGTGTGTGTGTGTGTGTGTGTGTGTGTGTGTTCTCAGCTCATTGCTGAGGGAATAAGCAATTGTACATTGTGCAATTTCACAGAGGGAAGACTTCAGCACTAGGATTTTGTGGCATTTAGACATGCGTCTTTTCCTTCCATGATTTTGTAGTATATCTTTTTACTGCCCTGAAGTAAAACGTAACTGTTCCTGAGTCATGCTAGCCTTTGTAGGGAATCCCAAACCCTAGGAGTTGACTGAGCAATGACTGACACACTATTTCAGATGGTGACTGAAGATCAAATGACAATGTTGAGGAAAACAGCTGTCTGCTGACTCTTCCTAAAACAAGCAAAGACTTTCCTTAGGACTTGGTGCGAGGTAGAAGTCACAGCTATGGGGTTTGGCAGAGAAGGAGACTAGGCTTACTCTAAATATAGAATAAAGAAGTGTAAGTTAATGGCCTATGTGCAGAATAGTGGTCAGTGAGGAAGAACAACTGAGAAGAATCATCATGGTAAAGAACCTTCTGTCTGAACTTCCCTAACAATATCCTTGCTGAAGAACAAACTAAAGTGATTTGACATCACTGTGTGATGGTGAAGGATGAGGAGCAAAGTCAGTTATGACCAATGACTATATAGAAAGGAGTTTTAATAAAGAAGTTTTGTTAAATTCATGTAGCAACATTCTTGGCTAAAACAGTTGTTATAAGAAAATGCCAAGTGGACCTAGAAGTTTGAAAAGCCTGACTGACAACTGGCCAAGTAAAATTTTTCTGTTGGCTTACAGACCACTCAACACAATGTCTAAGCCAAGAGTTATTAATATCACAATTGTCAGTAATCTGCATGGCTTTGAGAATGACCTGACTGGAGTGATGAGGCATGAAGAAATGACAGACATATATACAGAAAATCTGAGGTTGGCTGGGCTGTGCACTCTGATAAAGACGCTCCAGCAGCCCAGAAGCTCAGCATGGTCATTGTATACAGCTGAACAAAAACATGGGTGGGTTATCCAATCTTGTAGAAGGTCTCTGTAGGGGAGCAACTCAAGCAACCAAAGGGGGAAGTTGTGTTTGATACTTTCTGCATATATTGTCAACATCTTTTCTAAGGGGAAGACTTTGCCATTCCTGTTAGACTGCCCTATTTCTATAGGTCTAAGGCTTTGGGGTCCTTGACATGGCTATACTCATGACATCAATGCTCATTCATACAAGAGTACAATACATTCACTCCCCATAATGATTAAATATTACTTAGAAACATAAGAAGCACTCCATAGACTATTTACATTATTTTTTTTTTAAACTTTATTTATTTGCCTTGGTGTTTGCCTGGAACTGGAACTACAGACAGTTGTTAGCTGCCATGTGGGTGCTGGGAATCGAACCCGGGTCCTCTGGAAGAGCAAAGGATGCTCTTAACCGCTGAGCCATCTCTCCAGCCCCGACTATTTACATTATTAATAAGTGATTAAGACAATTCTTTCTTATTCTTCCTTAAACATCTATTTACCTCCCTTGTTCTTTTGTAAATTTAGCTACCTTTCACTGAATACACGAACTGAAATCATAACTTTTACGAGTATCAATAGGTGCATTAAAATAACTGAATGCTCACTAGCCATCAACAAGAGAGGATTTGTGCCTCCTGCCTTGCCTGGTGTCTTAAGAAGCTGCAGCACGATGGTATCTGAGAAGTACTTGCATTATCTATCTGCTTGCGGAATCTAGCTTCCTCCCAACTCTAAATGAGTCTTGATTGGGCTAAGCCACCCTTGCTAGGGCTGTTTCTTTTCCTTTTGCAGATGATTGACTTCAAAGGGTCATATGACCCAGGAGTTATGAATAAAGAGATGCCAGGCAAAATGTCTCCATAAGGAAAAGGAAAGATCCCCCACCCCAGTCCCTGACTTTATGTAATTACTTTTCATGCTGCTGTGGCAAAATCCTCCACAAAAGCAAATTAAAATAGAAGGGTTTAGGGACTAGAGAGATGGCATGAGTGTTAAGAGTACAAAGTAGTTCTCTTCTAGAGACCTGAGTTTGGTTCCTAGTGCTCATGTTTGGTGGCTCACAATCTCCCATAAATCCAGCTCCAGGGGAATTTAATTCCTCTGGCCTAGATTCATGTGCACTTGAACTCATAAGCACACGTTCACATGCAGATACATACACATACATATCATTAGAAAGTGAATACATTTCAAAGGAAGGGTTTATTCTGGCTCACAGCTGGAGGGTAGAGTCCATCTTGTTGAGGAAGGACATGCAGTAGGAGTGCAATTGGTTATATGATATACTTCTCCTAGCAATTTTCTCCTCCAAACAGAGCCACCAACCATGTTTGAACCCCTGAGCCTACAGTGACAATTCTTATGCAAATCACAAGATGTTGTAGTTTCTACTCCTCTTGCCTCCTTGAATAAAAGACTATGAATAAAACCAAACCCAACCATCCTGGATCATGATCTCAAACTTTCAGTTACTAGAATTGCAAGCAAAATCCCTGTCATTTATGTATCCCCTCACAGCTTACAGTACCTCAATACAGCAACCTAAATTGCTTGATGCATCTATTGAAGCCACATAAAGAAAAGACTTGTAGTTAAGAATAATATCATATAAAATGAACTTTTAAGCATGGTGGTGTCAATCCCAGCACTCAGGAGGCAGAGGCAGGCACATCTCGGTGAGTTGGAGACCAGCCTTATCTACATAGTGAGTTCCAGGATAGCCAGGGCTACCCAGACAATGCCTGTCTCAAAAACAACAACAACAGCAAAAATAATGAACTTTTAGTTCAGAAGCTTTACAAAATTAAAAGCAACATTTCACAAGTAACCAGACAATTTAAAATGCAATAAGTCATATTAAATTTGGCTATTTATTATGACAGGTTCAAAATCTATAAAACAAAAGTTAAAGGGGGAGAGGAGGTAGTGAGGATCCACAATTATTACAAGGGGATACCTTACCACATCTCTCTGTATCTAATGGAATAAGAAAAAGAGAACAATTGGTACAAGTACGGAGGATTGAACAAGAGCATGGTCATTAAAAGACCATTACCAATGCATAGTAAAAGGTAATGCATGTCCATATTGACACATAATTATTCCAAGAAATAGAATGTGAAGTAGTAGTTTGAGAAAGACAACAAAATAGTTTGAGGTATCCTAAATTACTTGTTAGTAAGAAGAGAAATATGGACACTGAGAGGTATAAGAACTAAATAAATGAAAATAAAACACAATAATAAATTATGACTACTACAAGTTTAAAAATGGAAAGTTACATTAATCAGTTTTCCACAACTATAACAAATACATGAGACAAATAACTTACATACAGCAACAGTTTATTTTGGCTCATGGTTTTATCTCTTCAGGTTCATGATCATCCTTGTTTTTGGCTCTGTCTCAAAACAGCATATCATAACTAAAGAATGTAGTTAAACAAAATTCTTCACCTCATGGCCAAGGAGAAAAAGACAGTGAGGAAAGGTGGGCAGACCACACTCCCCATCCAGTGACAAGCCCCAGCAACCTAAATGCCATCACATGGTCCCAATTCTTAAAGGTTCCAACTTCCAACATCTCTGGAGAACAACCTTCTAACACAAACCTTTGGGAAACATTTCATATGCAAACTTCATAAAATACATAGCTTTTAAGCCTAGAGAATAAAATTTATCTGATTAAAAGCAGGAAACTGGAGTTGGAAATATCACTCAACCTTTAGGAGCACAGGCTATTCTTTCAGAGGACTCGGGTTTGATTCCCAGTGCCCTCCAGCAAGTTGCACCTCAAACAGGGCCACTAAATGTGGACAAAGTATGTAAATACCTGATCTTAAGGAGATATTTCCTTTTTTTTTAACTTTATTTATTTATTTGCCTTGGTGTTTGCCTGGAACTGGAACTACAGACAGTTGTTAGCTGCCACGTGGGTGCTGGGAATTGAACCCGGGTCCTCTGGAAGAGCAGATGGTGCTCGTAACCGCTGAGCCATCTCTCCAGCCCCAAGGAGATATTTCTTATTCAAACCACCAGAAAAACCTACCGCAGAGTCTAACAATCAGCTATACCTCCAGTGTCAGGGCATCCAATACCTTTGGTTCTCCATGGGCATGTAAGAGTACATAGGGTTAGGGTTAGGGTTAGGGTTAGGGTTAGGGTTTGTGTACATCCTGGGCTACCTAAATACTGATTATAGTAACAAAAGTGTAATGTTATTGGTTGTTAAGTTAAATGAGTAATCATATATGGTAAAACATACTTCATTAACTACAAAATATGACAGATAAGTTAAATTCTTATCCAGTTAGAAATACATTGCAAAGAACTGCAAGTTGTCATTCCTGTCAGGAACTCACAGGAAGAATGTCTCTAAGTAGTCACCCAGCGTGCCTATATCCTCACCATTACTTAGAGAAAATCCCAATGGAAGGTTTAGCTTTGTACATAGTCAATGTGCAAGAAACGATTATTTATCAAATTTCTCAGTTTCAGAGTTCCAATAATTCATCTATTATTGGTGGCTTGTCACTCTTCCTTCAGACTTTTCCAAATGGACTTGCTTATAGACATAGATCCTAAAGACTATAAAAAGCTATTGCTTAAGAGAGTAAATTTCAAACCAGGAGGAAAGAGGCTTTGTAATTATTTTCTATAAAGATACAGTGGCCTTTTTGGTCACTAAAATATCTAGAAAATACTGGAGACAAAAAAATGCCTAAATGCATTGCAATATGTGTGTGGGGAGGAGGAGCTAGTTTGAATATACAGAAGAAGATCCAGTTCTATATTTTCCCATCACAGTTTGCTTCAAAAAAAAAATAGCACAAATTAGTCAATTCAGTGGAAAGGAGCATACCTTGGGAATTGGTCCAGAGATATTTTAGTTCTCTTGCTTTATTATTTCAGCTAATCATTTGCACCCCCCTTGTGACCTTCCTCCCCTTAGGGAAATGTTCTAAATTCGATCTGATGTCTTTAAAGCTATTTCACTGTGAAAAATACTTTTGGTATTTGTGAATTTACAAAATGTTCTTAACCTCTGAGGAAAAATAAATAAATAGATAGGTTAGAGAAAATTAAAACAAGCCCAAATGACTGAGTGCATGTTTTGAAATCCCTCAAGTACAGGAAGAATGTAGGTGTAATAAAACAACAGGCAAACTCAGGCAAGAATCTAGAGAAATCTCCGAAGATGTCAAAAAATGATTTTATATGAATTGTTGTGTTTGTGCTTTCTCAGTGCTTCTTTCAGGGAAGAAAGTGTTGTAGGAAAGTATGGAAAAATAAATGTTACCAAAATTCTGTGTTCAGCAACAATATCCCAGTACATCAAGCCTTCCTGAACTGCCAACAAGTTCACCATCCAATGGTAAAGCAATCTCACATCAATCAAGAAGAAAGAGACCAGGATAGATGCTGAGCTTGTGGAGAAGCATAAACAAGGTGGCATGGGTGACACAGGCCTATTATCCCAGCCCTGGAGAAGCTGAAACAGAGAAGTCTTGAAGCCAAGGCCAGCCTCAGGAATAGACCCAGACTCCATAATGGGACTTTATAGAAAAAGAGAGAGATAGATCAAGAAAAGGGAGATATGGAGAAAGTGGATGTGGTGAAGGTAGAAAGAAGTGAGGAGAACCCTGTGTGGTGCACATGCCTATAATTTTGGAACTCAGTGGGTAGAGGCAGGAGAATTAGTAGTTCAAGATTGTCTTAAACTATATAGCAAGTTCATGGACAACCTAGGGACCATGAGACCATGTCTCAGCACAGAAAAAAAAATAAAGAGAAGGGGAAAGAGGAGAGGAAGAGAGGGGGAAGAAAAGGGAGAGGAAGGAAGGGAGAGGGGAGTAAATCTGAACCAGACAGGATTCTTACCTACACGAACTACTTTAGGTAATGAAACCAGGTAAAGATGAAAAGCACTGCTGAAAACAGACTATGAGAATTTTAAAATCAGAGGGAGGTGAACTCTACTCTTTTTCAAAGCCTTCCTATCAGAGAGTAGCCTTAGTTCTATATCTAGTTCAGAATCCACAAAGCTTTAGGTCCATAGTTACTTATACCTCCAGTGAGATACTGTTACAAATACCTCTCTGTATACAATATGTTCTAGAAACATGTAAGCAACATACTTGCCCTTCAGAAGGCAACCTAGTAATCAGAGACAAAGGAACATAACAACGGATTTCAGAGCCAGAGGACTCTAGAATAAATCTAGAATTGCATTTCTGGACAACTTTAACCTTCAGTTTTCCCATATGTAAATTGAGATTACTAGTAGTCTGCCTTGAGAACTGTAGGAATCAAATGAAACAAGTACTTAAGACAGTAAGGGCACAGATGAGCAGCATATGACCAGCCTTGTCCATATGTGTATTGGTAACTTTTCACATGCCCTAACACCTGGAAAACTCAGCTTAGGGAGGAAGGGTCTGTGATGGCTGCAGAGGTGTAGCGGTTTAGTAGGAGTTTCTGGCAGCTTGGGCTACTGCATCCACAGTTAGGAAGCAGAGATGGATGAAGACAGGTGTTTAACTGGTGTCCTCCTCCTTTTCCCTTTTATTACGCCTAGGATCCCACTCCACAGCATGCTGTAGCCCACATTCAGGGTGTGTCTTGTCTCTTCACTTAATCATCAAGGTAACTCCCCCACAGACACACCCAGAGGCGTGTTTCTTGGAGAATCTGGATCCAGTCAGGTTGACAGTAAAGGTTGTTACAGAAAGTGAGCCATTGAGACAGAGTTCCCAAATTCCTGCTCTTATCAGACACCACTCTGGTTCTAGACACCAATGATGAACTAGGCAAGAAACAATATCCATATGTTTGTACAAATATAACATGCCAATTAAATTTTCTATTTGATTATTTTAAAAGACAAAGTTTTAGACTTTATGAAATTTTCCCTTCTCTTCTCAACCATAATCTAACTCTACTAATATAAAGTGCATCGAATATCATTTGTATATTTATGGTACTCTGTGCAAAAACAGATTCTATGAACTTGTAAGGAAATTATAATAAGTAGAAGAAGAAAAAAGCATGCTTGGAAAAATCTTGTACTCCTGGGCAAAGAAAACAACAATTATGTGAAAAAGCCTATTGTATTCTGCTAAGAAGACCTTTTGGAATCTAGTCATTTAACATTTCTTAAAAGTCAGCTCTTCAGTGGCTTAAAATAAAATAGATTACACAGAGTTTCCACCATAGTGCACCACAGTTTCCTTGTGTGGCACAGGAATGTAAGGCAAGAAGCTTATTTCTGGATTGTGATGTTCAGCCAGGTAAGTCCAGACCACCTTGAGTTCTGGGTCTTTTGGTCCAGATTGTCTGACTGCCAGTTGGAAGCCTTGGCTCTGCTTCTTGGCCTTAGATGCCCAGAAGGTAACCACTGCCCAGAAAGCTCTAGACCTCCTAGCTGAGTCTCACTCCTCTAAAACTTGAGTTATAGTTGGAATTCAAGTGTCACCAGCACACCCAGCAATTCAGGATGTGTCCACTTTCCGATAAACAATGACTTAAAAAAAAAAAAAGGCTTCCCATTAGTTTTCAGTTCATTGGAAACAAGTAGAAGCTATAACTTCACAGAATTGGATTAACTTCCTTTGTGACAAGTTTCAAGAAGTGTGGAGAAAATTGGAGAGAGCTTTGCAGGAGGCCTTGTTTCAACTTTGATTATGTAGCTTATTGAAGTTCAGTAAAGGAACTAACTTATTTAGGTCCCAATTTATGTACCTGTAAATTGGGTGTGTTTAAATAAAGGTCTCCCTTTATTTCAAGGATTTATTTAAAAAAAAAAAAAAACATCCATCATATGCTTACCTTCTTCATATAATGTTTCACAGAAACAGCCTAGTGAGATGCTGTATTAGTCCACTAGGTGCCATGAAAAGTGCTTGAAGTTGAGTAATTTATAAAGAAACGACATTTCTCACAGGCTTGAGCTAGAGAATCTAAAGCCAAGGTGCCCATATGTGGTACCTGGTGATGGTCTTCTTCCCTGTACTCATGTCAGAAGTCAGAAGGTACAGAAGGAGAACTGCTTCCATCAAGCCCTTCTACAACAGGACCATCCATTCACTAGGGCAGAGCCCTGGTGTCCAAGACACCGCCCAGAATGTGCTACTCCCAAAACTGGTGCAGTGGGGATTAAGTTTCTAACATTCAAGTTGGGAACAGGACCTGTTCAGACCACAGCAGATATTAACACTGGACAGTGTAGAAACAAAAGCTGAGGGAACCCTTTTGTTTTCCCAAACGGCTCCATTATGGGGCAAGGTGTGATGTAGGGGGATCTCCTGAGGCTGCCACATCTGCTTCCAACCAAACCGCAATGGCCTTTAATTTGCTAAAATGTGAACGCCTCTGTGTCTGAGAAAGATAAACCTTACAGTAAAAGCACATTGCCTACTTGAACCTTTGACTACAAGGGGTCATATATACTTTGTCATTAACCTATACAGACTCCTTCTATTTTATAGTTCTCAGAGGAGTATTTAAAAGTCTTGAGTTTTACATGGAGAAGGTGTCTGAATTTCATTCTATAGACTAGATTTGTCCAGAAGAACTGTTTGTCTTCCTTACCTGTACCCCATTAAAGGTGGGGAAATGTAATCAGAACATAAAGTTATGTAGATCTGACCTATCACATCAAATTCCCTAGGACTGCTGCACAAATCACTCATTACACCAGTTACAATGAACACACACACACACAAGGAAGGCAGCCCCCTTCATGACTACATCTGATTGACTTATGGGTAAAGACCTGTCCCTTGGCTAGCCCACCCAAAGACTGGTTATTGGGACACAGTAAGATCAAGCAAATCCCCACCCATCAGACCAGAATGACTATTTTTAAAATCCGCAAATGCAAAAAATAAGCAAGACAGTTGATAGCCAGTGAAAAACAGAGAAGATACTGACTGCACCAAACTTTCAATGTAGGATACATTCTAAAACTCTATTAAAGATCCAAGACAGGTCTTGGATTCAAAATCACTTCCATTTCCTGTTTTATTTACAGATTGTTCAACTAGGAATCCTGCTCTTGGATTTCTGACAAGCAGTCTTCCAAAGCAATATGCATATGTTATGTTAGCTGATGTAATTATTGCGCTAAATGACTCTTCTATACAATCAAATGAGCAGAACAAAGCCCTGAACAATTGTTAGTCTCTATGCTGTGATTCCTATCAAATAATGCTTAGGAGAGTGAGGATTTGATATTTGACCTGCTGATCCCAACACCAGATGTACAGGTGCTGCATCTTTCGAGTAAGCCAATGGGTGCAAATGCAGCCATTACGGTTTAGTGAGACTTACCAAGAAATGACATCTAGCGCCATGACTCCATGTGATAAATACCATGACTGGGAGCAACTTTGGATGGAAGGAAAGGGTTATTTCATCTTGAAATGCTCAGGTCATGCCCCATCACTGAGAAAAGCCAAGGACAGGAACTGAAGAAGCCATGAAGGAATGTTGCTTATGGGCTTGCTGCTCCTGGCTTGCTCAGTTTGTTTTCTTACACACCCCACAACTACCTGCCCAGAGATTGTACCACTCACAATAGGATGGGCTGTCTTCATCAGTCATTAGTCAGGAAAATGCCCCCATAAGCTTCCCTCCAGACTGGCCTATGGATTCATTTTCTCAGTGGAGGTTCGCTCCTCTCAGATGACTCTAGCTAGTGACAAACACTAACCAGCACATATCATAACTTACCTCACAGAAAAGACCACTACCCATATATCGCAGCACTGAGTCTTAAGTATTTGACTTTAATAAATTCATAATTTTTATATCACTAAGTTCAATTTTAAATGTTAGAAATACATGGTATTGGCTATGAAACAAACAATGAAAGTTCTCACACTGAAGCCAACAAGCCTCCCTCCAGAGACACTACTTTGCCTACCCAATGAAGACTGCCCAGGAAAAGTTGAGCCAAAGGTTTCTAACCTCTGCCTTACTCAAGGTGCTTGGTACTGATTATTTTGTTTCCATGGATTGTAATGAGTTCTGCGTGCCTTGGAAAAGAACAAAGCATTTGCTATTTCCTAGACTGGCTCTTGGTATTCCCACCCTGATTAGGTTGTCAGTGACTTTCAGAAATCCTTGTTCACAAATTTAAACATAATGCTAGCATTTCCTTCATTGGCTCATTAACTGCCTTTGGTGCAGGTTAACCAGTGACTCCAAAAAAGGTCTCCAGTTGCTATATAAGAGTGATGAGCAATTCGCACCCTGAACCTCAGCCAACAAAAATGTTGTGCCTTTTTACAAGCAGCTGAAGTCCCAGAAGGCCATGCAGTTCATGGCATGATATATGTAGAAGAACAATAAAAACTTTTATGGCCGTGGGGAAGCCAACAAGTCCCAGAAGTGCCTAAGGCAGGTAAGCCGGTGTGTCCTCACATAGCCTCATGCCCTAGCAGCTTCAGGAGACCAGATGCACAGTGCTGGATCTGCAAACTTCAAAACAGTCCTAGATTTGAGACAAGCACATGCAGGTTTTCTGAGAAATCTGCAGCGTTTTTTATTGAACTTTGAAAACTAAATGACTTTAATGAACAGCATGGTATTTTAGCCTTGAAAATTAAAAAAAAAATTCTACTGTCCATTTGTTAAGAAATAAACATGCTGACAGAAATATAATCAAGATATTTGTGTCTGACAGGTGGCTTTCATCCAACGACAGTGCCTTTGGAAAACACACATGCTTCTCTGTATGTGTACCACAATGATAAATGTGCACAGGGTGTTGTCAGGAAGTGAGAATCTTTTCAGTGATCATGCTTTCATCAAAGACCAGTCCAGGAGATCAACAGTGATACCAATTAGATGTTACATGTTCAGTAGCCACAATATGGAAAGTACTGCAATGGAGGAGGAAGTCGGCGAGAGTTGTTACCACTATGAATCATTTATAGCATACAATCACTGAAGGTATGAAGTTAGTACAACATTCTCTCTCTCTCTCTCTCTCTCTCTCTCTGTGTGTGTGTGTGTGTGTGTGTGTGTGTGTGTGTGTGTCTGGGTGTGTGTGTGTGTTTGTGTTACCAAACCATGAGCCTCTGTCTGAGGTTATTATTAAACATTTATCATTTATTCGCCATTTGTGCATCATATTATGATAGTTACTTTTCTTTTTTTTTTAATCTTATTTATTTATTTATTTATGCCTTGGTGTTTGCCTGGAACTGGAACTACAGACAGTTGTGAGTTATCATGTGGATGCTGGGAATTGAACCCCAGTCCTCTGAAAGAGCAGTCAGTGCCCTTTAACCGCTGAGCCATCTCTCCAGCCCCAATAGTTTTCTTATTGATATGACAAAATCCCACAGAAACAACTGAACAAGGGTTAATATGGGCTCATGGTTTCAGACAGTTGCAGGTTCACTACAACTAGGAAGACAAGGTAAAGTGTTCCGTCCCTGGCAATGAGTTACAACAACTCTTGAGATCATTATGGTCCAGGAAGCAGAGAAGTCGGGCCAAACTAGGGTCCGCATTTAATCTTCATAGGCCTACTCTCCAGGACCCTACTTCTGCCAGCTAGGCTTACCTCTTACAGGATCCATACCCCCAAAAACAGAACCAGGAACCAGAGAACAAACACCCAAACTTCAAGCTTGTAGGGTAGTTCAGATTCAAACCATTCAAATAAATATACATATATATTTTATTGAAAATATATATTAGATTTAGATATATATAGTATACATTTATTTTTTCATACTAAATATTAAAATAATTTCCATCCAAAATATAATCTCTTCAAATCTTCTTTATAGTCTTAAAATTTTTTAATCATATAAACAGATATTTCTAACTATCTAACAATGTATACTGGCTGAGTGCCTGAAATACTAACTGTATTTCAAAAGACGTGTATTTCTTTCAGGATGGAAGGATGTGATACTCAGAAGCCTTTGTGAGAAGACACAGGCATCTAAACTGATTTAAAACTGCCCTGGAAGCCTGTGGATAAAAGGGCAAATGTCCAAGCCACCCTACTAGCTGCACTCCTGAACCAAACAGAAAGGCACTGTCTAGGCAGCTTGACTCCATCACCTGCCTGACAGCACACACTGTTCCCATCCAGATACACTTGTGTTAATGAATCCAGAAGTCCCTGGCTTCTGTTAATGACCTCAGATGGGATATTTAATCCAGAAATCTTCCTCTGTTTTTTAATTCTATGCCTTGCCTGTAAGAATTCCTATGCCAGAGGAAAAATATGTTTTTGATTTTACAAAGAAACATTACCTAAATTAATGTTTTCTTAGTAACAATGTCTTCATGTTACAGACCACCTTTCCATCCTTGGGGTATAAAGAGAGCAACAAAACACATGCAGAGATCACCTTCCTCTGCCACAGAAAGCCTTCCCTCCCTCTCATCCAAAACTGCCACCTCCTCACTGCCAAAAGTGGTTCTCACAATTCCCTAGGCTTCCCGCCGGGTCTTTAATTTTCAGTGTCTGGTTTACCAGCCACAGTTTAACTTGGGATTTCTGGAGATCTCACTCTAAGAGGAGATGAAGGTTTTTAAATGGAGATACTCATTTTAAAATCCATACAATGTCCATAAAGAAACCCATTAACTGGTAAGGTCACTAGTCAATCATTAGTTGATCATAACTGATACAGAATTAAAATATATCTATAAATTTTATCACACACAGAATCATGTATTCAGGGTAACCCTGTAAAACAGAAATACCACATGCATATTAATATTTTTATAACCACATTAAAAAGTAAAAAGAAATGTAAAATAGCTTAACTCAAACTAGTATTATTTCAATATGTTTTAATATTTTAGTATTATTAATGAAAATTTTTTTGCATTCTTTACAAAAATCTCATACTTGCAGCACATCCCATGACCTTCTAACAGCTTATCTAGTGCTCAGTAAATCCAGGCAAAGAGAAGAGTGTATACCTGGGGCAGGTGCTGAATAGAAAATAGAAACCATTTCAAATAAAATCAACAACAGTGGCTGGTTTTTCAGAGAATCCACGTTCAGATGACAGCACCCATATGATGCTGCCTACAACCACCTTTATCTCCAGTGCCAGGTGATCTGACACTCTCTTCTGGCCTCCTCAGGTGCCTGCATACATGTGGCATAGAGAGAGAAGAGTGACACATGCACATAAACGGAAAACAACAATCTTATACCGGGTATGGTGACACATGCCTCTAATGCCAACACTCAGGAGGCAGAGGCAGGCAGATCTCTGTGAATTAGAGGCCAGCCTGGTCATTAAAGAAGTTCCAGGACAGCCAGAGCTGATACACAGAGAAAGCCTGTCTCAAGAAAAAGAAACAAAAATTGAAAAAAAAAGCCAACAAACAATTCAACAAATACTTAACATTATGAGAAAAGCAGTGCTCATTTCAGATTATTCATACCTTATATTGTAAATCTTCTTTACAAAAATTTAAGTTTTTACTGAAATATAATATTTATATTTATAGATTATCTTATGGCAATTTAATACAAGTATACAAAGAATGTTATTTAATGTAGTATTTCAATCTCTTCAACTGTTAGTCATTTTTATGTGCTGGGAATTTTGTGCTATGCTAATCATTCTTAAGTACAGTGTGTTATGTGTATTATGCTGACAGTTCTCCTGCTGAGCTAAAGAACCAGCAGGGGCTGAAGAGACTGCTCAGTGGTTAAAAGCACTTGCAGACACCCATTTCCAAACACCATGACAACAGAGGTTAAATTGAAGGCTCCAGGGAATGAGATTAAGTCCACAGCATATCTGTAATATCCAAGCAAAGTACAATGCAATGTGTGTGTTCCAGGGGATTTGGTCAAAGTCAGATGTTATTCCTCTACAATGCCTGGTGGCTGATGTGTGCTTCAAAACTGAGGAAAAAGAACATCATTTCTACTGAAGCTTACTCCTCAGGTTCTCTAAATGTGGTCTCCATGTGCAATATCCAATGGGCATTTTGTACCCAACACATACTAATAACCCACAACTGCTCCAAGGAAGACAGACAGGAGGATTCAAAAATATAGCTTTGAAGCTAAGCAATTAGAACCTTAAGACAATGGCCTGTTCAATTGTTTTCAGATAAGGCCATCCTATAACAAGCTGGCCTGGAACTTATTTTGCGAGACAGGCTGAATGTAAACTTCCAGTGACCTTCTTCTTCATTGTCCTGAATTCTGGAATTGCAGGCATGAGCACCCATGTCAGATTGTGCTTTCTTGAATGATATCCATAAGAATAAACTAAATGACTAAGTAATAAGATAACTTTCTTGCCTAATTTTACTTCTGAATATATTTCTCATTGTCTTTAAAATGAAATAAATTTTATAATTTAAAAGATTCACTTAATGAATTCTGAACTAAAATATCCCTGTGATAAAAAGCAGATGGTAGGTATACAAATCCTTTTCATGAAAAGTCAATTTCAGAAAAATAATGAATTCTACCCATCATTTTTCTAAAAAGAAGGAATAGTTATTAACCATAGTGATTAGTGGGGTCTGCTGATGCTTTGTTCTGAAAAAAACAATCTAACTATGAAAATTACTGTGAATTTTAGTAACACTTGATTTAGCATTACAGCACAAGCACCATTAAAATATATTAACCTTCCAATAATTTCAAGAAATTGAAATGAAATCTGCTTGGCAATGACTAAACATTTTGACACCAATGAAAATATTTTATGTAGTTATGTAAGTGATAAAAATAAATGTTTTATTTAAAAAAAAAAAACTCCAAAAGGAGTTCTAAGTAGGAAAAACAATAATAATTAACAAGATTTCATGCAAGGTACAAGAGCCAAAGACAACAGTTAGGATGGCCAAAAATGACGTCATCTGGTCCTAAGTTCCTAGGATCTGACCACCTGCAGAGATCTTTAGAATTGGTTTAAAGAATTAATTTTCCAAGTAAGGACACATGAGAGCCTCTCGCTTTTACATGACTTTCTATTGTGCCAATGGGATCTGAATGCACATTTCAGCTTTGTAGGCAGCCGTTCGTTCCTTCAGTGCAGAAACCAATTGTGTCACAGGTATCATCTGGTGAAAAGAAAGTGGGTCTATTATTTCTGAATACACAGAGAAGTCTAGATTTAAGTTCTAAGATTGAATATGTACAAAACAACCAAATATTCAAGATGAGGCTGTAAAATTATTATTCAGTAGATGAGGAGTCATGTTGACAATCCCAGAGGTTGATACAAGCAAAACTGTACATATATATGCCTCTTGATGTTATGAGAGGATAGACGTTCACTGCATATCAAAGCCATACTTTTAACAATGTTGCTGGCTTCTTGCTCTGGGAATTGTAAATAACAGTGCTATATCATCTGTGGGCATGTTTATTGTGGTCATGTTTTCAATCCATTTAGGTAACTATTAAGGAACATTATTGCTGGGTCACAGTAAAATTCAGTCTTGTAAGAAATTACAGAATGGTGTTCCAAATGGCTGTGCCATTTCGAATCCTGAACAGCATTTGCTTTGTAATTTTTTTTTTATTTTCCTCATTATTAGTGTGTATTGGTGGAGAAGGCCTGGAGAGATTTCTCAGAGGTTAAGAGAATTGGCTACTCTTCCAGAGGACCTGGGTTCAATTCCCAGCCCCTACATGGTATCTTACAACTGTCTGTAACTCCAGTTCCAGAAGATCTGACACCCTCATACAGATATGCATGTGGGCAAAACACCAACACACATAAAACTTGAAAATTAAGAAAAGTGTGTAATGGTATCTATAATGGCTAATCTTGCTTGTCAACTTGACAGGATCTAGAAGAAATTAAGAGATAACTGCTAAGCATGCCTGTATGGGGGGGGCTTCTTGACCAGGTTATCTGAAGTGGAACTGACTCACTTAAAATGTGAGTAGAACCTTCTGGTAGCAGCCAAGATAGTAGGAGGTGTGATAAAAAAAGCTTGTTGCTTGCTACTTTGTCCCTGTGTGTCACTAGCACGCCCACCCCTACCTACATTCCTTCACTGATATCAGAACTCAGCTCTCCAGGTTGGGAGTGCTGAGGAATCTAGTCTCATGGACCAAGCAGTGACTGGCTTCTCAGTCCTTCAACTGTGAAGAAAGATATTAGAGTAACCTGATTGAAGTGTGTTAGCCAACCTAATAAGGATTTTAATATATATTCATTCTATTAAGTCTTTGCCTCCGGGAACTCTGACAGAGTCTTGTGGTTGACTTAACTTACAGTTATGAGAATGTCTTTCATATGTTTGTCATCTATTAAATCTTTTAATAAGCTATCTCTAGGTCATTTGTACATTTTCCTTTTGGGGGATATTTTAGCAGTTTTTAAGTGTTTTTTAATATTTGAGATTATAATATGATTATATTTCTCCCCTCTTTCCTCCCTCCAAACCCTCTCATGTATCCTTTCCCACTCTCCTTCATTCATGGCCTCTTTTTCACTGTTATTCCATGCACATGTATATACACACATATATCCCTAAGTATAACGTGTTTAGTCAGTGTAATACTGCCTTTATGTATGTTTTCAGGGCTGACCATTTGGTACTGAACAACCAGTTGGTTGCTCCTGGAAAGTCCATCCTTCCTACTCCTGGCTTCCCTTGTTATCTTTAGCTCTTTGTGTAGGCTTGAGGCTTCATGGGCTTTCTAGGTCTATTTTCACATGTCCATTGATGTCATCCTTCTTCCACTCAGTTGGGGCAGTGTGTTGATGAAGCTTTATAGGTCTAGCTGTTGATATTACTAGGGAACACAATCACACACAGACTCCTGATCTGCTAGGTATTACCATCTTTCCAAGCCCTCTTCAGAAATGATCCTGAACGTTAAGTACAAGAGTGGTTTGTAGCTATGCTTCGGTAGGTAGTAGCAGGTACTATTTCCCCTTGTTGAACAGGTCTTAAGTCCAATTAGAGAGCTGTCGGTTACCATAAGGTATGTGAGCCAACTACTTTACCCTTAGAATTAACATATTTGCACATTTTTCAATCATGTTAGTCTTCAGCGTTGGCTTCAAGAGTTCTTTTGTACACTTTGGCTAGCAGTCCTCTGTCAGATATATCTTTGAAAGTCATTTCTTCCAGTCAATGTCACACTGGTTTTAGTGATCAATCTTGAGGTGTGGAGGTATGACTTTACAGAGGCATAAACTACTCTGACAGAATCTAATCATTGTAAATGCTTAGAACCAAACTTCAAGGTGCACAGAAAAATACCCTAACTTTAATTCTTACATTATTTCAGTACTAAACTGAAGCAGAGTTAACTGGAGTGTCCTTATATTAAGAGATGGAATTCTGTTAGGGTAGGTACAACTGCTTTATATCATGAATAGAACCAAATACAACCTGTGATTCTTCTTTTTCCTTTTCTTTTTCTTTTTTTATTATGTATAAAGTCTTATTTTTTATCCATGTATCCCCTTGTTCAAACTCCCTTCCCCCTCCCGCCCCTCTCAGTCACTCTCTCTTCTCCCCATCTCCTATCTCCTCCATAGCAAGGGCAGGAAGTCCCAAGATCCCAAGGTGACTTAGTTCAGCATCCACTCCAGGCAGATCTGCTTTCCTCATCCCAACATCAAGACTGGGTCAGGTGTTCCTCTGGAGGGAGTGGGATCCAAGGTGCCGGTCAAGGTGCTTCAGATTCCATGCTGTTCAGTGGTTGTGGTTTGCAGCTTGAACATGCTTAGTTTTTTGTTTAAAGTCCACTAATGAATGAGTACATCACCTGTTTATCTTTCTGGGTTTGTGATACCTCACTCAGGAGAATATTCTCCAAATCCATCCATTTGCCTGGATATCATTTTTTCTTACTGCTGAGTAGTACTCCATTGTGTAGATGTACCACAGTTTGTTAATCCATTCTTCAAATGAGGGGCATCTAGGTTGTTCCCAGGTTCTTGCTATTATGAATAATGCAGCTATAAACATAGTTGAGCTAATGCCTTTGGAGTGTGAATGTGCATCTTTAGGGTATATGCCCAGTAGTGGTATTGCTGGATGCTTGTGATTTCTATTAAAATACAAGACAAGGTAAGGTAGGAGAACTATTTCTTACCAGAAATAAGGAAGAAGTATTATGTTGCCAAAGCATTCCTCAGATGAGAAATAAACTTTATTTTAGTTTTCTATTGGATTCTGATGCCTCTGAGAAAACTTAATTCTGACTATGAAGAGAAAGTGCAACCCTCAACCATAGTAAATGGATAACTAGTACCTGATCCTAACACCATATCACCCAAAACCATGACCAGTGATGGAACAAATATCCTTACAATAATCAACTTTAAACCTCCTGGAAATATGGCATGATTGCAATAAACCAGAAAACACAGAAATCCACAGCATCTGTGGAAGTTTTACTGCACTCATGGAACTTCATTCTATGTAGTTTAGCTAAAAGGAATTCATTGCAAGATAGCCAAGGGATAATACAGCCGGCTTTGAGAGGTCCAAAGATCAACTTTGGGCTGAGTTTCCATGGGTACCTCCTAAAACGACATCACACACCTGAGCTTCTGGCCCTGTCATGGTCGGAAAACTGTGGATTCAAGAACCCACTGCTACAGTGGATGGCTCCAGACTCAGGCCATCGAAGCCACCACTTTTATAGTCACAAAATACAGGAGACATGCCTTGTCCATACACTAAAGGAGGTGAAGATGCCACACAGCCCTTTCAGGAAAACCAACTCTCCTTGCCAGTAAAAATAGCAGAGTCAACAGAAGCCAGCCTATGTCTCAGTGTTCTGCTCATGTGGCTATAAAGTACTGGTGAGGCCTAAGTCACCTCTAAAGCCAGAGCCTTAGAAGAATATAAAACAATGATTTTAATGTCTCCAGCCTCAGTAATTTCTGAAGTCATGATAAAGAGAAGATTAAAAAATACCAAATGAGACAAGAATGACACATCCACAAGAGGAAGGAAGGAAATGGGACTGTCAGAGACAATCTTGGACATGATTTCAAATCTCCAAATGTGAACCCTGTGGACACAGGAGCTGGAGAGAGTCCCAAAGCAACCACAGCACTCATTAGCATCAAATCTGTCAGAAGCCTGACTCCGAGCTCCCAAGACTAGAAAGCTGAGAACAAGCACCATACTCACATAGGAATCTATACCCTGAAAAGCATGCAGGGCAGGATTAGACTCCATCTTCTAAAATCTTAAGAGTTGTGCAGGGATGTAGCTCAGTTCTATAGTACTTACCTAGCAGTCACAAGGCCCTGACTTTGATCCCCAGCACCTAAAAAACAGGACATTGTGGGATATACCTGTAATCCTGGTGTCCAGCAGGTGAAGTCAGAAAAATCAGATGTTCAAGACTATCTTCAGCTACATAGCAAGCTTGAGACCATCTGGCTAACATCAAAAACAGAAAGGAAGGAAGAAAGGAAAGAAGGAAGGAAGCAAGCCAGCCATGGTAATGCATGCCTTTAATCCCAACATTTGGGAGGCAAAATCAGAGGGATCTCTCTGAGTTAGAGGCCAGCTTGGTCTACATAGTGAGTTCCAGGCCAGCCAAGGCTATAGAGTCTCAGTGCCCTCCACACACACTTAAAAGGGCAAGTAAGCACAAAACTACAGACATGTCACAAAGGAAGAAATTCCCATGATGGGCATATGAACATACATTCAATCAGTGATCAGATCAATTCAATCTAAATCAAATATCTAACAATATTAAATCAAATAATAAATCTGCTACCAAGAAAGGATATGAGTATAAACAAGTATGATTGGTTTAGAGAAAACAGGGCAATGCTGAGAAAAACTGAAAATGTATATAAACTGATGGATTTCACACCAGTAATTGTGTGTACCATAGCAGAAGAAAATTAAGTATGTTATCATGAGTTTCATAACAGACAAACCTGGGGAAAAGTCAAGTTTTGTCAATAAGCAATTCCAAATAGAAGCATTTCATCCAGTAAAATGCTGCATGATAGCTAAAAGTAGTGAATCAGCTTTACACATGTATTAAAATATAAGCTTTGAGGCTGCAGACCTGCTCAACATAATAGTACTTCTTGCTTTTCCAGAAAACCCACATTCAGCTCCCAGCACCCACATGGGACAGATCACAACCTCCTAAAATTCCAGATTCAGGGGATCTTCTGGCCTCCTATTGCATCTATATACACATGGAATAATACATTCACACAAATACATACATACATACATAAACAAATGAACAAAAAGCCCATACATTTTATAAATTTTAAATGAAAAAGGAATTGAAAAACAATATATGCAGAGTTGGAGATAGAAGATCCAACACCCTTACCTAGACATGCATGCAGGGAAAACACCAATTCACATTTAAAATTTTATATATTTATATATGTATATATATGCATTCTTTTACCAGTTATACAACTTTAAAAATATACTTATTAAAATTTTTATTTATGTATATATAAATGCAAAAGTACAAGAGAATGGGTTAAAGAATTGCATACTATATCTTTAAGAAATTTCCAAGAAATTCAGGTCAAGGATGCGAAAGATGGCTCAGCAATTGAAAGCACTTGCTGCTCCTGCAGAGGAACCAAGTTTGGCTCCCACTACTCAATGGAGCTAACAGCTGCCTGTAATTTCAGTTCCAGAGGATCCAACATGTTTTTCTACCCTCCTTGAGCCCTGCACACACAAATGCAGGCAAAACATCCATTCACAGAAAATTTAAAAAATAAATGTTTGTTTGTTTTTAAGTCAGGATGTTGGAAAGCTGCCTCTGTGGTTAGGTGTACTTACTAATCTCGCAGAGGACCCAGGTTTGATTCCCAGAACACACATGATGGTTCACAACCATCCATGATCTCAGTTCCAGAGGATCCAATGTTCTCACTCCAACACCAGGTGCTCACATGGTTCACACACATACACACAGGCAAAACAATAATATATACAAAAATATAATCAATAAGTTGTAAAAACCTGAAACGTTAAAAAAAATCAGTCTGGAAAGATGGCTCAAAAGTTAAGAGCACTTTTGAAGACTTTCAGGGGACTGAGATTTGATTCCAAGCACCCACAAAACAGCTGGCCATTGTCTGTTAACTCTAGTTCCAGAGAATTGAATGCCTTCTTCAAGCCTCTGCAGGAACTGCACACACATGGCACATGGACACACGTACAGGTAAAACCCTCCTACACTAACAGTACATAAATCCTTAAGAAAAATTCAGGTCACAAAATAGCTGAGTAGAGAAAGAACAGACATCTCTTTTATTTCTTGTACTTGAGAGGTATTTTAAGAATAATGTGAAAATACTGATAGTAAATCCCAATGAGACATGGCACTTTATAAAATATTCCTGTATTTTTTAGATTTGTTTGTGTACATGTGCGTCACTATATCCGCAGAGGTCAGAGGCAGCTTGTAGGAATGGGTTCTCTCCTTCCCTGTGTGAGCGTCTGGGGAACCAACACAGACGCTCAAACTAGGCAGTGCCCATCTGCCTGCTCAACCACCTTGCCATCCTCATTTCTGTATTGTTATTTTTCAAGTTTAAATTTTAAAAACGAGATAATAATGTTTAACTTTAAACAAGTGTCAGAAATTGACTTCAAAAAAGTGCAAAATACTTGGAGCATATAACCTATAGAAGACGCTCCAGATGCCAGCAATTCATCCATTAGAAAATATCAAGGGAAGCCAGATGGGGGTAAGCTTTAGCAAATGACTGAGGAAATGTCCAATCTGTAGCTACAAGGACTGCATAAAGCAGAAGCAAGCAGAGCCAGATTAGTGGCACTTCAGCCCTCACAGTTTTAAAAGAAAATTATGCCACCTAGCTTAAAAAAAAAAAAAAAAAAAAAAAAAAAAAACCTTACAAGTGATATCTTAAAGTTTCCATAGCTGTGAAGAGATACCATAATGAAAAAGCAAATTGGGAAGAAAAGGGGTTGTTTTACTTACACTTCCATATTGCTGTTCATTATTGAAGGAAGCCAGGACAGGAACTCAAACAGGGCAGGACCCTGGAGGCAGGAGCTGATTCAGAGGCTGTGGAGGAGCAGATGGAAAGAGATCTTGGCAGTCAGGAGCCCAGGCATACTGAGCACTACAGCTCGAATGGAAAAGTATTAGGCATTCAGGAGCCAATGAATACCACAGGCCAGTAAGCCTAGGCAGTATCTTACAACCCTGCATCAGGGAAAGGCTTCCCCAGTGTTAACAGCTCTGCTCCAGCAAGGGAGGGAGGGCCTCCTGGGCAAAGATGCTACAGAAGGCTTCATTCAGCTCGCTTCTCCCCTGCTTACTGCTCTCTGTTCAGGGAGTGTAACAATTGTGCCCAATCACAGAAGGTCCCCTGGGCGGAGGGAGTGTTATGGCTAAAGAAGATCTTCACTTTAAGAGATTTATTGGGAGAGAAGGGTCCAGGAGAGGGTAGCTGCCTCAGCCTGGGCTGGGAAAGGACAGCAGGGAAAGGGTTGTGGGCTCAGGACTTATATAGGGCTTATAGGAGGGCGGAGCTTTCTAGGGAGACTTTCAGGGTAGGGATTGGTCAGATCTTTTCACTTCCTTTTTTACCCTGATTTGGTTTTTAGTTTCAGGGCCAAAGTGTCTTTTTTTCACTGGCTCTCTTGGGCTTTGAGGCTCTTATTTCAGGGCCAGGGCACATTTCTTTCACTGGCTCTAATTCTAGGGCCAAAGTGTGATTCTTTGGTGCTGGTTTCAGGACACTTTTTTTGTTGTTGTTGTTCTGGGTTCACAGATAAATGTATTTCACTGGCTCAGGTCTTACATTCCAGGGTATGTTTCTTTCACTAGCAATGGTGCAGAGCCAGGGTGGGTTTCTTTGGCTGGCCACTTTTCCCTACAGTGGGGAGCTGTTCACTGGCTTGCTCAGCCTGCTTTTTTATAGAACCCAGGACCACCAGCAGCACAGGGATGGCACTACTCACTGGGCCCTACCCCATCAATCACTAATGAGAAAATGCCTTACAGCTGATTCTCATGAAGGCATTTCCTCAAGTGAGGGTTCTTCCTCTCTGATGACCTTAGCTTGTGTCAAGCTGAAAAACCAGCCGGTGCGATTAACAAATGGCTCAAAATTAGAATAGCAATTTTTATAATAGATTAAAATATTAATAAAGTACAATTTTTAAATATTTATTAATGTCTACTAATTTGTATTTGTATGATTATGCGCACCTGTGTGGATGCTGGCAGAGGACAGATGTTACATCTGAAGCTGGTGTTACAGGCGGTTATGAACCTGATTTGGGTACTGGAACCAAATTCTGGTCCTCCAGATGAGCACGTAACACTCTGAATTGCAGAGCCGCCTTTCTGGGCCCCACCATTTTTTATAAGGCTTATTATGATTTCATGCATGAATGTTTTGCCTGGATAAATGTATATACACAACAGTTCCATGCCATTGAGGTGGGAAGTGCACCCATCCCCTGGAGCTGACTGTGAGCCACTAGACAAGGGTGCAGGAAACCAATCTTGGATCTTCTGGAAGCGCAGTGCAACGTCTCAGTCACTGAGCACTTCTCCAGCCCTCCAAATTATAATCTTCTTCTTTTTTTTTCAAGACAAGCTTCCAAACTATCTAAATGAATGAAAAGGACCAAAATAAAATTTATACATGTAAAAAATAATCAAATAAGTAAATTTTTAAAATAATAATCTAAGCTGAGCATGGTGGCACAGGCCTTCCTTTCGTCCCAGCAGTCGGGAGACAGGCAGGCAGATCACTGAGTTCCAGCCTAGCAGGGACTACATAGTGAGACTGCATAACAAAATAAAGCATATAAAAGCAGTCATACTCTTATTAATTGAAATTTACAATTCAGCTGTTTAAAAACAGTAAAACCTAGTAATCGCTATTTTTGCAAGTGCTTAAAAATGGGAGAAAATTTCCAAAGTAGTAGTCACCTTAGTTTAAAGAAACAAAAACAAAAAAACCCACTAACAACACAAAACCAGGATGCTCAATATTAGGGTAGTTGAAAAAGTAAACACGAAATGTTCAGAAGATGAAAATTTACGTAGTGGTTGGAGAATTTGTAACTATTAAAAAGTTCCAAGACGTTCGGGGAAGGATGTTAGACTTTACATAAAACACAAAACATTTCACCCCAGAGTCAGACCAAAGCGCATGCGCAGCCTGACGCGCGCGCACTGCACTCTTAACGCAGGCCAGTAAAACCAGAAGGAGAAAGATGGCGGCGCCGAGTGTTCCCACGCCGTTGTATGGTCACGTGGGTCGCGGAGCCTTCAGCGACGTGTACGAGCCTTCGGAGGACACTTTTCTGCTACTGGACGCGCTCGAGGCGGCGGCGGCCGAGCTAGCAGGGTGCGAGGAGGGTGCGCGCCACAGCGGGAGAGAGCGGGGTGTCCTAGAAGCCATAGCCGGAAGTTTTGCCTCCTCCGGAAGTGGTGGGTCGGCCCACTTCCTGGTGATTGACAGCAGAGCAGGGTGAAGGAGCAGTTTCTGGCGTGCGGGGATTTGTGCTCTGTTCAGGTATCGGGGCAGGTCACCTTGCCCTGCTGCTTTTCAGCTGTTAATCTGAAGAACGTAAGTGGCCCTGAGAGCAGCCATAGTGTAACGAGATGTTGCAGAAACATTGCTGCTTTCCAATATTAAGTTTTTTAGTTGACTATGTAAAACCTGCGTAGGGTTATTGGACCTATTTAGTGCATAAATAGCATCCTTTGGCAACAGAAGGACACAAATGAAGTAGTAAAATGTTAAACCCACTCAACCTTCTCAAGGATAAACCGTTAGCAATGTGTTACTACTGAGTGCTTGGAATATTACTACAACTGAGAAATCAAATTTACAGTTAGAAATATAGTTAGACCCATTATGAAAGATTTAAATAGTTACATGCATCCGCTTGTAGAATTTTCACTACCCTGACACTTTGTGGCTCCTAGTTTAATCCTCAGGACCCATATGGCAGAAGGAGAGAAAGACTCCTACCGATTGTTCCTGGTCAATCAGTTGCAGTGCTGAGGACCATGTGTGTCCACACATAAACCACAGACAAATTAAAAATCTCATAAAACATTTTGCTGAACAAATTTGGGTCATTAGCCTAATGGTCAAGATTTGAACTGGGTTTCTCCAGAACAAAATAGCCAACATGTTTACCCTCTTAGCTTTGTCAATTTGTTTCATCTATAAAATGCTCTTAAAATCTGTCTTTCATCATAGACGGTGGAGGAGCATTTCAATTTACTGGAATATCTTATGGGACACTGGATCATAACTTATATGTTCAGAATAGCCCAGAAAGATTTACAACTACAACTTGCATTGCAGACTATGCTGTAAATGGAGCTGACCTTGTTACAAAGGCTTGGAATTTTAATTATTTATGAGACTGTAATGGTTATTTCCAAGAAGCCACCTGGTAAGATTCACGAATTTTAAAATGACCCACTAATGGCTTCTCAGATGTGGCTGGTTCTAAAGCTAAAAGTCCTGTAACTGCTTCTTGAGTATTTTTTGAAAAATTAAGTGCAAGGAATTCCCATAAATGCTATCAGGCCCATCAGCCATGAAAATTAAGTAGTGTTTTTGATGCATGTACAGTCAGTCATGAAGGAAATAAATTTATTGGAAAATAAAGATTTTTTTTAAATTTTAGAAAGCTAACATTATTGGCACTTTAAGACCAGACACTCAGGTACTTCATAATTTAGTAGAGAATGTCTGTTCTACATCAATCTAAGTAGTTGGAGTATCTTCTAGAGCATGATTCGGGGTGCATTTAAGTACTTCACGGTGACTGATAATCACATGCCTAAACTATTATCAGGTTTAGCTAAACAACAACAAACACCAAGTGGTTGCCAGAAATTGTCAGTTTTCTTTATATCCCCATGTATTTGCAAGTGAATAATGATGCTGGAGAAATACATTATATAGCAGAGTTATCGTCCATGAAGAGTATCTTCATAAGAATAAACTAAATATTTTGGTTTTTGTTATTAGAGTGGAAATAAGCCTTGAAGTAGGAGCAGGGTCTGGTGTGGTGTCTGCATTCCTGGCCTCCATGATAGGTCCTCAGACCTTGTACATGTGAGTATGTAATGTTCATCCACATCTCCTGGGTTACTATGACTGTGGCAGCTTGGGTGAAATATTTTTAGGAGACACTAAGTCTCTGATAGTGTTTCAGTAAGGACTCAAGTCACAAATCATGCTCACCCCCAGTTATAATTCTATGCTTTGTGATTTTAGAAATAACGTAATTTTTAAGTTATCTCTACTTGGAATCATTTTTAGATAAATAGTTTGACTGTTAGAAAATAGCTGGAAAGTTGAATTTCTTTGCAGAGAACTTAAAAGCCAGGAACTGGTCACCAGAAAATTATGACATACACAGAACAACTGTATTTCTTTCAGTTTGTAAATATTTTGTGTAGCAGTTTCCTATCAGTAATTTCTTTCCATTTCCATTTTGCTGCATCCTTAAGCTATACTTAAAATTCCTTCAGGGAGTGTAAAGAAATTTTTTAGCAGTGTCACCAGCATAACACAACTTTGTTCTTTTTTTTTTTTTTCTTTAACATTATGAGGACATCCTAATTTTTCTCTATACCATATAAAATTTTAAAAAAAATCTAAAATAACTAACAGACTTGCTTCTGTACATTACCCTATTCTTTTTTCTCCTGTTTATAGGTGCACTGATATTAACCCGCAGGCAGCTGCATGTACCCTGGAGACAGCACGATGTAACAGAGTCCACATTCAGCCAGTAATTACAGACTTGGTGAGCTTTAATCCTTGACAGTAGTAATCAATTTTCTCTTGATTAATTGAAGATCAATAGGTTTTAGTGCAAATGAACTCTAGTAATTAACTTTTTGTTTTTATGAGACAAGTCTTGTATAGCCCAGGCTAGCCTCAAACTTAACTATATAGCTGAAGATGAACTATTTTTGCATTTTTAATTAGAAATTTTATTTTTGAGATTATAATTATATAATTTTAGAAATTACAATTATATAATTTCATCCCTTTCTTTCTCCTTCCAAACCCTCTATTACAGATCTTGCTCTTTCAAATTTATGATTTTTTCATTGTTGCTATATGCATTATATATGTGTGTGCATATATATCTATGTATATATGTGTGCTTGCATACACACACACACATTACTAAATTCTGCTCAGTCTGTATAATGTTACTTGCATATATGCTTTTAAAACTAACCATTTGATATTGAGTAAATGATGTAGTTATAGGTATGCATCCAATGAATAATTAACTTCTGACCATAAACATGACTAAATGTGATACATATCCAATTCATACTGGCTTAAATTTTAAAAGCTTTAGGCACAATTAACACAGGAACTCAGATGATATAGCACATTTTTTTCTTAGCCCTGAGTTCTCTCTGGTGTCTCTTGGGCAATTTCACACCCTTGTGGTAACAAGATGTTTACATTTCTATGTTTCACTTATTAGCAGCTCCTCATGGGAAGACGTATCTCAACAGTATACTTGGAATGAGAGTTGTTTGGGTCAACTTGGGTCCAGTATCTAATGACTGGCATTTGAAAAGTGGCTTTGACCTGGGTCATAGTCCCTCTACCCCACTCCACAAAGATCCTATCCAAGCTTGAGTTGAGCATGAGAGGAGAGGAGATACAATATCCTTGTCTTAGTTATTTTTTCTTCTCTGTTGCTGTGAAGAAGTGAGGGAGGTGGGGAGACAGAGCAAGAGGGAGGAGGAGGAACCCAGAGAAGACAGGAGAGAGACCTCAAAGTTTCAAAAACCACCTCCTTGACACTCCTCTAAAAAGACCATATGAGCCTGTGATGCCAATCTTATTCAAACCACTACATTCCCATCGAAAGCAAAGGAGATGTAAGTAGAAATAAAGGAAATGTGGTCCAGGGGACAAGTAAAAATAAAGACAGCTTTAGAACCATTGGTTGCTATTTATTATTTAGATCAATTCTGAGTCCCAGTCTGTCTTTGTACTTTCTGTGTAGTTGTAGACAACCTTCTAGTGTCTCCCCAGTAGACCACTACACCCCACTCCATTGTTTTATAACTTTTTAAAAAACTTTTATGTGTGTGTGTGTGTATGTTTTGCCTGAGTTTATGTCTCTGTACCACATTCCTCCAGTGTCCACAAAGAGAGGGCATGGATCCCCTGGAACTGGAGTTGGAGATATTAGGGACCATGTCAGTGCTGGATCCTCTGCAAGAGCAGCCAGTACTCTTAACCTCTGAGCCATCTCTCCAGCCCTCCATTGTTTTATTTTAAGTTTAGATTATACCTTTTAAGTTTTAGATATTAAAATACTTTAAGGATTAGTAGAATTTGAATAATTTTAGATTTGTAGAATATTTTTAATTACAACAGTGAAATACTGTTCATAAGCAAAACTCATAGTAGTGTACAGCAGGTAGACACAAGGAACAAAATGTTTCTTGTGCTGCTTTCCTGGGGTTGAAGAGAAATTAAAGTCTCAAAAGCCAGTAATTGTGGCTTCACAGTTACTGGCCTGGTTTTCCAGTAGCTGCCTGGCAGGAAGTTCCTGCTCCTGCCACCAAATAAAACTCTGGAGTCAGAAGCTGGGGTGAAAACCTGCTAGCTCAAGGAGGTGGAGGATCAGCCAGCTGACCTTCCTTTATCACAGGCATCTCTGAAAGAGAATGCCCTTCCACACTGCCAACTCCCTCACACACACACACACAAAAAAAAAACCTACTGTATCCGAAGTCCCTCCTAACACTTCCTGTGCATCTCTCTATCCGTCTTCTAGATACCCTGGCGCTGATTACTTCCTGTCAACTAGTTGCTGGCTCTGCCTCCTGATCCAAGATAGATTTTATTTAGTTAACACAAACATAAACTCAGGGTTCACGGTGTTATCATATATCCCAAAACATTTTCTGTTTTAAGATTTCTGTCCTATGTCCTTTTCCTTTATGTACTATCCAGCCTGCCGTTATTACTGGATAGTTCTTCAGGGACCACTATGTTACAAAGCAAACTCTTCCCTAGTTTCCTTACCTAGCGTCTCTGGAAAATTACAGAGTTCTTTTAAGAAACTTAATTTCTTTAAGGAATTGAAAACAAAGTGTTGTGCACACAGTTATTCTCTTATTCTTGCACTGATGGAGGAGCAGATGAATCATCTTTTGGTTTGCAAGCAAAATTGTATCCAAATTATTTCAAAGAAAAAATTACTGTTTTTCCCTTTAAAGAAGTCGAAAAAGAATTACTTCTGCAAGCATAGTCTCAAAAACAGGGCTAAGAGTTCGTTTTGAAATACAAGTTACCAGGCTTATCAAGATAATTAACGTGGGATTATAGAAATCTGGAAAAAAAAAAAAAGAAATCTGGATCATGAAATTCTCAGATATTACTTCATAATATATATGAATATGTTCAATGTTCATAACCCAGTCCAATATATAGCCAGTGCTTAGATGGTGTGACTTGAAATATGGTGGCTATAATCATTCACACACACACACAAAATTATGATTTATTTTTTTTCTTGTCCCGTAGAAAACAAAGTCAGAAAAAAGTTCTAAGTTCTTCATAAGCCACAGTGTCTCTGACCATTGTGTTCAATGCTTCCTTTTCTGATATCTGATTCTGTCAGTCAGAATATTTACAAGTAACTGAAGAAGCAAAAACTAAGTCTGTCCATGGTGTTTTGTGTCATCCAGATACATTTTATGTCATCTTATAAAACACTTCCCTTGGGACCTGGGAGCCGCCTTAGTTGGTGTAGTGACTGTCTTACAAAACCTAAGTGAGATCCCAGGAATGAATATAAAAAGTCAGGCACAGTGGCCTGTTGTCTGTACTCCCAGCTAGTGTTAAAGAGAAGCAGAGGCTGATGGATCCCTGGAATCTTTCAGGCAGGCCAGTGGAAGACCCTGTCCCAAATAGAAGGTGGGAACCTCCTTAGGAAAGATATTGAGATTGTCCTCTGGCTTCATACATGTGTACACACACACACATACACACACACTTCTTAGAGACATCATTGTAAAAGTTAGATAGCTATAAAGCTCTTCACATATCTAAGGGAGGATGTTTCACAGAATCAGAGCTTGCCTCATCCTCATTTCATCTTCTAAAAATGAACCCAGAGCATGAACATATCTGTGTTGAGAAGACATATTCAATATCCGTTCACTGTCAGTCCTTTACGCATTTTTAGCTTAAGTCCATATAAACTGCATTTACATAAAAGTTATTTCTGTCCATAAGTACTCATCCTTGCCCCTGAAAACATGAGTATTTTTAAAGACTTATTTATATAAATCAGTATCCAGCTTAAACTGTATTGTTGCTGCCCTCAGGTCCAAGGTTTGCTGCCCAGATTGAAGGGAAAAGTTGATCTACTGGTGTTTAACCCCCCCTATGTAGTAACTCCGCCTGAAGAGGTAAGGCCCATCAGAATATATATAGTCATTGTTTCCAGCTGTTCTGTTTATCTGACTTGGGTCTCTGCTGCTAGCAACACTCCTCTGACTGCACAGAGGTCGTCAGTCAGAGATCCTGTGACACACAAGAAAATGAATACAAGCATGACCCTTCTAGTCAGAATTCTCACCCAGATTAGGCTATGGTGTTTAAACTGATACCTTACCATAAATAACAAATTTATAAAGCAAAATTTTAAAATGCTTTTATTGAACAAATTCTAGTTAATATATAATGAAAACCCAGATTAGGCTATGGTGTTTAAACTGATACCATAAATAACAAATTTATAAAGCAAAATTTTAAAATGCTTTTATTGAACAAATTCTAGTTAATATATAATGAAAACCCAGAGCCAGATATTGGGGGTTCTAATGTTCTTCCAGTTGTAGCAGTAAGGTAAAAGTATGTCGTCTGATCTTTACATCTGCTGATATAACGGAGGACCAGGTATATGCAATGGCCTGGGCTCCTCTACAATCCCAACAGATCTAACTTCCCAGAGTTAATTAAGATCTAATCTTAATTCCCAGAACTGACCAATTAGATGGGGTCAAAACAACACAGATCCAGTTAGCAGATAAAGGGTACTTACCAACAAGACGAATGATCAGAGTTCTAACCTAGAACCCACATGGTAGGAGAAAACTGACTCCCAAAAGTTGATTTCCATGAGTTCCCACGCTGCTTTTTTTTTTTTTTTTCCCAACCCCACAAAATAAAAAAGCAGTGGTCTGGAAACTAAATGAAACAATAATTTCAGCCCATAAAGTATAAAGACAAAGTAAATGAAATCACAAAGATTAAAAATAAATGAATTAAAGATGATATCTAGAAGATACACAAGTAAGAGCTGGTGCTTGAAAAATCTGTGGCTATATTCACTATCACATTCAGAAACAAAAAATAAAGTGGTGTGGGTTATACCATGGCCTCAAAGGAACCAAGAATGGACCTGTTAGATGACCACATAGCAAGCAAACAGAAGGTAAGAGAAATTGTAATCTTATTTCAGTGTTCTTAAGCATGGAGACTGCAGGTGTGCTGTTTTATTTGCTGGGTGATTACATGCTCTCTTGTAGCATAAGGACTTTAGGAGTTTGGCAAGGCATAAATATATGAAGTCAAGGTATAAATATATGCCTTGTATATACAAGTACAATAAATATATACAAGTACATGTTTTATGTCAGAAAGATTGTAATCTCAATGAAACTTGAATCAAGTCTCTCTGATTGGTGACAGGTAGGAAGTCACGGAATAGAAGCAGCTTGGGCTGGTGGCAGAAACGGCCGGGAAGTCATGGACAGATTTTTCCCACTGGCTTCAGAACTCCTCTCCGCAAGAGGGCTGTTCTATTTAGTTACCATAAAAGAAAACAATCCAGGTAATTAAAAACAAAAAACAAACAAACAAACAAACAAACAAACAAACAAAAAAACAGCTTCTTGTTAACTGTTTACTTTGCTGAGAACAAAAGTTAAGTGTAGAAAATTGTAATTTATATAAAGTTTCCTGGGCAGTTGAGCAATTTAATCAATGACAACAGCTGATAGCCAGAATACATGCTGAAAAAAGGAGACTTTTAAGAGGTAAAAGCCTTTATAATTTTAAAAACTATTATCTACTTAGGACAGCCAGTTTTCCCTCATCCATGAACTAATAATCAAATATAAACTCTGACTTCTAATACTTCACCTTTACAGCAAGTTCTGTCTTGTGGAGCAGGTCTTACATTCCAGCAATAATAGTAATAGAAGAACATGGTTATTCCCCTAACATGTGCACCAATGGGAAACATTGCAGGCAAGCCACTGTAGTGGTTCACAGGCCTCACGGCTGAATGAACCTGATAATTACTTTATTCCCAGTAGTGTGAGACCTCCCAGCACGGTCAACACTAGCCAGCAAAGATGAAGGTGTGGGGTCTTCAGCAACACAGTCTGAACCCTCAAGACTGTAGGGAAAACAATAGCTTTGGCAATGTCCTGTAATATTTGTGGGGGGGAGTTGCTCTATGGATCCTGTTGGCTGATAAAAGTCATAACCATTATGTGTGAAGGAGTTATTGGTACTAGCTTCTTAGTTCTGCCTTTTCTTAGTTCAGTTTTGCTTTTTTTTCTAGATGGTTTTGTGTGTGTATCTGAGTATGTTATTTGTGTGTACCATGTGTGTGCAGGAAACAGAAGAAAGCATTGAATCCCCTGGAACTATAGATGGTTGTGAGCTATCATGTGAATGCTGGGCCTTGAACTCAGGTCCTCTGCAAGAGCCATAAGTGCTCTTAACCACTGAGCTATCTTTCCAGCCCTGGGTTTTATTTCCAAAAGAGTAAATCTATTTATACTCTTTGGGTACTATCAGGATTCAATTTGTCCATATTCTCACTGACCTTGCCCAGAAAGAATGTATGACAGAGACTGGCACCAACCAGCTAAAAATGTGATTGCTTGCTATAACAACACAGTTAACCTGTGTAGTCTCAAGAGGTACCACTAAAAATTGGCCCGAGTCTGACAAGAACCCTCAGAACATCTTAATAATGTGTCCCACTTCACTCAAGTCCAAGCTTGAGTTAACAAATGTTTACCTGATGTATATTGTTCAGTCAGAGGAAATTAATGTGTTTATCATCTTACCCAATTGATTGGTGATCATGTATATCTCCAAATGCTTTTATTAACCTTTCAATTGTTATTGGGGTTTTTTTTTTTCCATTTTAGAAGAAATTTTTAAAACACTGAAGACAAAAGGTCTACAAGGCACCACAGCACTTTGCAGACAAGCAGGCCAAGAAACCCTGTCAGTCCTCAGGTTCAGCAAGTCCTAGTGTCCTGAGAACCATCAAAGTACAAAAGAACTTCCTGAAGCTGAAAGCACTCAGTAGGTGTGATGCCCTTTCCTTGGCCAAGAAATTTTATCAGAAATTTGTCATAAAGAAGAAAGTGGAGTCTGGATGATGGTGGCAAACACCTTTGATTCCAATGCTCAGGAGGCAGAAGCTGGTGGACCTGAGTTCAAGGCCAGCCTGGTCTACACAGTGAGTTCTAGGACAACCAGGACTATTAAACAGAGGAAACATTGTTCCCAAGAGGGAAAAACAAGAAGAAAAGGTGAGAGCTAGATAAATGGCTTTGGTTAAGAGCACTGGCTGCTAGTACATAGGACTGGGGTCCAATTTTCAGTATCCACATGACTCACAGCTATTCATAACTTCGGTTCCAAGAGATCCTGCACTTTTCTGACCTCCAGGATACCAGACACACATGTGATACACATACATAATGCAAAATACCCATGCCCAGAAAACAAAATAATCTTAAAAAGAAAAAATGTTAAGCTGGGGCATTTTGTTTTCAGAGACTCAAGTATATAGCTATTTATGCACATGTGCAAGTAAATGCATATATTCTGTTTATAATTTATATTTTATGTTAGATATGAGAGGATGTTTGATTTAGGATTAGCTATAATAGCAAAGTAATATGAACACCCTTAATGTCCATCAGAAAGTACACTGGTTAAAATAAATCTCAGCTATCCATTCTACTGAACATACAGCCAAGAAGCAAGTTAGTGGTGTAGACTCTAAACCAGAAGCTCCATGGCAACTAGTTATAACTGAGCGCCAAGAAGAAGGTGCAGATGAATTTTATCCCATACATGCTGTTTTGAAAATCTAGCTGAGGCAGTGTATTGATGTGTGTACATAAAAAAGGTTTGGGAGGTAAACTGCAGGAATAAAAGAACTTTCACTCTTTGGTGGTGGTGGCATTTGTCATAGGCAATGGTAATATTAAATAATTACAGTGGATAATAATTACATGGTAAAACCTCTACATACACACAGTCTAATAGGGGTGGTTTGATTCTTTAAACAAAATGCATCACAGAGAGAGAATGAGAATTTACGCCAAATGTGGGCCAGTACCTGTGGAGTTCAGGACAGTGTCAGAGGACCTAGAACTAGGTGTTAGAGCCAAACTCAGGTCCCCTTGAAGAACAGTGACTACTTTTAACCAGTAAGCCACCTCTCCAGCCCTGTATATATCATTTAAAAAGTAGAGGATGAAGTTAAGATATGAGGTGAGTGATTACAATCAATATATACTGTATACATTTATAAATTTTCAAATAATAAAAATTATAATTCCCAGAGTAAATAGGGTCAGGATAACTTGATGATCAGTATTTTCTATTTAGATCTGCTGAGATACAGTGTCAGGCCAAGGTCACATAAGCAAGAGTAGTTGTGATATTAGCAGAGTCTTGCTCTAGAATCCAACAGGCCTGAAACAGTAGTTTACCACAGGGCCTGCGAGAAGCCCTATATGGAATCCCTGCCCACCATTACAACCACAAACACGACTGGATTTGTTGAACCATGAGCACTAGAACAGCTCACGGATGAGTAGGGAAGGAGCGGGTTATAGAGGAGACCTCTCAGGTACTTGAGAACACTTGTTTCCAACCTGTGGTCTTGTTGCCCATGGGCCACATTTGGGGAGTAGACAGACAGGTGAAAACCTGTTGGCTCTAGCAGGTTGCACCAATGGAAGCTCCACAGGGGAAACTACACCACATTGAACTGTCAAGAATGTACAAGATTAATGATTTACCTTGCCTGCAACCTATGTCAGCTACAATTTGACCCCTGGCAGGCGAAACTGGGTTCCTACACAACAGCACACATTATAGCACTACAATTAGTATGAGCACTCATGTGTCTTCATCAGTTCATCTTTGTCCCAAATCCTGTATGAGTGGGGAGAGTAGTGTGAGCCCAGCCTGATGCATACCAAATGTATGCTGCTGCCTTTTGGTGTACATTATGTTTATTTATAGTGATTATTACCAGACTATGGAGAGAAGCAGTATCCATTCTGTGGATGTGCTGTGGGATAATGTTCTTGTACACTGTAAAAATTTGTCAATTGATTTAACAAAACAATGATTGGCCAGTAGCCAGTCAGGAAGTATAGACAGGGCAATCAGACCAAGAGAATTCTGGGAAGAGGATGAGTGGAGTCAGGAGTCACCAGGCAGACACAGAGGAAGAAAGGTGAGAATGCTATACTGAGAAAATGTACCAACCAACACAGATAAACATAAATCATAAATAAGAATTATGGGTTAGTATGAGAACTAGTTAATAATAGAGCTACCAGCCAAACATTTATAAATAATATTAAGCTGCTGAGTGATTATTTGAGAGCAGCTGTGGGGTGGAACACAGAAACTTCTACCTAAAGGATAAAATGAAATAGTGTAGTGACACATGAAAACGTATAGTTAAGCCCATTACTTCATATGCTAATTCAGTGAAACTCAGTTGTTTCTTATCCCCCAAGTACCCTATTGAATCTGGATGTCTTGGTGTGAAAGGAGCCCTTATTCTTAAAGTTCACAGTAAATAAGTCAAAGCAACCAGAGACAGATGAATGCCCTGAATAAGACCTTTTATAAGGACTATCTGCAGACACACTGAAGGATTCCATCACAGACACATAGCATTTCTTTTACCTCTAATTTGGGGCAGGAAATAAAGAACAGTTGTGTTATAAGACCTGTAAAGTAAAATTTGATGAGAGCAAAAGAGCTACCTGGGAGGAATAAAACTTTAGAATGTTGTGATGCCTGTTGCCACACTGCGTATATCTGGAGTCAACTAAAACCCAAGTGGATGGGCACATCTGTGAGGGATTTTTCTTAACTAAATCATTTAAGTAGGAAGACCCAATTTAATTCTGGATCTTCTGAGGTGGGAAGATCCACCCCTAATCTAGGCCATACCTTCTGCTGGCTGCCTATATAAAGGACATGGAAGAAGGAAGCTTTTGCTCTTTGGCTGCTTGCTCTTGCTGGCAAGTCCATTCCTTCACTAGCCTTAGAGCCCACTTTTGAATTTTGGCATATACTGAAGACTAGCTGAGACATCCAGCTTCATAGACTGAACAACTACTGGACCTTCCATTGGTAGACAGTCATTGGTGGACTACAATCTATAAGCCACTCTAATATATATGTTCATTCTATAAGTTCTGTTACTCTAGAGAATCCTGACTAACAAAAACATTAAGCCAAAAATATGGCTGAATCAAAATGGAAAAGAATGATCAATTATAATTAAGTGGAAAAATTCTGTAAAATTAAAATCATATACCATATTGAAGATAAGCCATATGCTTGACTTGATAGTAAAGCATTATGTGACTATACTTGAAAAATACAAGTAACAAAATAGAAAAATAAGCATAGATTGTGACATGTTTATAAAATAATGACCAACAAAAATGAATAAAACTAGGTCTCTCCATAGTTAGAAAAATATGAATCATAACACAGACAACAGGAGATATAGTCCAGTTGTATAATGCTAGCCTTGCTCACAACTCTCCAACTAGAAACAGGAAAATTTCATTAAGACTAAGTATGAGTGACAAATACGAACCAGAACCTTCTTATTGTACTGTGGTGCCAACATGTAGCCAAATTAAGAGAGCAATTTGGCATCGTGTACATGAGCAATTCCACTGTAACTCATGCCTCCAGCGCACACATCACATTTGCTGGGGAAAGATGATAAAGTATATATCCTACAGCATTTGCTCAAAATAGCTACTAAAAGAACTGGTAGGGATGATGCTAAATAGCAGGTAAGTGAAGTAAGCTGCAAACAATGATACAAGTAGGAAAGTACCTTGAACTATAAAGCAAAAACTCTGCCACATGTTATGTATGGATATAAACACAGCATAAACTATAAACCCTCAAAAAGGAAAGAGCACAAACTTCAATACACTGGCTCTGGAGAAGGAAGGAGAGTGGGTCAAAGAATACACAAGAGTAACATTTTATTTCTTTAAAAATCAGAATCAATATGGCAAAATAGTATGGGAAGAGTACAAGGATTTATATTAACTATTATTTTTTGTATATGTGAAATATTTTATAATTTAAAAGAATTTAATGGCATAATCAAATAATTATTTACACCATAAAAATTATAAAGTGTTAATATTTAAACCACAGAAATGCATATACATATATTAAATCATGAAAGAAATAAGAATTAAAAATAATTTCTTTAATTGCTATTTAGTTTGGGGTTTTAAGTAAATCTGTAGTGGGGCTTTGATTCTCTGGCAATTTTAAGATCTTTTCATGCTTAAACTTTCAAGGCTGGTATCTTGGATGTGAGTGTCATCAAAACAAACAAATAAAATCTGAATGTGGAATTCTGTATTTAGTCTTGCTTCTAGAAAGCTTTCTTTAGCATATCACAGTAGTGAACTAATAACTATCCACACTAGTCTTCCAGAATGTATTCAGTCCCAAGGACCAGGAGTTCCTTCCTCCTAACCTGGTGCCCTTTCAGGGCACGGCTGTGGGAAGCTGGAGCTTTGCTACTCTCTCTCTTCTACCTGGGCTTTGGGTCACAGGTCAAGAACCAACAATACTGACTGGAAAACAAATTTTTATTGTAAAATGACTTTTAAAGGAAAAAGAGTAATTTTCACAGGGGTATTACACAATCCTTGAGATTACTGTGTCACAGCAGACATAGAAAGGTTAGAGAATGTTTTAAGGGGCTAAGAAGAGGTAGTAGAATTTTACTCTGTACTTGAACCTCAAGACTGTCAGATAATAATGCACAGAAAAGAGTGAGGGGATAGGCAAACCAATGCTGCATCTGTAACCCACATAGTTGTCACTCTGGGTCATAATCTTGACCAAATTTATACTATTTCAATAACAGTCATGTTGACAAGTGGCAGTAAGCAGTCATTTTATTTGACACGAGTTGCACCCTTCTAATTAAACATTTGCAGAGATGAACGGACATTCTATGTGTCCTAACTACTAGATATGAAATGGAAGACTGTGATAAAATTAAGACTCTAGACCTCATACTTGGATACTGTTTTTAAAGGCAATGCTACTGTAGCCAAGGCAGTTTTTCACTTGTTCACATGGTTCAGCCTATTAAGACTTCATTTCACCAGGCTTAGTGGCACACACCTTTAATCCCAGCATTTGGAAGGCAGAGGCAGTCATCTCTGAGTTCCAGGCTAGTCTGATCTACAGAGAGAGTTCCAGATCAGCCTAGAGCTACACAGTGAAATCCTGTCTTAAAAACAAAACAAAAACAAAAACAACAAAAAAAACTGGAGACTCAATTTTACTTAGTACTAAATCCTTCATGTCTGATGGGTTTTAAATAATTAGCTTCCCCCAATTGTGATTTGGTATAATAAATGGCCAATAAAGATAGTAAACTCTGCTTACAAAATTTAAAGTCTACAATATTTTAAAATACTGGTTTTTCTACACATCATCATGCTTTATTAAGCATACTTATAGGTTCCATTCTTGATAGACAACTAACATTTTACTCACAAATAATTAAAAAACTGCTTACCTCAAGTTCCTAGTCTTTGGAGACTCAATAAAGTGAGTAACAAACTCACAAATTTATAATTTAAATCTCATTAACACATGGAAATAAGTCTTTCACAAGCAAAAGGTCATTGTCATGGATATAATTTATAAATTTCATAATTCCAACAGAGTCCCTTGGAGTTCAGTTCAGTCTCCATGTAAGATTCCAGAGCTGATTCAAACAGCTCTGGACACAGATGTAACTCATTTGGTGTCACTCTTATCATTAAAACAGTCTATGAGATCAGAGTAACTTTTTATTTTTCCAACATCACTAACAAACAAATTGTAAGCTTTATAGATGTAAATCAGCTCTCAATTTATTTTGCTTACACCTGGTCTGTACTACAACATAGACCAACAAACTTGATGATTTGTAAGTTATAATATGACTAATGCTTTCACAAATTTCAGTTCTATAATTTAGGGTATTTTTGAGAAGAGATATCTTTATTTTTAAATATACAAAGAGATTAAATCATTAATATAAATATTCTCTCAAATATGTAATATTCTCTTGTAAAAGAAAAAAGTTTCCAAAGATTTACAAAGCAATCCAAAGAGAAGTGAGACTGATAAGGATCATATTAACAGAGATGGCATTTCTGTCATGCTCACTGGCTTCCTCACGTCATACTTCGAGATGGAGCCAAATCCATTGCTGCTGGCTTGACCTATAGCACAACAACTTACGATTTTAAAAAAAAACTCAGAAAAAGGTCTCACGACAGAGTGGACAAGTGGATTTGTTGCTAGATGTAAACCATTTGTACTGAAAAAGAGGAAGTTTTAATGTTAGAATATATTTTTAAAGCTTTTATCTCTCTCTCTCTCTCTCTCTCTCTCTCACACACACACACACACACACACACACACACACACACACAGAGAGAGAGAGAGAGAGAGAGAGAGAGAGAGAATCTGTAAATGATAAAATGAAAACAGGAACATATTAAGAATTTTGCCTTCCCATCCCCTAAATTAACTAAATGTTCTTTCTAGAGGCTACATTATGATCCCTTGAGCCTGTATACTTGGGCTCATGCATAAAACTAAGGAAGAAGGAAGATCTATGAAGAAATGACTCAATCAATGCCCTTTCTAATATGGTATTTACAAAGAGGAAAAGGCTCTGATGATGGATGGCCCATGTCTTGTAGCCTCCTTCCTGTCCTGTTAAATATCTCCCAAGACCATCAATTCACTGAGAGCCAAGAGGTCTATGAGAATATCCATTCATTAAACTGTTTTGATGTTCCGCCTCAGTAAATCACTAATAATCTTTCAGACTTTAAAAGTTCATTTCTCAGTGTCTCCTATAAACATATACTGTCATTCCTTAGACTGTGTGTGTGATGAGGGCATGAGGTAGTTCTCTCCTACCTTTACCTGGTCGCCAGTCTCAGGCAGCAAGTGCCTTTCCTTTCTTTACCTGTTGAGCCATCTTACCAGTCCTACACACATTTCCTAATGAATATCACATGTATAGAGAGCACAAAATTAGAAAAAATTTCTCTTTGCCTTACCAAGCAAGCTGAGTGGAACTTTTTCTTGCATGTTCTACAGGCTTTTTTTGGAAGAGAATAGTTGAAACCATGAATGACTGAGAAGCAGATCATACAATCTTCAACACCCTCAAAACGTTTGTCTACGTTATTCTTCCATAATGCTAAACCTTCCATAATACTTCCATTCTGTTAGTAAAGAAGAAAAAGAGTCACTACACACTGAAGGCCTCCAAATGTTACAATCTCACAGTTTTCACATTCTGAAAGAGAATCTGCTTGGTTGTATTATCTCCTAACTTTCCTAAATGTTATTTTAAATAATCTCTGAATTTTTAAGGGAAAAAATTTTAAAATTCTACCTTTGAATGAATGGTTTGTTAGCAAGGTCCTAGAGGCCCCCAAACAACAAAGGCTGTTGCCATTATCCCTAGCTGCCAGCCAGAACTAGGTAATATGACATAACACACTGGTTACAGTACACAGAGAAAGCAAGCTAGAACTGACTTGAACACTTCCTCCCTGCCTTCCCAGTGCCAGAGGGTGCTGTGTAGGCCATTGGATGAGGAAAAACATCAACTGTCATGCCCAGCCCTGGACTCTGCTATATATTGACTTTCCAGGTGCCTGCCTACTGGTGCAATGGTGACAAAACTGTCACGGGGTTAACAACATCTTTCTTATTGGCTCTGTGGCCTGCATCATTGGAGGGAATTCAAATCCAGTTCTATAAACCTGATCCAAAGCCCATGGCTCTGTTACTGTTATTTTACTAAATGACAATCATGTTTTTAAACTTCTTTCTAAACACTTATGTTTCCAACCCACAGAAAAGTGATACTCTTTCTCAAGTGGGGAGCAATACAGAGACTCATGGCTGGTCAAATGATGAGAGAATAAATGACAGTTGACTACTAAACCCTAAATAAGGCATCTGAGCTGAGGAAATATCTTGGAAGAGGGAACAGAAAGAATGTGAGCCCCAGAGGATTTGAGGAATGCTTCTTCTGTACATGACATGGCTTCTGCACTTACGACCCACTGCAGCTAAGGCAACCTGCACAAGGCCAAGCACAGCAGACAGTTGAGTGGGCTCAGTGTGAGGATGGGATCACGATGACATGGGAGATGAAAATGAAGGGAGATGAGCTGGATGTCTGAGACAAGGAGTCAGAGAGGGAAGCTGAGAGAGGGTACACTCAACATATAGTGCATCTATGTAGAAAACTGAGAAAAATAAAGGATACTCTTAAAAAATATAACAAAAAAAGTTTAAAGCCTGAACCAGTACTTAAAGTGCTATGCTTTCAGCTTCTAATGAAACTAAGTTATTTAGAACAGCTTTTCTAATTTTCACCTGACAGTAATGATACCATCTGACCTTGATTTGCAATAATGGAATGTAAATTTGCTTTAAATTAATTTTTTATTGTAAAGTACTTAAAATATATACTTTACAACATATAAACAAAAATGGAGATTATTGAAACACAGGAATAAAACAACTGAGAAAACACTCCTTAACCTAGTCCCTCTTAGGAGAGCCCCTCAACAGCTTGATGTCCATAAGTTGTTCTACAGCTTCTGCGGTGTCAGTGGAATGAAGCTCATCCCTGCCAAACAACAGACAATTAAAGCAAAGATGGCAGCCCAGAGCATTTAGGAGTGTATTTGTGTTTAGCCAAGGCATTAAGCAGAGATTAAACTGTGTTCAGTTGTTCTTTCAAATAGAGCATCTCCCTAATCTGAAGCCAGGCGAGTACGCAAACCAACCTGGTGGGTGAGGTAGGTGCTTAGCTGCAGCATCCAGTTGCGCCACTGCTGCACAGCCACTCCGATTCTCTTCCCACTTTCCACCGTTATTGAACCCAGTGGATAATTGGAAGGCAGCTGTATTATCAGCTCAATGACTATGTCTTCGATGGTGTAAGTAGCCATCACTTCTCGAGTCGTAGCTCGCGCTTTAACCTACAATAAAAGAAAGGCATTTTTTCTTTGCCAAATAGCTATGATCCTGTTATTCAATAATCAAAACACTCTGGCACATCAATTAACAGCTGAAGACCATCTAGTAGAATAAAGGAGACTGTAGTGGGATTACAGTACCATGTAAATATTTGTCCCTCCTACTGGTTTAATACAAAGCTGGTTGGCCAGAAGGCAGACAAGAAATATGGGCAGGGCTACTAGACTAAGAAAACTCTGGAAACATCTCAGAGGAGAACACAGATGCCAGAAAAAGATGCCACAGACATGATGAAGAGATTCAGCAGACGCAAAGAAAAGAAGCTGAAATGTTGCTCTGAGAAAAGGTACCAAGTCACATGGCCAAACAGGATAAGAATAATGCGTTAGAGTAAGGGTAAAGAGTTAGCAAGCATTTAACTGGGCCCTAGGTCAATCGGCATAAAATTAATATAAACCACTGTGTGATTATTTGGGGCTAAGTGGGGCTGAGAGTGGGTATGAACCTTGGGACTCAGCTTGAAATTCCAGGCCAGAAACCAAATACAACAGGAGATAAACAATCATTTATCTGAAACAACATTTAAAAAGTAGGTTTAAGAGCCTGGCATATGACAGACTGTGATGGTTCATGCCTTTAATCCCAGCACACTGAAGGCAAAGGCAGATGGATGTCTGTGATCTAGACTTATCTACATAGTGTGTTTCTGCTGACTTTAGCATGCTTTAGAGTCACTTTCTGACATTTATAGGTTGTCTTACAATTAACTTCTCAGAGAAAGTACCTCACTATAGTAAGTCTTAACACAACAAAACATTGTTAAACAGTCAAAAGGCACCCAAAGTATTAAGTATCAGCTGGATGCCTACTATGTTTTCCTTGACACAGAATCAGACATTAAGCTCGATGACTTTCTATACCTTCTGAATCAAAGGCTGCAATCTGTAATGTTATGACACAAGCAATCAAAAACCAAAGGTATTTGTCTTCTGGAAAAGTGAAGGCAGTACTAACCGTCATGCCATTGAATAGCTGTGTACTTGTCTGTACAGAAGATATTTCTTGAAAAGAGAGGACATTGCTAACATACTTGCGTGTAAATCTATCTACAACATTGAAAACACGCTTCTCACTGCTATTCCACCACAACCTGACCATGGCAGGCAAGTCTTTTAAAGTCATATGATAGACCGAACACGCCAGCTGTGGGATATGGTACGGAAGAGTTGCTGTTTCTGTAGAAAAAGCAAATCTGAAGTTAGTGATATGCACTTCTCACCCAGACTAACAGTATATTCCTTAGAAAGCTGCCATCATTATTCAACAACAGTGTGATAGTTCACAAAACAGAGAAAGACCCCAACACAAAGAGTATTAGCATCCTCCCACACATTCAAACTAAACCACAATGATAAGATAAAATCCCACTGACACAGAAAAATCTAGAAACAATATTCTATGTTTCACACAAAAGACCATAAATAAAATGGGGCAAGTATTAAAAAAAAATTAGGGTTTTAGAGGTTTTTTAATTATATAAGTATTTTTAATTATAAAAGTTTCAGCTGGGCAGTGGTAATGCATGCTTTTAATCCCAACACTCAAGAGGCAGAGGCAGGCAGATCTCTGTGAGTCTGAGGCCAGTCTGGCCTGCAGAAGTTCCAGGATAGACAGGACTGTTAGCCAGAGAAATCCTGTCTTGAAAAACAAAAATAAACAAACAAAAAGTATCTCAAGATCTGAACAGATGACTTAATGGTTAAGATCATCTGTTACTTTTGCAGAGGAATTAGATTCCCAGCATGTACATGGCGGCTCACAACTAGGGAATAGACACCCTCTTCTGGCCTCTGTGGGCAGAAGCATGTTTCAGATGCATGCAGGCAAAACACTCATATATATAAAATGAAATAAAGCCTAAAAAAATTTTTTAATATTTATTTATTATGTATGCAGTGTACAGAAGAGGGTATCAGATCTCATTATAGATGGTTGTGAGCCACCATGTGGTTGCTGGGAATTGAACTCAGGACCTCTTGAAGAACAGTCAGTGCTCTTAACCTCTGAGCCATCTTTCCAGCCCCTGAAGCCTAAAAATGTTAAAAGGAAGGAAGGAAGAGAGAAAGGAAGGAAGGAAGGAAGGAAGGAAGGAAGGAAGGAAGGAAGGAAGGAAGGAAGGAAGGAAGGGAACATCACAATCTTCACACCATATGATGCATCCTCAGAAAAAAGATTTTTAGTAGCTCTTCTTCATAGACAAGTTTATTCCCGGCCTACAGTAGAATTCCAGACTAGCAAGGGCCATAGTGTGACCATGTCTCAAAAAACAAAACACAAAGAAACAAAAAAATCACAGAGAACACTAAACCCCCAAAACAAATGAAATTCTTTACAACCTTATCCATAAGATCTCTAAATTTGTCCTATCATATAAATTTGGAAAACCCTGCATTTCAGCACCCCAATGGAGAGACTTCCATTTGCGGTTATCCTCCAGACCTCTAGGAAGTTTAGTACACAACTTGGTCTCAGTCACATCTCTAAGAAGAAGGCACATGTGTAGACCACTAACCTCTAATACTCAGCTGAAGCTCCTCAGTGAAGAATGTTTTGGGGTCCTTATTTGATACTTCAACAGCTGTTTCTCCATAAGTAGGGTTTTCTGGCATAAGTCTGAACAGATGATAGAGTAATTTATTCAAACTCTTAGTTTTCCGAAGGTACATTGAATACAGAGCACGAAGCTGGTGGAAAAGCAAAGAACATATTAATAAACTCAACTAAGCCAAGACAAAATACAAATTAAACTATAACAGACTATAATAAAATGTATTTCAACACTTGGAATAAAAAGAAAGAGTTGGTGATGTAGTTCAGTGGCAGAGCACTAACACGCACTGAGATGGTAGGTTTATCTCCAACACTGACAAAACAGAATGACTAATAACTTTATTTCAGGAAGATTCCTACAAATCTTTATTTCCTAAATATGCTACATGACATGCCACTGTGCTTTTCCTCATAAACTAGCAGTGTCCCCCCACTTATTATTAGATATATACTTCTAATATTTTTCTCAAATTATCTCCCCATCAATATAGTCAAATTGGTTTGTAGGCTCTATTTGAGCCAAGAATATGTAGTTGCTATTCCCCACAGATGACTAACTCACACCCTCCCACACATTCCTTCCATACCACAGACTTTAATCTTAAAAATTCCTGAGTAAAACTAATCTCATTTTCAAGGTTAACTTTATATCAAATATTATAGCATTCTTTTAGAACAGAACACATGAATGAGGAACCCAAAAATGTTTCATAATTATTTCATCACCAAACAGAAAATTCTATATAAAAATATAAATTTCTCATCCCTCTTAAAATTAGGAAAGTCTGGCACTCTGGGAGCACTCCCAGAACTGTGTGATACTCATGTTTCATAACTACTTGTCTCTCAGTAACCCAGCCTGCACTTCCCACATCTCTACAACAGTTTCATCATGATTCATTTCTTTGTGCCATACACCTCACAACATAAGCTGTAAGATCTGGAGCTGGTTCTTAAGACATCATGGCAAAACATCTTTTCAAGGAAGAAATCTAGAGACAGAACTTTTACAAAGTAACCTAGCTTTACACTGCTAACACTCCAGCACAGACATTAATATGCCTCCTAAAAGAAAGAGCATGCCACATGACTTGTGGCAAGCACCTGTGCTGAAAATTAGTCAGGAGAAAGCAATCAGCTAAGCCAAAATTGTGCAACACAAAAACAAATGGTTAATTAGTTTTTTAAAGCATCCTTATGTCTATATTTTCAAGTAATAAACAGATAAAAGTAAATATGGAAATCAGCAAAGTGGCTCACTTTTATATGCCACACAAGCCTACAACCTAAATGTATTCCTCTCCTGTGTGTTCCATGGTTCAATCCAATACTGCATGAAATTGTAATACAAAAGAAAAATATTATATTGGAATGGATACTCTACCACATAAGAAATTAAAGTAAGAAATTACTTTAATTAAATTAAATTAATTTAATTTAATTACAATAAGAAATTAAAGAAATATGTGGAAAAGATTTCTGATTTGATTTTTAAAGGAAAATTAAGATTTCGTCAATTGACAGAAATGGACCCAGAAGAAATTGTTGTACCTTTAACTAATGAAGAAACTGACCAATTATAGGAAGAAAGTAAACCCTGACAAAGACCTTGCAGTAATTTTTTTTTGAGGGGGGAGATTAACAACATATATCCTCAAAGCAAAAGAATTTAACTTGAAAAGGGAACTAACTGCATTCTTCTTCGTATTGTACAGAATACACCAATTGCTGGAGCCCTGCATTTTTCAGTGATGCAAACAAATAAGGAAAGGCAAGTTATAAATCAGAAGATGTAAGTAAAGTGGCTCAATGCCCTTATAATTCTGCTTAGAAGTCAGAATTATATTCTATCAACATAGTATTAATGGATTTTACAGAACTTAACACTGACTCTCAGTATGCAGAAAAAAAATTGTTTTATACATGAAAACTGATTTTATTGTTAAGTCAGAACTACCTACATTATTTATTCTGTTACAAGAAATAATCAGGAATAGAAATCATCCCTTCTATATAACACATCTGATCCCATACAGGTATGCCTGTAAGGGGCGTGGTGGCACACACTTTTAATCCCAGCACTTGAGAGGTAGAGGAGTTCAAGGACATCCCAGACCACCTCAGGGAATTAGAGGCCAACTTTAGCAACAGAAATGGCTCTGTGGTTAAGGGTGTTCTTCCAGAGGAGCTCAGTTTGATTCCCAGTATCAAGTCAGTCAGCTAGGTCATAACTGCGTATAATTCCAGCTCCAAAGGATCTGACTTCATGGGCATCCACCCCTGTCACTATATATATACATAATCAAAAATTAAGTAAATCCTTTAAAAAATAAGATAAGTGTAATTCCATCTCTATGGGTGTGATTTGGTGTGTTGTTTTGTAACATTTGGAAGCCCAGGTGTAATAATGGTGTATGTCTGTAACTCCAGCACTTAAGAAAGGTAAGGCAGAAATAGTGCCACACGCTGAAGACTAGCCTGGGCTAGACAATAAATTCCAAAATGGTCTGGTCTGCACAGTGACACAATTTTTTTAAAAAAAAGTTAAAAAGATGATTCATCAGTTTAGTCCACTTTCTACTCTTTCAGATGACTGAACTTTGACTTCCAGAACCCATTCTGGGCAGCTCACAACCACTCCAGGTACACAAGGATCAGACATTCTATACCCTCTTCTAGCCTCCAAAAGTGTCCGCTCTCATAAGCTCATACCAACACACAAACATACAGATATATACATACTTTAAAATAAACATTTTTAAAACATTGGGCAGAGGTTCATGTGTTGGAATAATTAATGCTGTGAAAATGGCTATTCTGTTAAAAGCAATCTATAGATTCAGCACAATCTCCATCAAAATTCCAACATAATCCTTCAAAAAAATTGAACAAATTACCTCCAACTTCACATTAAAAACAAACAAACAAAAAATATCAGGATAGCTAAAGCTATACTGGATTATAAAAGAATTGCTGGAGGTATCACCATCTCATATTTCAAGTTGTTTTACAGAGATATCGTAATAAAAACAGCATGGTATTAGCATAAAAATAGTTAGGTCAATCAGTGGAATAGAACTGAAGATCCAGAAATCATTCCACACACACATTGGAAAAAAGATGGCCTCTCCAACAGATAGCCTTAGTCAACCTTGATATCTGCATGTAAAATGAAATAGATCTACACCTACCACATTGCAAATGGATCAAGGATCTTGACAGAAAACCAGATATGCTTAATCTGGTAGAAGAGAAAGAGGGAAGCCAGACTGAGGTGGCACACACCTTTATTCCCAGCACTGGGGAGGCAGAGGCAGGTGGATCTCTGTGAATTTGAGGCCAGCCTGGTCTACGTAGCTCAGGACAATCAGGGCTACAAAAGAAAAACCCTGTCTTAAAAACCAAATGAAAAGAGAGAATAAAAGAATAGTCTTGAACTCATTGACACAGGAAAGGACTTTCTGAACAGTACACTAATAGCACAGGCACTAAGATCAACAATTTCTAAATGCTTGCAGGATGTTGCAGGATATATGTAAAAGGTCCCTTCTGATTTGTTTAATAAGGAGCAGAGAAGGAGCAGCTGGGACTTCTGGTAAAACAGAGGAACTAGAGGATGAGACACATAGAAGATACCAGTGAGATATGGAGCAAGGCGGACATATATAAGAGGTAAAAAGCCATGGAGCAGAGCATCAATTAATAGAAACAGGTTAATCTAAGTTATAAGAGCTAGTTGTAAACAAGCCTAAGCTAAAGGCCAAGCTTTCATAATTAATAATAAGTCTCCATGTCACTATTTGGGGGCTGGTGGCTGGCGGTACAAGAAAGTCCGATGAGAAAGACCTATTACATGGGACCTCATGAAGCTAAAAATCTTTTATACAGCAAATGACACCATCAATCAAGCAAAGCTGCAGTCTACAGAATGGGGAAAAAATCTTTACCAATTATAATATCTGGTATAAATGGTTAGTATCTAGAATATACAAAGGACTAAAAATGGGGTATGTAACTAAACAGGGAGCTCTCAAAAGCTGAAATGCAGATAGCTGAGAAACACTTAAAGAAATGTTCACTATCCTTAGCCATCAGGGAAATGCAAATTAGAACTATTTTGAGATTTCATCTTACTCACAGTCACAGTAGCTAAGGTCAATAAACAAATAACAGAAGTTGCGAGGATGCAGGAGAAGAACACTTACTGGTGGTGGGAGAGCAAATTTATACAACCTACAGACATCAGTGTGGAAGTTCCTCAAAAAGCCGAAAATTGACCTACCATAGGATCCAGATACCCCAACGCAGAGCACACCCACATCTACTACAGAAATATTTGCTCACCCATGTTCACTGCTGCTCTATTCATAATGACAAGAAATTGGAAATAGCCTGAATGTTCATCAGCTGATGAATGCATAAACAATATGTGGGTACATTTTCACAATGGAATATTGTTTGACTGTTAAGAAAAGTCACATTCTGAAGTTTACAGGTAAATAATAAAGCTAGAAAAAAATCATCCCAGGGAAGCAACCCAGACTGAAAAAGGCAATTAGTGTTATGGAGAGGCAAACCAAGACTAGAATAGGAGGATTAAATAGGGAGGGGGATGGGAGAAAAGTTTATAGGAATAAATACAGAAAGAGAAAACTCAAAAAAATGGACCTCTGAAAAGTCATATGGAAACCCACTGCTATAGAAGACTCCTAGAACACATACATATATGACAGGGATTTAGATGGAGTGGTCACCATATATGGGGAGAGAGAGAATGGCCCAAACAGACATTGTATGCTAAGCAAAACCTCCAGTGGCAGGAATAGGTTATATTTTTGAGTCACTGACCAACAAGGTCCCACGAACATTATAGGGTATTTCCAAGCCTGCTGGTCACCCTCCATAACCTGATGGTAAGGTCCTATTGCTGAGATACAACTGAAGTCATCTGGCACAGAGAAATGGGGCTAGTGACCAACTAGAAGCTTCACTCCTACTGCGTAGCATTCATGGTCCTGGAAAGGAACTTCGAGTGTTACCGGAGGACCTACAACAGCATCCTGCCTCCATGACTCACTGATGCAATAGCGACAGAAATTTTATGTGAGTAACCAAACTTTTTTTTTCTTTGATTTAAGGCCTACTCCCTAAGATAGATCCCATACCTGACACTGTAGACAGAAGTTTTTCAGTCCTGCCTAGCTCTATGGTGTGGACAAATCTCTCCCACCCACAGTCCAGTCGGTAGAACATAAGACTCTTAGTCTCAGGATTATGGATTCATGCCCTGCACTGGGTACCAAATGTATCCAAAACTTTCCCTCCGTATCATCCGGTCCCTGCAGTCTGGCAACCATTTATAAAATAAAACTCTGGTCTATGTCTTAGGCTTCTTACTGCTGCTCTTGCATCTTAAGTCATCCATTTCAATGAATCTATGTATCACCATGTGGCCAGTGGCTTACCAGTACTTTCACTTTCACATCTGCTTCTTGGACAGCTGGATTGTCTCACAGACTCCACCCTTCTATATTTCAGTTTGTATTTCCCGCCTGGCTGTAACCTCTCTAGTTTACTATTGGCCAAAACAGCTTCTTTATAAACCAATGACAGTAACACATATTCACAGCCTACAGAAAAACATCCTACATCATGACACTGCCAAAGTAGTGAAGAATATGAAACTAGATAGGCTATGGATGGGAAGGCCCGGATAAAAACCCACTTTTATTCTGCTAAAGGAATATAGTAATAAAATGAGTACCTATGATATATTGCTATAATATTAGATCAGTGTATCACTCAGCGCCCATCAGAGAAGCTTCTCCCTTACAGCAGATGGTGATAAACAGAGAGACATACAACTGGACAATGTGCAAAGAGTAAGAGACTTTGGTGAACACAGCCCTAAATGGGATTCTTTATCAAACACCTCCACTCAAAGCTCAGGCACATATGTGGAAGAGGCAGCAGAAAGACTGTAAGAGCCAGAGGTAATGGGTGACTCCAAGGAATCAGTAACATCCAGACACAGAAGAACTGAACTGATGCACAAATGAACTCACAGACAGTAACAGCACACACAGGACCTTAACAGGTTAGGGGAAGTGGACACAAGAAGCTATTTGTAGGCGATACCTGCTAGGAGACTAAAAGTCAGTTTTCTCCAGTGGAGAGTCACTATGTTTATTTACTACACTCTAAAGTAGACCACATGCCCACGAACAGTTAGCTATACCAAACAGACTTCAGGGATTTTAGTTTTGTTGTGTATGTCTTTTTGTGTACATTTTCTGGACTGTCTAGGTATTTCTGTTTTATGTGTTACTCTCTGTGTGTGTATGTGTGTGTGTTTGTGTGTGTGTGTGAGTGAGAGTGAGAGAGAGAGAGAGAGAGAGAGAAGCTTTAAGGAAGTAATGTATGGGAGCAGATGAAGGGAAAAGAATATGATTAAAATATATTGCCTTTAAGAAAAAATAGAAAAGGAAATGCATCGACCATATCAATGGACAAAAAAATAAAAATAAAAACATGAATATGACCCAGAAAATCCCATTTTGGGGTTTATGATGCAAGAAAAATGAAATTGTCCTCACAAAAAAACTTACAAATGAATCACTAACAACAATATTATTTAACAATAGCCCCAAAGTGGCAATATCCAAAATGTTTATCAATAGAAGAACAAAATATAGTACCATACACAGCAAAATACTTTTCAGCCAAAAGGAAGAAATTCAAGCCAGGCATAGTGGTCTACATGAATTCAAGCCTGGCTACATAGTGAACCAATGTAGGCAACTTACTGGGGTGTTGCTATGGAGACACTGAGACAACAAACTACTCTTAAGGTAGGCCCCATGCCATAGTAGAGGACTAACAGAAACGAACTCAGTGGCACCTTTGGAGTGTTCTTCCTTTGTTGGTTTTGTCTCGCAATGTTAACTCAGGGCACTCTGCTTTTGTTGTGTGTGTATGTTTTGCTTCTTCTCTACCTTATAGGTCCTTTGTGTCTACATTATGAGTCCCATTTTCAGTTTTTATGGGATTCATGTTTCTTGTGCTTTTTCTTTGTCTGTTTTTCTTGCTTGGTTGTTTTGTCCTATTCTGATTTGTTTTTGCTCTGTCTTTTATTGATTATTCCTTAGAAAGGGTGTGAATCACATGGGAGGTGAGGTGAGGAGAAACTGTGAGAAGGAAGGGAGGGAAAACTGTAATCAGAATATACTGTATGAGAAAAATTATTTTCAAGAAAATAAAAAATGCTATGCTATTTCTGGACCCGTGGTACAGGCCTTAATCCCAGCATTTTTAAGACAAAGGCAGGCAGATATCGTGAATTCTAAGACACAAATGCATAGAAGACCTTGTCTTAAAAAGAAAAGCTTCTATACAATGTTCTTGAGTTCCTGCCTCTATCTTAAGAATCAAAACTATGGCCCCTGTCCCTTTTTCTGATATAAGGAACATGGTGACATTAAGATGACAAATTTTGACAAGTGGTGGTGGTACATGCCTTTAATCCCAGCATCTAGGAGGTAGAGACAGGTAGATTTTTGTGAGTTTCAGGTCTGCCTGGTCTACAGAACGAGTTCTAAGACAGCCAGGGCTACAAAGAGAAACCCTGCCTTTGGGGAAAAGGGGGTGGGGGAACCTGACACAAATTTCATACACATCCAACTTTGAATTTTCTGTCATTTTTTTGGACATCAATAATATTTTAGGAACAAATCTAAAAGCTCCACAAGAGGCTCTTAAAATACAGCATCAGTAAATAGTAGCATAAGTATTAAACCTAAAAACAGGCTTGATGAGAAATAAAATATTATTTTTAGCATTAAACAAATGTTGTTCCTGGTGTGATCTTCCCTTAAAATACACAAATATAAGAATATACAAACTCAGCCAGGCAGTAGTGGCACATGCTTTTAATCCCAGTACTCTGGAGGTGGAAACAGGCAAATCTGAGGACAGCCTGGAGTACAGAATGAGTTCTGAGACAGCATGGTCTACACAGAGAAACTCTGTCTCAAAAAAACAAAACAAAAGGAAAAAAAAAAAAGAGTGTATAAACTAATACATTTGTACTAAGGACATGGGTATAAGCAACAACAAAGTATAATTTAAGAATCTGAAAAGAATGTCAAAAACATTTAAGTCCACATTAAACAAGAAGTCCAAGTATCTTTGTACTGACAGTAGTAACAGAAGACACTCAGCAAGGCTGACACTGACACTGGAATGAGAGTGCACCTGTGATCTCAGCCCTTAGGAGGCTGAAGCAAGATAAAGACCATGTCTCAAAATTGTCAAAAAGAGGGGGTTTGCTGTTGTTTGCTTATCTTTAAATAAAATGTGAGTATTTCTAAAGAAATAATAGGTAAATAATAGGTAAAATTGTACAGGACAGCCAGCACCTATAATGCTAGAAGTGGGAGGCAGCAGATCTGAGCTGAAGTCCAGTTTTGCTGGATTACACGAGAGTCTATTTGAAAAATGAAGGAAAGAGTCTGATGTCGGCAGAGGAGCAGGGAGAAGAGGGATGAAGGACTGAGATCTTCCTTGTGAAATGTGAAATAATAGAGACATCTAGTGGCCGCTGTAGTAACTGAAAATTATGAGGCTATTTTCACTGGATTGAGTTTGAATACAGAGGCAATATAGCTCATGTCACTGGTAGGTAGTCTTTCAAAGCCTGTCCTCACAACACTGGTTTTCAGTGATGTAGCAACAGAATCTCTGGAACAAGATAATGGTTTCTAAGGCAGATGCTGGTGACAGGTTTAGATTACAATGTAGAACATACACACTGAGTCAAAAAGGAAGACTTTGAGAAACACATAACAGCACAACAATCCAAAGTTGTCACATGGCTTATTCCATAGCACCCCCCACCCCAAAGACGGCCTGTGTTTATTTACCTGAGATGAAGCAGCTTTGAAGAAAGTAAGTATCAATTTCCAAGTAAGGAGGTATCCCAGAACACAGTAGAAATCCTCACTCAGTGGCTTAATGGAAACTATCTGTCCTACAGGAACACAGCCCAAGACATTCTCCAGCAAGTCCTCTTGAGTGCTAAGAAGGGACATCAGTGCAGCTGGTGGTGACCTGGGAGACAACAACCACACAGTACCTCAACAAATTAACGGTACTGAAAAACTTCAAGCATTTAAAAAATAATAATAAAGTGTCTCCTAATTTCAAAAAAGATGTTTCCATGATGTAAAAACAGACAGTAGATGTCAACACCTGAACACAGTTGTATAAAAAAAGACGCCACATGGCTGAGAAGGACGTGGCTCAGGTAGCAGGGGGTCAGGGAACCACCAATGGAAGGAGAAGGCACTGAGCTTCACCTTACCTTCCTCCTCTTGCTCCTACTGTCTTGCTACTTTGCAGTTAGAACATGTCAAAAACATAACCCCAATCTATCCAATCCTTTTCATTTTACCCAGACCATCTCTCTTCTGAGAGGCTTGACATTCACAGTAATCCACAGTGTAACCATTTTCTTTACTGGATCCACCTGACTCATGTGAATTTAGGAGCCATAAAAGTAATATCCTTGTTGGCCTTTCAAACTCTTCTCTGTAATACTCTAACCTGGTTCTTTAATTTTTATGCTATTTTCCCCTGCTGGCTTCCTGCTGCAGGCTCATGAACCTAGACTTTCTCCAAGCTTCTGCCATCTCATGGACCAAGCCTTCCTATTCTTGTCACTGCTCTCTTACAAACATCAGGCCTGAAATTGCTTTCCACACTGCTATCCCATACTGCTAGCTAACTTCTGGAATGGTTCCATCTCAGCTTGCTGGTGCCACACCACGTCCTAGCAAATGATTCCATCTTCACAGACCGTGTGTGACACATGCATGTTTGCCCAGATCATATACATCTAGAGGCCAGAAAAGGTTTCTCCTTTTATCACTTTCCAGCTTATCCCTTCAGACAAGATCTTCTCACTGAACCCAACACTCAACACTCACTGTTTAGGCTACTCTGGCTGGTAGCAAGCCCAGGGCACCTGCCTATTTCTGACTGTCCCTGCTCCCAATCCTGGCATAACAGGCACATCTGGCCAGGCCTTGCTCTTATGTAGGTACTGAGGATTCCAACTGGGGTGCTCATGCTTCATGGAAAGGGCTCTTACCTAACTGATTCAGTCCCCTAGCCTAGCCCAGTAATGCTATTTCTAAGGCCATCTCTCACCCTGCTCCTTAACTATGTTTTAGTTTCCTTCACTATCTCCTCCCCCACTTTGTACACTATTGTTCATTTGATTCTCACTGAAGAAATGAGAACTACTTTAATCCAGAAAGCATTCTGGGTGATGTTGGAAGTGGAATGGGGACCAGAAATTCTTTCTCATTGAGCTTGCTGAATAACTGAATAAAACAGCAACACACACTCAACATTTCCCATGCACATCTTGAACAGTGTCAGTGTCTTTACCGGTGTCTCTTCTGTGTACTGCTGCAATGCTAGTATCTTGTCTATCCTGTTTCTTAGCACTTGTCACATACAATCTACTACAGAGCAGCCACATCTACTAGATTATAAGCCCCTTTGTAGTCAGACTTTCCTCTGGGCCATCAGTTGTAAATAACAAGGAGACTTATTATTAATTATGAAAGTTCAGCCTATAACTTTTTCCCAACTAGCTCTTTTTTTTTACTATTTATTTTTATTGCATGTGAATTGGTGTTTTGCCTGCATATGTAACTGTGGAAGGGTATCAGATCTTAGAATTACAGACAGTTGTAAGCTGCCAGATGGATGCTTGGAATCGAACTCAGGTCCTCCGGAAAGTCAGTGCTCTTAACAGCTGAGCCATCTCTCCAGCCCCCAACTAGGTCTTTATAACTTAACCTGTTTCTATTAATCTATATTCTACCACGTGGCTCAGTTACCTCTCCTCTCTACCATACATCTGACTTCTTCAATGTCTTGCGGTGTCTCCCCGTCTTTCTTCTCAGAGTTCCTCTTTCCCCAAAAGTTCCACCTATTCTCTCCTAGCTACTGGCCAATCACCTTTTTATTAAACCAACCACAACAACACATCTTCACACAATGTAAACAAATATTTCACAACACCCCTTAGCGAAAAACATGTGATTGTATGTATACATCCATTGTATGTATCCCTCTGTCCAAAGTAGGGCTCAATAGATACCTGAGCTACCTCACTACTTCCACAGCTACCACATGGCCAAAGAAAGTTGTTATGAACAGCAGCACAGGGAGCTGATTCAGGAGCAAATAAGGAAGAAAATAAGGGATTTGGGGGTATAGTTCAATAGTTAAGAGCACTGCATACTTTTGCAGAAGCCTGAGGTTTGATTCCTAGTATCCACATGGCAAGTCATAGCCATTTATTAACTCCAGTTCCAGGAGTTATGATGCACTCTCTGGCCTCCAGGGGCAGCAGGCACACATGTGGTGCACTGATATACATACAGACAAAATACCCATAAAATTATTTTAAAAATAAAGAAAAAAATAGTTAACACAAACTTTGAATTTCATTTGCCTTATGGAACTTTGAAAGGGTATGCACAGAAAATTAGTACAAATTCTGAAGTCAGAGTTTTTCTGCATTTCTTTATAAGAATCTGGCAAGACAGATTATAAAAGCAAAGTAGGATTGGGGTGACTTAGTGAGTAAAGCACTTACTGTACAAGCTTACAGACCTGAGTCTGGGTCCCCAGAACTCATGAAAACCTCAATGTGGCAGCACATTTCTTTAGTCCCAGCCCTCATAGAGCAAGATGGGAGATAGAAAAGGAGAGTCCCCAGTGGCTGGTGGCCAACTACCAGGACAAACTGAGGCACCAAATAAGAGACTCTTGTATCAGACAAGATGGAAAGTGAGGACCAACACCCGACATTACACACACACACACACACACACACACACACACACACACACATATACACACAAAAAAAAAAAATGAAGGCAACCAAGCCAAAACCTTACAAAGCAGGTTCTTCCTCTTCATCTCCATATGACTTCAGATTATCCTGATCATACTTCGGGAATTCGGGCATCAGTCTGCGAAGACCAACACCATTTTAAACATTTCATAACAAATTGTCTATTGCTAACTTGTGCTTTAGGACAACAAACATACTTTGTGCTAATAATTTTAATAATTTTTTAATAATTCTTTTCCAAAATAACTACTTATGGCCAAGATTATCTAAATATGAATTACACAAGGATGAAAGTGAAGAAGCAAAAGACTTGTCCTCCCTATTACTATCCAGTCTCCTTTCATTTCTCATTTGTTTTAAAGATTAAAAATACAAACAAGGAGCTGGAAAGGTGGCTCAGTGAATTAAAAAAAAAAAAAAAACCAATACATCATGCTTTAAAGACTGAACTATTCATTCAATTGAAGATGTCTTACTTGTAGAGCATGTGATAAGCAGCAATTTGCACAGGTCTGGCTCTGAAGAGAAGCAGTGGGGTCAAAGTATTTAGCAAAGTCTGGAGGTGCTCTGGCAAGTTTGTCTTCTGGCCAGCAACCAATCTCACAGGGAGCTTGTGACTCAGCAGCTGCTCCTTGGAGATGTATGTTAATGTTTCACACATGGGCTTCAGCATTGCGTTCTGAAAGGATGTTTCAGACAGGTCTTTGTTTTCTCCTGATATCAAATTGAAAAAATACATACATCTCAAAAAAAAGTAGCATACATGTTGATCAAATCAAAGGTCATTAAGAAAACCAAATGAAACTAGATACAACCTTCAAAAATCCTGACTAGAAATAAGTGATTATGTGTATTTTCATTACCATCAACTATTACAATGACCTCTACTGTATGATTTTTAAAAAGCAACAATTCTCTAGAGGTTCTAGTCATGTACTCTGCTCAATTATGTATCTTAACTTGTAATGGTCTCTAGATACCAAACCATCTTTCCCTATGTCTGCACCATACAGCATCAGCATGGAAACTACCTCTAAGAAATCTAGCTTATTTAAATTCCTCAGCAGTCACTTCGATAAATACCATTATTATGACCCTGCACTTACCTATGGCAGTCACCAAAAGAGGTAATAGCAGACTGTGGATGCCTTTAGAAAAAAATTCTTTCCACTCACTGATTAGATTTACAGGAAGATTGCCAACAATATCCGGAGTTATTGAATCAAAAAAGGCACTGAGGTCACAGGCCAGATCAAAGCTGACACAAGCAAACAGTTGCACAAGTGGAACAGAATACAAGGCCTGATTCTCACTGGTTGTCTAAGGAAACAATAGAAATGAAATTGATAAGTAGGCTGCTACTGGCATATCACAAACAAGACAGGACAAAAGACACTGTCATCATTCTTAATCAAAGAAAGAAGAGAAGAGGAGAGGAGAGGAGAGAAGAAAAAGAAAAGAAAGAATAAAGAAAGGAGAAAGAGGAAAAGGTAAAGTACATAGTTCAAAAGAAATCCAGGTATGTTTATTTCAAAACAGCTTTTAAAATTAAATGCCAAGAAATTAACAATTATAAAGAAATAATTTATTCTAAAATGAACTTTTTAATTTGTAAAGTGTGGAAGATAATAAATAATAGTGGCATTTGGCAAGTATAATACATTAAGAACACATTCTTTGAAGCTCTCCAAATTGAACAATAAGTTCTCTTAAAAAAAATTTAGGGGGGCTGGAGAGATGGCTAAGAGGTTAAGAGCACTGATTGTTTTTCCAGAGGACCTGAGTTCAATTTCCAGCAACCACATGGTGGCCCATAGCCACCTATGATGACATCTGGTACCCTCTTCTGTATACTGTATATATAATAAACAAACAAACAAACAAACAAACAAACAAATAAATAGAAGTAGATCTTTAAAAAAGAAAAAAGAAATTTAGGATAAGATGGAAAGTAAAATTCTAACTCACACAGCTGGTAACTAAGCAAAGCAAACTCAGACAACATCAGCCCTGACTGACCTGCTGTTTCATACCTCACAAGTTACGATTTTTCTAGTTGCTTTGGTTCATGAAAAGAATGCTAATTCCCTGCTCAATTTTATCTTTTATGTTTCACAAATTTTATAAAAATGTGTAATGTAAACAATTTACAAAATTATTCATGAATTATAAAAACACAAATAATTTATAAAGTATAATTTAATAAAATTTATAAAATAGAAAAACACATAGTTTTCTAACATTTATAAATATTTTTTATACATTACTTTGGTCATACTTCACAGGATGCTCTAAAAATAATCACACTCAGGTGGGCAGAGAAGGCACACACCTTTAATCTCAGCACTTAGGAGGCAGAGACAGGCCAATCTCTGAGTTTGAGGCCAGGCTGGTCTACAGAATGAGTTACAGGACAACTAGGAATACACAGAGAAATTTTGTCTCAAAAAAGAAAAAGATAAATCAAACCTGCCATGATGAAATCAAACCTGAAAAGGCTGTGTTGCAAATACTAAATTAAAACAAGTTAACGGAAGATTTTAAATGCAAACTGGAACAGATGCCTGGGACTCACGAAGCTGCTACCCTTCTTCTGGAGTGCAGAGACATCACAGAGTACTTCAATGTTTTCTTCATAAAAGAGCTAATTACAATCACAATTTAAAGATAAAGAGCTAAGATATACATACAGGTGTGCACAGAGAGCAGGCTAATTTACCTCCAACCAAGCCAACATGGAGCACATGATGAAGTCCCATTCACTCTCTGCTAGAGGGTATGAGCAATACTTCAGAAACAAGGAAAGGAATCGCATGATTTCTATGTTTACACCAAGCACCTCTGGACTTGCTTCTGACAGATTACTGTGGTAAAGGCAAAAACATTATTAGAAAATACTCCATTTTAAATCAGGTATGCATAAATGATACCTTAAATATCCACTAAAATTTTGTTAACTCAAAAAAAATATAAATATAAAATACAGAAACTGAGTCCACATTTTACATGGGTGATAATAAAATATTACCTACCAACTGAAAAGAAAAATGTCTTCATGCTGTTTTTTCCAGCTTATTATAATTTTTAATATACCATGCAATAGTTGTTTGTCATCTACACTTCTGGTTTGCAGGCAGGAATTGAAAATGGCAAGATGTCCAAAAGCTCCTAAAGTAAAATTCAGAATGAAAAGGAAAATATATTTTAAACTTCTATAAACAAAAGTCTACTTTGGAAAGCTACAAATGTAAGGCACAAGCTGCTAGCTCTTCTTTTAAAAAAAAAAAAAAAAAAGGAGCCTGACATGATACACTCTCCTGCAACTGTGGAGGCAGAAGAATGCTGACATCCAGACAAGTCTGGACTACACAACGTGCTTTGTCCATAAAAAAAAATTAACAAAATAAATACACCTATAGTAAAAGGCATTTACTAAAGAGTCTACAAATGAGCTTAGCAATGCTATGGTCAGAAGTGTGTCTCTGCACCCACCCAGCATGTAGTCGTCAACAGGGAATTAGAAGAGAAGGGGACAGAAAATTCACGGTACTAAACTTACACTGGCCTTTTCTATTTTTTTATATAGAAGCCTTCCCTAATTAACTTTCAAAAACAAAAACAAAGAAAAGCAAAGCTAATGAGTGCAAAAGCTAAATAAAGTAGGAAATAGAATGTATAAAATTTTACAATTTTATAATTAATACATTTACTCAAAAAGTATATATGCCTTCTGGTAAGCTTTTACATTATAAGATGTCCAAATCTCACAAAGGAAAATTCAAAATGAAAATTTTAAAACATTTTAAACTATAGTAACAAAAAACAAGGTCTATTTTGAAAGCCAAAATCTTTCTTGAGCAGTACTCAGCACCTCTAAAATATGTGAGTGAGGTTATACCAATCAGCTCATTAACTTCACTCCTAAGGAACCCTACTATTTCAAAACCCACCTGATTTATCCAACATCTTTTGTTCTCAACTTTACCTTAAATGACAGCAAAATTGAACTACCTGCACTGATCTGGTTCTATATGCCAGGAACGCCCTTTCCAATATGCATGCATGTTCAAACATAACCTTAAACACCTTACTCAGGTATTTGTTTTTATGAACTTGCCACTGACACTGGGGAGTAGTGAAGATTCCCCCTTCTGCCATTTCCACTGCAATATGCAGTGCTTGCTACAATCACAACAGGATGCGACATGACCTCTGTTTTCTCTACAGCAGGAACTGCATGGAGATGCTTATTAAGTCAAATACATGAACTAACACAGTGAAGAGTTTACAAACATTCAAAAACTATTCTTGTACCTTTATGTGTTTAATTGTTGGTTGACTGGGAAGAAATGAGACAGCTTTAAAGATCTTTCAGGTGGAAAATTCGGGAAAGCCCTAGATATCTCGGTACCACATGAGAAACAACCACAGACAAAAAGTAAATGCTTACAGGATACTACTTGATATAAATTTTTCCTCACAGCTCAAAAAGAGGCCACAGATACTCTTCCAGGTACTGACCTAACAATTACCACCTTGACAAGTAACAAAGCTATAAGGTAGAAACAACTGAGCTCAGATATACTTTGCCACTTGTACCCTTTGGTTTTACATAGTAAGAAACTCTTCTTCAAACTCAAGAAATGATTAAAATGTTAAAATATTACCCAGCAACTAACCATTAATACTGCAAAGGTCTTCTTTAGTCCAGCCCAAAAAAGCAGGTATACATTGAGCACTAAATTCTTTCTTTTCTTCTTTAGACAAAAATGGACAGAGACTCTGAATGGTATGCAAATTACCTTCTGTTAGAGGGAAGAAACTGTTTGGAGAGAAAATATTAATTACAATCATCCAGTAATTAGTTATTTCACAAAATTCTGTTATTCAGACTATTCAAAAGGAAAAAGTTTAATGCATAAATTCTTGTTGAGAAAAGAGACCATTAGACTGATGATTGCTAATTCCAAATGGCTGTTTTTTATCTTGTTACTTTTTATCTTTCCTGCTTATTTGTCAGTTTTGAAATGAATATATAACTTTTCCAAGGTCTGATGATTTTTTATCTTTTATTGTTATTATGTCAGTGGACTGGACTAATTACAGTGTAGTAGTGAAGTGCATTTGCCCAGAATTCACAAAGCCCTGTGATCAATGTCTAGCATCAAGACAACAAAACAAATAAAAATCAGAACTTTAGTACGTAGAATGATACCAATAGATGAAACAGGGCATATGTATTATTAAGGCTTATTCTTTGTTATTTTTAGTCTTTGTGTTATTTCCTATAAGTAAATCAAGTTACCTCAAATAAAATTTCTTTATAAGATTTTTTATAAGATTTTAAAAATTGACATTTAAGATGGGCGGTGGTCTTTAGTCCCAGGACTCAAGAAGGAGAGTCAAGATGATCTCTGTGGTGATATATTGTATATTTAATAAAATCAGTTCTCTGTGAGTTCGAGGCCAACGTGGTCTACAGAGCAAGGTCCAGGACAGCCAGAGCTACAAAGAGAAATCCTGTCTCAAAAAAACGAAAAGACAAAACAAAACAAACAAAAAACCCTGAAATTTAGTTAACAATTCTATAGTGCCAGAACACACACAGAATTCTAGTTAAGTCAGTAAACTCAAAACACTTGCTGGTAAACCTCAGCTAAACATAATTCAGAAAGTTGCATTTAGCAGGAAAGCCACCACAGTCTGACTGTCCTACATTCAATGCATTCTGACATGCATTTCACACAATGGCCCTTCATTTAAGAAAAGGAGCAGCTATAGAAATGGCTCAGTGGTTAAGAACACTTGCTGCTCACACAGAAGACCTCAATTCAGTTCCCAGCACCCACATGGTTGGTTACAATCACCTATAACACTAGTTCCAAGGAATCCAATGCCCTCTTCTGGACTCTATGAGCACCAGGCACACACATGGTACACATATATCCACATAAGCAAACACATAAAATAAAAACTAAATGAGTCTTGGGGGAGGAAGGCTATGAGACCAAGATGTCATTAAAAGAGAAGCTAAGAAAGGGAGCTATTAAAAGAAAGAAGAAAAAAAAGAAGAGTAATTTTTATTTTCTTCCATTTCCACAAAGCAAATAAGGCAGTATGTTGAAAACAAAAAGTTTAGCTATTAGAGGATGTCATTTCATTTTATGTGCACTAGTATTTTGTCCAAATGTCCTGTGTAGCACTTGCATGCCTGGTACCTTCAGAGACCAGAAAAGAGTGCTAGATTCTCTAGAACTGGAGTTACAGACAGTTGTTGGCAGCTATGTAGGAACTGGGAACTGAACCCAGGTCTTTTGCAAGAACAAGTGCTCTTAATTAATGTATTATTTCTCTAGCTCCCTACCAAAGGATTTCAGAGAAAATTAAGTTTATAAAATGTTCTTTTTCTGAAATAAGCATAAAATTTTATGAAGTGTCAAGTTAGAAATGCTTCATTCAAAGCCTGGAGACATGGCTCAGAGGTTAAGAGCACTGACTGTTCTTCCAGAGGTCCTGAGTTTAATTCCCAGAAACCATATGGTGGCTCACAACCATTTATAATGAGATCTGGTACCCTTTCTGTATACTGTATACATAATAAATAAATAAATCTTAAAAAAAAGAAAGAAAGAAATGCTTCATTCAAGAAGAAAAAAATGTTAATCCCAACACTCAAGTAGCAGAGGCAGGCAGATTTTTGACTTGAAGACCAGCCTGGTCTACAAAATGAGTCCCAGGTGAACTAGGGCTGCTCAGGAGACCTTGTCTAAAAAACAAACAAACAAACAAAACAACTATGACTCCAATCAAAACCCATTCAAGTCTGTCAGTCTTTAGTTCTCATTTTCTTTCACTCAATTTCCTCACTTCCCAAACCTTGTTTTCTTAATTCACTACACAGTTCACTAACCAATCATAATAGTAAATAAAGTGGAAGCATATTAATTACAAATACCTTTCTTTTCTTTTATAATATGGTTTTACTTCATCAGATGAAATACTTCGAGAAAGAATCAACTTAGCAATAATAAGAGACCAAAGTGTGCCATTTTTTATAGATCTAAAAAAGAAGCAAAAACACAGATGATAAATACAGACATATAGATAAAGGTATAGATCAATCATTCTGTAAAGTATTAGGATTTTAAAATACTGATTGTGGTAGAAATGTTCTCTGTATGCTGAAAATAAAGGAACTGTTTGGGCCTATTGCAGGACCAGAGAAGTGGGTGGAGAACCAGAGGATAGACAGGTAGAAGGAGGGCACAGTTAGCCAGTCTCCTTCCGACCCCCAAGGAAGAAACATGTAAGGAATCCAGGTGAACCACAGCCGGGCAATGTGGCAGATAGAATACTAGAAATGGGTTTAATTAAGATGAAAGAGCTAGCTAGTAATGTGCCTGAGACAGAGGCCAAACAGTATGGAATTAATATAAGTGTCTGATTCATTTCTTTGGGGGGAAAACGCTGCCACGGGCAAGGTCCGAACCTCTGGCCCAAATGGGCCCGGAAATCTTCTACAACAATTGATTATCGTGATTCCTTTTACAAAATTAAATATATTTCGTTCACTAAGTTATTCAAAACTTTGTGCCCAACTGCCACTAATTAACAAAGGACTGGGAGCTCAGGTGGTTATCCACCTCTGGAACTGAGCTCTCATCCTTGAGGAGAGATGACCATAAACATCTGACTTGAAGATCAGAAGCCACAGCTGAGAAAGGGCTTTTTCCCAGAGGGTAACTGAGTCTCAGTGAAGGGCAAAAAAAGCACTAATAAAACCCTGAGGGAAGGGGTTGGCTTTTTTTGGCTACCTGGATCTTGCCATGTAGACCAGGCTGTCTCCAACTCACAGAGATCTGCCTGCCTCTATCTCTAGATTAAAAGCCTGAATCACCATGCCCTGAAAGTGTTATTATAGACAGTGTTAGAGGAAGTCTGGTATCCTCACACTGTAAAGTATATTCAAAATACTAGTAAACTAAACAGGAAAAATGTCATTTCAAAAGTGAAGCATCTAACTACTATAATGCTGTAAGGATTGTTTTACTAATCCATTTTTCTCATCTAGCAAAGAGAAACCCATGGCTACAACATTAAGAAATATCTAAATTACAAGTACAGTTAAAGTACAGGTTGGATTGGAAAGCAATGAGAGGACCAGTCACACAAAACAAATTAAAGCAATGTGTACAGGATTCTATTCTTTCATCTTCTGCCACCTCCATGTATTCATGAATCAAATAAGAGACAGAATCCAAATATCTCCCCTAGAATAGTAAATCAAATATTTAAAATCCATAAAGTGCTACTAAAAGAGATTTAGATCAAAGCTCTGATGGAAACAAAGACACAAACTGAGTTTACATTTTATAGAAGGCAAAGCCATACACAAATTAATTACTTTAAAAACAACTGAAGGGCTGGACAGATGGCTCAGTGGTTAAGAGCACTGAATGCTTTTCCAGAGGTCTGGGGTTCGATTCCCACATGGCAGCCCACAACTGTCTGTAGTTCCAGTTCCAGGGGATCCAGCACCCTTCACAGATACACATGTAGACAAATACCAAGGCAATTACATTTAAAAAAATTTTTAAAACAAAACAATTGAAAGGGAGTCTCACCTGTTAAACAACAGCTGCAAGAGGCTAGAAGTATTGCCAAGCTCAGATAAGTTGCCATATGTTATATTCATTTTTTGAAGCATTACACAAAATTCAGTGAGAAAAAGTGGTGGGTTATTAAGTTCCTCACACCACTGCAGGGAATACAGCAGCTCTGCAACTAAGAGAATGGGCACAGCTGGTTATCAAACTCCCTCAGTGTACAGGGCCCCATGCTGACTCAACTGTCATGCTGGGGCTGGGGCTCCCCTGTCTCCTCCAAAAGTCCTTGTCCTGGGGCAAACTGGCTCTAACTTCAAGGGACCAAGTCCTTTGGCATCTGAAGGCACATGCACTCAAGTGAGCATACTCACATATGGACACACACACCTACACATAATTAAAAATAAAAATCTTCAAAAAACAAAACAATAGGAAAAACAAAACTAAGAGGATTTAAAACCTTAAAAGAGATGGTCACCTCACTTAGGCAAAAGCAAGATCCAAAGTAAACATGAGGGTGGGGCATGCCTTTAATCCCAGAATTTAAGAGGCAGCAAAGGAAGATCTCTGTGAGGCCAGACAGGGCTACATCCTAACATTCTATCTCAAAGCAACAAAGACAAAAAGTAAACAGACTGCTCCCCAGTGAAATCCCTTAGGACTGTGAAACCTCTTAGGAATACAAGGGCCAAGAGTCAGGCAGAAACTTCACCATCACAGGTTTCTAGAAGAGACAGCCAAAGCTCTTACAGAATCATGTGGGTAATGGAATAAGGAGTCTTGAAATCTGACCCTACCTTAACAAGCACTCATTAAGTTAGCAAAAGCAATTACAGTATTTGAGAGCCAACAAGAAGACTAAGCATCCCTTGTCTGGACATAATAGCTCAGACTTGTAATCCCAGCAACTTGAGAAGCAGAGGCAAGTCCATCTTTCTGAGTGTGAATACAGCCTGGTCTACAGAGCAAGTTCCAGGCCAGCTAGAATTATACACTGAGACTCAATCTCAAAAAAACGTCAGTCAGTAGAAAGATGACAACAGTTAAGTATCATCACACTTGGTAGACTAAGGCAGGCTGAGACTTTTGCCTCCAAAGGAGAAAGAAGTGGGCAGAAGGGGCTAGAGGTGTGGATTACTGGTTAAGAGCAGTTGCTGCACTTCCAGAAGACTGAGCTCAGCTCCCAGTACCCATGCTGGCCCACTCAAACTGCCCATAACACTAGCTTCAGTGGTGATTTGAGATGGTCTTCTGGCTTCCAGGAGCAATGGCATGTGCACACACATAAATTAAAATAATACAACTTAAAACTGGTCACACGACAAATCACCAACTTCTAGTCTTATGTTTAGACAGACTCTGGGCAATGTATATTAAATGTGGCACTCAATAGCCAAATGAAGTTTCACCTTTCTTCACAGAGCATGACTCCCTCACATGTATGCAAATTTTCCATCTTGAATGTTATTGTGTACAGGACAGACCTACAATACTATGGATGGGAAATTTGCTGGGGTTCTAAATCTTCTTGAGACTCTTTTACCTTCTAGTAAAATAATTGGAGCCCTGTGTATAAAGTTGTAAAACCAAGAGAACCCTCAAAATCCTAATAAAATACTAAGCATCACACCTACTTTCTTCAGGGCAAGTAACATAGGATCTCCTTACTCTGCTGTTATGCCAGCTTGAATAAAATAACTGATTGTATACCACATTATGCTGGACAGTCAACAATATTATAGCAAGCCTAAACCAAATTACAAGTTCTGTCTATATGTTATCTATCTGAATTTTCATAGATACTCACTTATTTTCTCAAGGACGTTGTTTTCTAGGACTATTTTCTTTTTTCGAGCAATCAAGATCATTTTGCTCAATAATGATGATGTACAGAGATGACTGGGAAGAGTCTGCGTATCCTGTTCCTTAAAGTCAGTCTTGAAGCATTCATAATTCAAACTCAATCTTCCCTCTAAAAGAGGTTTGTGTAACCACTGTAAACAGAACACACTAAACTATATGCAAATTCATCACATATTCTAAATTGCATATTTAAATTTATAGATTTCCAACTTTTACTCATGCATTCATCCAGTTCCTTTTGTTCAGAGTATTAGATATGTAGCTTATATAAATCTTGAGTAGCACAAGCTTGTTCTTTATCAGAGCAGTCATCAACATGCACATTTCTTTAAGATTCCCTAAGACATAATCAGACTTTATTCCTCTTTACATGAGGCTATACAATATCAAATGGTAAATTTGTATTAATAATGCCTGTTTGTAATGTTCATAGACATAAGAGCAATGAAAGAAATGCTTTTAAGATGGGTGGTGGTGGTGTATGACTTTAATCTAAGCACTCAGAAGGCAGAGCAGGAAGATCTCTTGAGTTTGAGGATAGCCTCCTCTACAAAGTGAGTTTCAGGACAGCCAGAACTGTTACACAGAGAAACCATGTCTCAAACAAAACAAAAGGAGGAAGGAAGGAAGGAAGGAAAGCAGGCTGGATGGCTTTGTGGTAGTTTGAATGTAATTGACCCCCATAATCTCATAGGGAGCAGCACTATTAGAAGGTGTGACTTTACTGGAGTGGGAATGGCCTTATTGGAGGAAGTGTGTCACTGTGGGGACAAACTATGAAGTTTCCTATGTTCAGGGTACCATCCAGTATTTCAGTCAACTTTCTGCTGCCTGCAAGATGTAGGACTCTCAGCTACTACTCCATCTGCTTGCATGCTATCATACTGCCTACCATGATAATAATAGACTGAACATGTGTACTGGAAGCAAGCTCCCTCATTAAATGGTTTCATTATAAGAGCTGCCTTGGTAATGGTACCATTTCACAGCAATAGAAATCTTAAGACAAATTTGAACTATTTTTTATTCTCCCTAATAAAAATACTGTAGCATGCATGAAATAAAAATTTTAGAATGAGATAGGCACTCAGCAATATTAATCATACCTGAATAGAAAGAGATCGCCTCATCTTCTCCCATTCACTGTCACTGGGCATTACACTTTCAATATATTCTCCAAGAAGAGAAGTATCCTCACTCTCTACAAGAGTATTCAGCAAATCATCAACAGCAGACAAGAGGATCTGAAGACTAAGAACAATGCAAAGACCTGTAGGCAACTGGGTTCAACAATCTAGTATACATTAAACATCCAATTATAGAATTAGCACATATGAGCAGACAAAAAATGAAAGAGAAGATGACCCTTCCTACCCCTCACCATACAAACCTAAGACACATAGAATCAAAACTGGGGGTATAATCAAACATTTGAAATGGGAAACAGAGTGATGCTTCCACCCTAGGATGTACTGGATGACCATTTTTAGATGTGGAATGCTTGAAACACAACTACCTTACCAAAGATAAATCATAATTATCTGAAGCTACTCCAAAGATACTATATGCATTGTTTGAAGTTCATTATATGACCAGCTATAAAAAAAAAGTCTCGTAACACAGAATCTTAAAAATGAACAACCAAGGACAATTAGTATGTATGGTGGCCATGAAGGATCACAGTTAAAAATTCAAAATCTTTAATATTGAATAATATTACAACTATACCACTGACCACAGGATAGTTTAGCAGATAAATAATAGTTCAATTGACAGTTTAAATGAATAATGTTAAGACAAAATGTTTTTTTTTAAAAAAAATCAAGACTCTACTTCTTAAACAGATTGAAACTCACACTAGTCATGAAGTTTTTTTAAGACCAGGTTCTCATGACATAGTCCTGAATGGCCTCACAGTTGTGATCCTTCTGGGTGCTAGGAATATGGGCATGTACTACCACAGCCAGATGAGATCTTATATAAGGGACAATGTGCAACTGTGTACAAAAAAGTTACCTCATGTTATCCAAAGCTGAAGACTGAACCTGGTCCTTCAGCCACAGAACAGACAAACGCAGAAAAGTACTTTGCTCAGACGTACTTGCAGTTTGACGGACCAAGAGATTTATGCCAGAGAGCAAAGTATTTTTCAGTTTACAGATCAGAAAATCTAAAAAGGAATTAGCAATAATTGTAATCTCATTTAATGAACTCTTATCAGTACAAAACATCTGAAATAAATTTGCTGTAGATCTGAGATTTTAAAATGTTTTAAGACAAAATACAAAATTAAATTCTCATTACCAAAAGTAACTGTCATATTCACGCACTACAAGCTAGCTTGCACCACAATAATATAAAATGATAAGATAGCTATTTCCCCTATCCTAAACTTTTTTTTTTAACCAGAGGAGTTGTCCTTTGAAGAGTATAATAATTAATTCTCTTTTCCAACAGAAAGGTAAGTAGTATAAAAGGATTAGAGGACGAGAGCTATCCCTTAATAGTATTTTTATTTATTGTTCTTTTTTGAGACACTGTCTTCTGGGTAGCCCAGGCTAGCCTGGAGCTCCCTATGTGAACCAGACTGGCCTCAAAATCACATAGATCTACCTGCCTCTGCCTCCCTACTGCTAGAGTTAAGGTGTGCACCACCATGCCCAGCCTCATTAATATCATTTTTTATGTTGCTTTCCTAGATAAACCTAATCCTTATAATACAATCTCAATTTCATTTTTCATATATCAAGACTCAATTATTTTTACTATAATAAAAAAGGATCAGTCTTATTATCACTTCCTAAATAAGAAAATTGAGGCATCAAGAGACTAGCTACAGCAAGCACAGTGGTGCATATCTTTAATCCCAGCACTGGAGAGGTAGAGACAGGTAGATCTCTCTGAGTTCAAAGGCAGTTTGGTCTACACACTGAACTCCAGGACAGCCAGAAGTATATACTGAAACCCTGTCTCAAAAAAAGGTGGAGGAGGAGGAAGAGGAAATAAAGAAGGAGGGGAGGGGAGGGGAAGCAGAACAAGAAAATAATGAGGTACCAGGCTGGTAATGCTGTCAGCAAACAAGTGCTGGCCTTAAGACTAAGTACCTGAGTTCTACTCCTGACACTCACGTAGTAGGAGAGAAACAATTCCTACAAGTATCCTCTGACTTTCACACATACACAGTGGCACACACTCAGAAACCACAAATACACACACACACCTGCATACACATGCAAAATAAATGAATATAATTGTAAAGGAAAGAAAGTACTCAGTTAGTGCTACTGAGTGAAAAGGGTAAGATTCTAAATCATCCAGTACTGTCCATTCCACATTGTTTCCATGATATCATGCACTTTAGAAATATCAATCTATTTGTTTACTTTTAGCTTTGTTTTTGGAACTAAAATATGACAGTTGTATTTTCTCAAAATTCTTAAAACTAACGAGCATAATACTATTCGATGAATAAAGCCTGGGCACTTACGCTCACTATGAAGGTCAGAGCCGGAAACTCCCAACAAAACATGTGAGCAGTAGGCTATTACCTGGCAAGTGTGTTCGTGCTGTGCTCTGAGCACATAACTGAAAGAGAGTTAATAACAAATCTTCAGATGATGGCATTAGCAAGCCTTCTGCTGAGCTGAAATAGCTATGGGCCACATCACAGACAAAAGACATTGAAGAGTCACTATTTTCAGCTTCTGACAAGTCCTTTGTTTTGGATAAAGTTTCATGAAGTTTAACAATAATTCTTCCAACATATACTTCTCCAATCAAGTAATCTACAGGGAAAAAAATCCAAACAAGTAAATATAAAGCATACTAACAACTCATTTTAAAATATTTACCTTGGACTAGCAATCATGTAGATCTTTCTGATGTTTTGTATTTATCTTTTAAAGCCATACACACGTATATATTAAATAACAAAAAAGCATTTAAAAAGTCAGTCTGCCCTCTCACACCTACACGCCTAAAAGCCTTCAAGTTTTAAAGGCTTTTTTAAGTTTTAAGTAAAACTCAACAATGTACTAAAAATTCAAGAACAGGCAGTTAAGTTATATTCAAAGAATTTTAAATCAAAATTAATAATACTACATATCATCCAAGGTATACCATATAACAAACATAGTAGTTATAACAAATGTATTTGAGAAAACATCTCTAAAGCAATAGTATTCAAGTTAAAAGCATGGAACACCCAGGAGGCAGAAAAATTATCAGTCCTGCTATAAAACACAGGTGTATCCCTACCGTTTCTAATACGTTGCGACAATGCCAGTCTTAGCAGAGTCCACTGTTCTGAGGAGTGAGGTACTGAGGATGCTTTGGACTCTGAATCCTTCCCACAGAGACAGTCTGCCAAGCCAACCAATTTCTCTCCAAGAATACTGCCTTTTAGCCAAGGAGCTACCAAAGCATGTTTATCTGAACTAGAACATGCCTAAAAACCATAAAATTAAAGATTAGTAGCAAGATCAAAAGGTGTATCAAGATTACTATGTGGTCCCAACTCTCCCCTCTACTCTTCCTCCTTCCCAAATTCTAGAAAGACTACAGTGATAACTACATTAACCCCAGTGATAATCATTCCTGTGCTTGGTTATGTTATCCTCCAACCACACATATTCCCACATATCAAAGTCCCATGGATTCTTTGAAAACAAATACAAATTCTACCTGTTTTTCAAAATCTCCCCATTCACTCTAACCCAAGATGATCACTATTTCTCTCTGACTATCTAAAGCACTTACTAGAATGTATTATTATATAAATGTTTTATCTCTGTGTGTCTTGTCTTTCCAATGAAACTGTGAGTTCCTTGCCAGAAGACACTGTTTTAAACTTCTTTGATACCTGCTACCAACCCTGAAGATATGTTCAATGAACAATGAATGAAGTCTGAAGACAGATTTAGAAATGGCCTAATAGTACACTTAATATTTTTAAAATTAAAAAACAATTAATATATAATAGTTAATTACTTCAATATTATCAATGGGGTAAATTATTTCCCCAGAGTCTCTAAAACAGAGTGCCTAGGTTCAAGTATCTAATGGTAACTTTTTATTTTCATTGAGTGGGGAAGTGAGAGAGAAACTTGTAAGTCCACCCCCATGACCATGCTGATCCATGTTCCCAGAGCTTCTTTTGCTTTAAAGGCTGAGAAGAAAGGAATTTGCAACTTGGTTCATTTCAAAGCAATCTGGAAAAAAAGAAAACCCAAGTGTACATTGGGTAGTGACTAAAAATTGCTTATATCTTATTTAAAAAAAAGAAAAGAAAAGAAAAAGTATAGATAATCAGAGTTTACGATTCAATTTAAGCCTTATCATTAAGCTAGCCTTATGATCTTCAACAAATCTTTCAACCAACCAGGGCCTACTTCCTAATTTGTAAACCAACAGGCAGGTTTAATCCACAGAAACTCAAAGTTTCTCTCCTGGTAGAGAAACTTCTGAATAAAATGTCTCTCAAGTTACAAAGAAATGAGGGTTGGGGTCTTATTGTATTAAAAGAGCTGGTGAGAAACTATGCCGCTGTAAGAAGCTGGGATAGCTAGAGATCATGGAAATCCAGAGCACTGGAACCCCACAAACATGGCACAGGGAGATGCTCTTCTAAACAGACACAAGCATCTGCTGACCTGGCAGATACAGTAGAGTGAAGACGGTGGACAGATATTTACTCTTTATTTTCTTAGTTTCTTAGTGGTGTGTGTGTGTGTGTGTGTGTGCGTGTGTGTGTGTGTGTGTGTGTGTGACATGTTTACTTACTGTATGTGTGTGGCCACACAATCTATGGTACAAGGATGGAGATCTTAGGACAAACTGTTAAGAATTGGCTCTTTCCTTCCACAATGTGGGTCCCTCAGATCACACTCAGGTCATAAGTCACGTAAGGTCAGCAAACACATCCATGAGTCTGTATCAGGTTACTTTTATCAAGTTACTGACTCTCCCTGTTTTGATTTGAGGCTTATCAAGCAGTTAATTTAGCTTCTCACAAAGCTTGCTTACAGGATACTAAGTTAACAAATGTAAATGGTGTGTTTGGTAAGTTCCACTTCTGAGTAAAAGTAAATATTACTTTTACAGTAAAAAAATATTCTGCACTTATATTTTGTAAAGGGCAAACCAATTGGTAAAACTGAGAATTACTGTTAAATGGACATAATTAAAAGGGATTTTGTTTGGTTTTGTTTTGTTTTTTGGTTATTTCATTCACTGTTTTTTGTAGTGCTAAGAATCAGACCTAGGTCTGCTGCTCTACCTCTGAACTACACTAACAACTGCAATGTAGTTTCACAAAATAAAGTTAGAGGGATCTAACCAACAATGTGACTATACTTATTATCACTGAAATGTCATTAAACTACTACAGGACTGAAGCATAGTTCAGTGACAGACAGGCTTATCATGTGGGAGTCTTTAGGGTCAATCCTCAACATAGCAGAAAGGAAAAAAGAAAAGAAATTATTAGGATAGCTAATTTTGTTTTGTATTTTTCACTATTTTAAAAGAGAAAAATTCACATAAAATAGAAAAATTTGTAAAATATGCTGTAAGAGGAAATCTCTTAAGTAACTGATTATATGCATCTACTTATGTCTATTTTAAGCATCATTTGGAAAGAAGACTAAAGCCGTTTAAAAATTTTCTAAATTGCATCTCCTTTGATTTCATCTCATTACCGTTATTATTAGTTTTCTTGTTTAATCAAATAGCGAACTGTATAATGCTGAAACATTTATACATTCTGAAAAGTTCCAGTCAGACCTAGCACCATTCATTCACATCTACAGAACACACAGGGCAGAAACCTCGAAGCCTCAATCAGAATATAGCACAACGTTGCGTCAGCTGCTAAGAAACTGGATTTCTCAGAGCCCATTTGTCATAGTTCACCATAGTAAGAATGTGTTCTATCAGACACCTGACTGCAGGCAATGTGAAAATAAGATTGTGGTTTTAATTTGTTTATATACCCACACATAACAGAAAAAGAAAAAAGGGGGTGGGGCCTTAAAATACCTTTTCAATGACCTGAAGAAGAGAACTCCATTCCAGGTCCTCCTGAAAGGGGAAACAAGAGTTAGAAAGTTACAGAACAAGTGAGAAAGCTTTGACATCGTAACTGAAGCTTCACACATCCAAAACAAACGGACAACACCGGGCAGTCCAGCTTTAAAGAGCAAAGACTAAAAGAAGTCTCTTTTGCTACCAACCATTTGTCATCAAGGAATTGATCAGTATTTCCCAAAACAGTGAAGAGCATATTATCTTTTTTTTTTTTTTTTTTTTTTTTTTTTTATATTGCTTGTCTTTAAACTGCCATTCAGAGCCAAGTAAGCAATCCAAAATTAGCACCCATGGAGGCTTACTCTTATTATACATCATAAAAATGTTTATAAAAGGTATGTGACAGGAATACCTTGGTGAGATCATCCAAGACATCTTTCCTTTCCAGGTCACTGTCACAGCATCGAAGGGCACTGTACAGGATGTCCACCAGGAAGCCTCCGTCCTTCTTCTGACTCTCATTTAGCCAGCCTACCAGTTTATGGTACAAGAACTGCACTGCAGGGTTTCTTTCTGCAAGTTTGACTATTTCTGGAAGTTTCGCTTTGACGATATTCTTCTGCTCATCACAGAGGAGGATTTTAAATACTTGGCCTGAGGAGAAGGAGTCCAGTAGCATAGAGAGAAACTGCAGGTGCTGTTCTGACTTTTGCTCATTGACAAACTTAATGCTCACCTCTGCAAGCTTACAGACTAAGTCTTCTAGAGGTTTTTTCCTTAAAGGAGACACAAGGTCTGGAGAATTATGAAGAGAAGATACAGTCACTCCTTCAAAGCCTTCACTGCTCTCTCCCTCTGAAGATGCACACTTTTCATTCTCCTTCTTAGCTTCAGATGCCTCACTGGCAAACCGGACCTTAGCATTCTTCTTTCTACTGGACTTCAATGAACTCTTCGGCTTCTGGAGGATCCCTACTAGGTTAGACACACCCAAAACAGACTTCACATCTGCTTCCGGCTCACTGATTTTCTCAACACAGATCTCTGATAGTCTTTCCCAGAAATTTAGCAGAACATTCTCCAAGTTATAAACAGTTTCAGCATCTTTTTCTACATCTACTTTGGCTTCCCAAGAACTTAACGTTTCTGCTAAATGGTTACAAAGAGGCACGTGCTTCAAGCCTGGGTCTTTGAGAACAGTATCAATAAATGGGATTAACTGAAAGAGAAGGTAAAATTATAAAACTTCAGTTTCCAAGAGAGTTTAAACAAGGTTAAAACACAATAAAGACTCCTATTTGAGGGCCAGGGAAACAGCTCAGTCACTGAAGTACTCGCCATACAAGGATGAGAACTTCACTTCAACCCTCAAAATCCACATTAAGAAAAATAAATAAATAAATAAATTTAAAAATCCAGGCAGATTCCTGGGGTTAACTGGCCAGACAGTCTACCCAAATCTGTGCATTTCAAAGACTGCTTCAAAATGTAAGAAGAATGAATTCCTGAGAAATGATACAGGAAGTTATCCTTTGGCATTCACACACACTTAAACATACACACACTAAACACACACACACACATATACACTACTCATATTTGGTAAATGACTGTTTTTTCCCTCAAATCTTTAAAAAATGTAAACTTAAACACTTTCTAATCATGCAAAAAGTCTGACAATTTCACTCATTCCACTTCAATTAATCTTATAATCAATCATAATTCATATTCAGTTTTCTTTGTACCTTCTAAACTCAGTGTTTACATTTTTCCCACTTAATAAAAAGATACAAGAAACATACAAAACTAGAAGAAGCCTGCCAGATGAGGTGGTGTCTATAATTCTAGCCCCTGAGAAATGGAAGCAAAAGAATCCGGAGTCGAGAGTCATCCTTGGCTACACAGGAAGCTGATGCCCAGGCTGACTGTATAAAACCTTGTCTAATAAATAGACAAATAGACTATAGATCATTTGAAAGATAATTAGGGCACGTAAGCACCAAAAATTCAGAACACCATTCCTGAATTACAATGTTAAGAAATGGAGGCAGGTGGATCTTTAAGTTTGAGGCCAGCCTGGTCTACAGAGTGAGTTCCAGGACAGCCAGGCCTACACTGAGAAAGCCCGTCTCAAAAGAGAGAGAGAGCAAGCAAGCTAAAGGTAAGAGATGGTTAACAAAGGGCTGGAGAGGTGGCCCAGTAATTAAGAGCATGTACTGTTTTTGTAGATGACTGGATTTCAGTTCCCTAACAGGTGGCTAACTCAATCTCCAGTGGATCTGAATTCTTTATCTAGACTTGGCAGGTGCCTATACTCACACATGCACAGAGAAACAGTACCTAAGATATTAACAAACATGTAGTCTTCTATAATTACAGAACTTGCTTATCCTAAATTTCAAGGTCAAATACAACTGTTTATAAAGGGGTAAATGTACCTGAAAATTTTAGAAATAACAAGAATTACTAAATAATTGAAACCGACACTAAACAGTACCAAGAGCACCATCCAAAATCTGTTTTATACTGTCTCCCTCTAAAGTAGTCAGGGATTTAAATCTAGAGATTGGATATAGTATATTAGTCTACAGATATCATTCTAGCAACTGACAATATAAAATTTTCATTTATCCAATCAGAAAATCTATCCAATTTGTAAATGATAAAAGTGAAATCCTGGGGCTGGAGAGATGGCTCGGAGGTTAAGCACACTGATTGTTCTTCCAGAGGTCCTGAGTTCAATTCCCAGCAACCACATGGTGGCTCACAACCTTCTATATTGACATCTGGTGCCCTCTTCTGTATAATGTATAATAAATTTTAAAAAAAGTGAAATCTTTACATAAAAGGCTAACTACCAAAAACTGTCAACAGGACACTGAGCTTGAGTCCTCTGTGTGCAAAGCACAAGCAGTTTGCAAACGTACCTGCTCATTGACAAGCATCTGTTCCATTTCCTCCTCACCTAAGTTCTGCTGCATTATAAACTGTAAGCATTCAAAAAACGCAGAGATGATGGCTGAGCACTCGGAAAAGCTTACTTTGGTTTTCTCTGTTGACAGCCTAAGAAATAAAAACTGAAAATTATCTTACAAGAAAAAGAAAATAAAAACTTAGAATCACTAAAGGCATTAAAAGGGCATCATACTAAAAAAAAAGACTTTAAAATCAAAGTCTTAAAAATAAGACCTAGCCAGGCCTGGATAGAGCAGGATGACATTAATCCCAGCACTCAGGAGGCAGAGATAGGTGATCTCTGTGAGTTCAAGGCCAGCCTGGCCTACAAAGCAAGGGATACACAGAAAAACCATGTCCCAGAAAAGCAAACAAACAAACAAAAAAAAAAAAAAACAACAAAAAACTAAGAACTAAAAGCAACCAAAAGATACAGCTGATGAGAATATAAATACCTAAAATTACAAAAAGAAAAACAACTTGTTTTCAAAACTAAGGTAAGAGACATATTTCCTGTTTATGTTTCAATCCATCTATAAATATGAAAGATAAGACGCACAGAGATTAATATTTAGAACGTGGTAACTGTAAAAATATGTATTTTATTAAATTCAACAAATGGGTGAACTTTTTCAGTTTTTCTTTTTATATAATTTTTTTATTTTATGTTTGTTCATGTTTTACCTACATAAAAGTCTTTGTGAGGGAGCCAGAAGTCTTGAAACTGGAGTTACAAGTAGATGTGAGTTGTCATGTGGGTACTGGGAATTGAACCCAGGTTCTAGGTTCTCTGAAGAACAGCCAGGGCTTAACTACTAAGCCACCTCTCCAGCCCAAGGTGAACTTGTCTTTGGTTTTTGTTTTGTCTTATTTTTTCAAGACACAGGGTTTCTAGATAGCCTTTGCTGTCCTGGAACCTGAGATCTGGCACATGCTACTAGGCAGGTGAGTCACACCCTAGGTCTTAAACAACTCCAATATTTAATTGTAGAGAACATTTAAAAACTTCACCAGCTCATTTTTTGAATTTGGGCATCTATATTTTTTTTCTATGAGTATAGCCAATTTATTAAATTTGGACAGACTGAAGTCCTGGTTTCTCTTTTTGTAGCCTGCATGGTACTTTCTCATGCCAAAGAGACTAGTTCTCAGGGATGAAGGCTCAATGCAGGTTCCAGCTCAACCTCTCTGCATTTAATGAGCTGTGTGAATGCTGTTCTTGACAAGAGGGACCTGCTATTTTCTTTCCTTCTTCTTCTTTCTTTCTTTCTCTCTCCTTTTTCTTTTTCATTATCTTACCTTTATTTTTCATTTATTTTATGTGAATGGATGTTTTGCATATATAAGTGTGTAAGGGTGTCAGATCTTGGAATTACAGACAGTTGTTAGCTGCCATGTGGATGCTGGGAATCCAACTCAGGTCCTCTGGAAGAGCAGTCAGTGCTCTCACCCGCTGAGCCATCTCTCCAGCCCTCCTCCTCTCCTTCTTCTTCTTCTTTCTTCTTCTCTTCTTCTTCTTGTTCGTATTATTATTTTTATTTTACATAAAAAATAATAATTTCTCTTTCCCCTGTAGTCATGAGGGGCATGCTATGTTATGTACCTTGTTTCAAGATCTGGTTCGATCATCTCATTCCTTCCCCACAGGTCTATAACTTACTGGAATTCTATGTTCCTATGCAGGATAAGAGATGTCTGTCAGCCTGGTGGAAGTGCTGATCTTTATCTTTCCAGCTCCTTTTGGGCTCTGTAACCTTATGGCTTTCTGGGTGTGTGTGTGTGTGTGTGTGTGTGTGTGTGTGTGTGTGTGTGTGTTTCTTGGGATTTGTTGGTTTGTTTCTTCCTACATTTGTTAATATAAAAATACCATAGCTTAATTAGAATATAGTCTGTTTCCATCTAGGCACTTCACAGTATTTATCTTTTTTTTTAATTTTATGCTGATTGTTCTAGGGTCCAGGCACATAGCTTGCTAACTCTTTACCTTTAAACTAACCCATCTTTCTTATCTTATTCAGCCTTTCAGCTTGGTACGTTTTCTAAGCAGCATTTTAACTTCTTTCCTCTGCATCTCCTTGTATCTCTGTTCTGCTCTAAGATGTTCCTAGAGTTTTCTGAGCACTGGGTATTTATCTTTTTATAGAAGTTCTGAGGGTTTTCAAAGAAAAAAGTGAGTTTGTTACAGTTCCTAGCCATCTAAGAGGCTGAGGCTGGGTATCATATGAACCCACTCCAACCTGAACAACATGAACACTCTATCCCACTCCATCATTTCTACTTCTCTGAAAGCCTTAAGGGTTTATTTAATAAACAGAAGAAAAAAAATGGCAAAATTCAAATAAAGAAAACTATGAGGATAAAAACAAAAAAAAATTCCTTTTGCTTCTAAAAACAGAATTTAGGCTAGCAAGATGGCTCAGTGGTAACAGCACTTCCAGTGAACCTGAAAATTAGTTTGATCCCTCAAACCTCTACATGGAAAAACTGATGTAATTCCTTCAACCTGTGTCTAAACCTCATACATACACCATGGCACATAACCATGCATGCACATACATGCACACACATACAATAAAGAAATAAATGCTATTTTTTAAGTTAAAAAATGTTAATTGCTTACCCCGTAATTAGAGAGGTGAGAAAATTTTTGAAGAAATCCAGCTTTGGCTCTGTAATGGACTGTGGGAGTTTGCTGATAAACGGTAAAAGATAGGGATATATGACAGCAGCTAGACCTCGGCCACCTTCACGAACCACAGCTGTCAGCTTGGGAAACACACTTTTCTTTGCATTTACATGAAGCCAACAGTCCTAACAACAATAACAAAAGATTACAATAGTCATTAGAAATCATATTTCCCAACTAAGAGAATACAAATCTCCAAAATGGAAATGAAGCTGGGAACGGCAGAGCACATCTGTATGCCCAGCACTTACAAGGCTACAGAGCTGCACATACAGCTTTATTTTGTTATATAGCAAGACCCTGCCTCCAAAGAAAAATAGATAAAAACTAAAAATAAGACCAGGTATAGACAGTGGAACAATCTTTAACTTCAGGACCAGGGAGCAGAAGCAACTGAGTTTCTGTGAGTTCAAGGGCAGCCTGGTCTAAATATGATACCCTAGCCAGCCACAGTGATGTAGGGAAACCCTGCCTCGAATAAGACATTAAAATCTCTCACCATAATTAAAATAAAACTTTGAAAAAGTAAATGTGCTACATTTAATAATCATGTAATTTGCTTGCTAACAAAGACTATTTCAGAGACTTTTATAAGAGCTATTTTCTTGAAAAGATAAACTTATTTCTGGTTCATAGATCCTTCCTGTGAGAGTCTGAATGGCACAATCACTGAGCAAGTGGAACTTCTACAGAAACACTTTCCAAGTGCCAAGACTCCACTAAAGTCACTAAGCCACAGAGTAAAGTTTAACGTCATAAACACTGTGAGCAAAGACTAAAGTCCTCAGGGTACCACAGCCACTCAACACTGCTGTGCTTCTCTGAGGAGACTTAAATTGGTGATGTGAGAAAGTAAATAAATGTTTCAAAACTTAAAAAAAAGGAATCAGGGCTGGAGAGATGGTTCAGAGGTTAAGAGCACTAACTGCTCTTCCAGAGATCCTGACTTCAATTCCCAGCATCCACATGGTGGTTCACAACTATCTAGAATGAGATCTGGTGCCCTCTTCTGATATGCAGGCAGAACACTGTGTACATAATAAATAAATAAATCTTTAATTAAAAAAAAAAAAAAAAAGCAGATAGACAGTAGTCCCAGCACTCAGGAGGTGGAGGCAGCAGATATCTGTAAGTTAGAGGCCAGCCTGGTCTATACAGTGAGTTCCACGACAGTGAGGACTGTGTGCAAAGACTGTCTGTCTCAAAACGGGGTGGGGAGGCAAGAAGGGGAAAAAACGAGTAGGGAAGGGACTATAGCATGTATGCCATTTTATGACCTGTTTAACTGTTTATTGAGTTTGTTTAGCATTTACAGTGAGTTTTAGATAGTACAATCCAATGATTTCTCTCATATGGCACTTGGAGTGTAAAAGACAAGTACAAAGTCAAGCCATCCCCATGCCCTGAAAGCCCCTACATACCTCAATAGTGGTCAGTGTGTACAGCACAGCTTCCCAGAGAGCCGGGCAGACCACAGGGTCACTGTCATCAATACTAAGCAGGACAGAAGGGCTCACTTTGGAAGCTTCCTCTTTCATTACCTGGGGAACATGTTGGCACAAAGCAGAAACTAACTCGAAATATGCTGAGCGGATCTCAAAGAAAAAACAGAAAGTGGAATTAAAGTGAAGCCCTACTGATGTTTGACACAATCAACTACAGTAGCAGCAGGTTAAGATGTCTCACAATTTTCCTGTTCATATAACTAAAAGCACTATAAAAGTAATTTTTAAAATCTTAAAAAGTAACAATCTGAAAAGACATTCAGAATTACCAAGGCAAAATAAAGGCAAAAATAATATAATTTTTAACACAAATCCTATTTAATAGCAAAGTCTTCATTTGTGGTCTCTTATATAGCCAAGTAAATATAAAATAGGACACCATTGCCACAATGAAAAGAAAAGCAAGAATAGCTCATGTGAGATGTCTTTCTGTACACTGTGAATGTATATGGCTTCTACTGGTTAATAAAGAAGCCTATAATAAGACAACTTACAGTCAGGCAGAAAAAAACCAAGCAGAGAGAAAGGGAGAAGAAAGGCCTGAGCCATCAGCCAAACATTTATAATTAACATAAACCTAATGGTTATTTCAAGAACAGGCAGGCAGGAGAGAACCTTCCAATTACAAAGCATCTTTGAAACAGGAGACCATTACAGAAAATTACAGGCAATCAAAACACAGAGTTGTAGAGCTCAGTCTTCAATAATTCATATACAACACAAGAGGGGCAGAAAGATTGCAAGAGACAGAAGAACAAGAACTCTGCTGTGAGATTTGTCATCTATAAATATCAGAGAAGCTACATTGTTTGTTCTCTTCTACATTGTAGAAGTCTCAACTACAGGCTGCCTGAACATAACCTGAATAAGGATAATTCCAACAGACATGAAATGGGTAATACCCATGAGGCCTTGACAAAAAACTACAGTCAACTAAGGAATGCTCAGAGTAGGAAGAACAGTTTTCCCCAAAGACAACACACCACCAGATTACAGAATACCAATTGTCAGGTCTGAAATCATACACATACAGGTAACTTACAGGCTAAGCAGGTTACAGTTATGTATTTAGGAGCATATTAAACATTATGTGTGTATACATGTGTGTGTGTGTGTGTGTACCAAAGGAAAAAGCCATGAATTTGAAAGAGAGTATGAGGAAATGATGCAATTATAATCTCAAAAAATAAAAAACATAATAAAAATAAACATTTGACCCTATAAAAATCTATATAATCTTCAAAAATATTATTAAATCAAATTCAGCAAAGTATTAACTATACATGACATTTTAAAAGGCAGCAAACTTTAAAATTATATATAGGTAAAATATAGTAACATATTGCTATATCCACAGATGAGTACATTGTTTAACCTTCATTGGTGAGGTTTCTCTTTGCAGTAGATGGGAATGAACACAGAAACCCATAACTGGACAACGTGCAGAGTGAGAGACTTTGGAGCATTCAGCCCTAAATAGGATGCAATTATTAACCCCCTTTCCCCAAGACTTGAGAATCTATGTAGAAGAGAAAGCAGAAAGATAATAAGAACCGGAAGTGGATGACTCCAAGGAAACAGTTCTGAGACACAATGGGGCTGATACACATATGAACTCACAGACTGACAACACACACAAGGCCTACATAGGTTCAAGCCTGAAAAAAATCCCAGCTTGGAGAAAGGGAAGTGTGAACACAAAGTCCATCCCACCCGTAATGGGAAGCTGTTGGCAATGGATACCTAGGTGCTGAAAGAGAAAAAAAAAATCTGCTTTTCTCCACTTGAGTGTCACTAGGTATGTCACCCACATCAGAGCAAAGCTCATTCTCAGGAGTAGCTGGTTAACACAACACCAATGCCATGGTTTTGGGGTGTTTTTTGTTGTTGCTATTGTTTGGTTCTTTTGTTTTGTTGTTGTTTTTTAAAAAGCATCAGATTGGGTGGTCTGGGAGGATTAAGGAAGGGGGAAAATGATCAAAATATAATTTAATTTTTTAAAATTTCATTGGTCTGTTTTTTTAAGATTTATTTATTTATTATGTATACAGTATTCCTCCTGCATGTATGCCTTCAGGCCAGAGGAGGACACCAGATCTCATTATAGATGGTTGTATGCCAACATGTGAAAGCTGGGAATTGAACTCAAAACCAGTGCTCTTTACCTCTGAGGCACTTCACCAGACCTAATTTTAATTTTTTTAATTAAAATTATATAGAACAGCACTAAGGGTAGGAGTGAAGGACAGATGCAGGAGAAGGGACAGAGAAACAGCTCTCATGCTGTAACCAGGCATTTTTTCCTACTTTTTCAGTGTGGCTTCCAATGCAGCATTAAAGTCCAAGAAGACTACACTATGACTTAAAAAGAAAATATTTCAATAAGTGGAATCTCCTGAAGCTGAGAAGCTTCTGTAAAGCCAATAACATTGTCAATAGGACAAAACGACAGCCTGCAGAATGGGAAAAGACTTTCATCAACCCTACAAGTGATAGAGGACCGAACTCTAAGATATATAAAGAACTCAAGAATCTAGAGCCCAAAACCTTGAATAACCCAATCAAAAAATGGGGTTCAGATCTAAAAAGGGAATTCTCAGCAGAAGAATTATGAATGGCTGAAAGGCACCTGAAAAAGTGCTCATCATCTTTAGCCATCAGAGAAATGCAAATCAAAACAACTTTGAGATACCACCTGACACCTGTTAGATTGGCTAAGATAAAAGACACAGATGACAGCCTATGCTGGAGAGGATGCAAAGCAAGGGGAACACTCCTCCATTGTTGGTGGGAGTGTAAGCTTGTTCAGCCACTTTGGAATGCAGTATGACAGTTTCTCAGAAAATTGAGACTCAATCTCCCCAAGGACCCAGCAATACCACTTCTGGGTGTATACCCTAAAGATGCACAGTCTCACTCCAAAGGCATTAGCTCAACTATGTTCATAGCAGCATTATTTGTAATAACAAGAACCTGGAAACAACCTAGATGCCCTCAACTGAAGAATGGATTAACAAACTGTGATACATCTACACAATAGAGTACTATGCAGCAGTAAGAAAAAATGATACCCTAAAATTTGCAGGCAAATGTATGGATTTGGAGACTATCCTCCTGAGTGAGGCATCACAAACTCAGAAAGATAAGCAGGGATGTACTCACTCATTAGTGGACTCTAAACAAAAAAAGCAAAAAGCAAAGCATGTCCAAGCTGCAAACCACAACCACTGAACAGCTTGGGATCAGAAATACCTTGGACTGACTCCTTGGATCCCACTCCCCCTAGAGGAACACTTGACTCAGTCTTGAGGTTCGGGGGAGAAAACTGGATCTGACAGGAATGGAGGCTGAACTAAGCAATATTGGGACAGTGGGACCTTGGGACTGCCTGCTGCCTGCCCAGGGAGGGGATGGGGACTTGTGGAGAAGAGAGAATGACCTGATGTGGTGGGAGTGGGAAGGGACCTTGAATAAAAAAAGACTGTGTTAAATAAACCTAATTCAGGCATGAATTCCAGTGCCTGATCATCTCTTCAAGGTTAGTGAACCACTTTAAACAGAAACACCTAAATTAATATACTGACTCATTAAACTGGAGCAAGTCAGGTGGTGGTGATGAACGCCTTTAATCCCAGCACTCAGGAGCATCCTGTAGCCTACTCTACAGTACAGATCACAAGTTCCAGGACAGCCAAAGCTTTGTAAAGAGAAACTCTATCTTAAAAGAGAGAAAGAGAGAGAGAGAGAGAGAGAGAAGAGAAACTGTTATAACTAAAAATTCACAGGAGCCTAACCCTGTAATTTCCCTAGGAACAATGTTCCAGTATTCTCTAATTCAGTGTTTATGCTGTCATTGTAGAATGTAACTACTAAGGATAAATAATGAAACTGGCCTACACAAGCAAAGTACATACCTTAAAAACATTAGAAGGCAGAGAAAGGGAGAGTGGACCAAAAGGGTAAAATATATTACATAAGAATCTTGCATACAGCAATAATTGTAAGTGCCATGAATAAAATAATATGATTTAATTTTAATTTGAGGTCCAACCTAAATAATATGATTTAATTTTAACTTGAGGTCCAACCTAAATTTAATTTTAATTTGAGGTCCAACAGACCTAGTGAAGCAATTGTATTAGCAGTTCAACCTCCAACAACGAGGTGAAAGAGGCAACTAAGTCCTGCGTGACCAACTACAAACATGTGCTCACATGATTTTAAACACAAACACAAGCAGAAATGCAGTAAAATCAGGGAGAAATTATAGAAAAGGAGTCTTAAAACTATTAAGATACCTGAGGCACATTGTGTTTTCCATACTTCCAAAACTTATTCTGTGACAACAGCGACTTAAATTTCTCTTCCAGAGAATCGAGCTCATTGTTAGGTAGGAAGAAAAGCAGTTTCTTTAGCGCCAGTAAGGAACAAGTTACAACTCGATGGAATTTAGCCTCTCTCTCTTCCTCTGGAACAGTTCTGGATTTGAAGAATAAATAGGTTTTGGTTTGGGGGGTTGTTGTTGTTTTATGCACATTCACATATGGAAGTGAGAAGACAAACTGGGGAGTGGTTTCTCTCCTTCCACCATGCAGGTCCCAGGGCTTTAATTCAGGTTGTTCAGGTTGATTGCAAGTGCACTGACCTGAGGAGCTACAGCTGCTCACAGGGAGAATTTTAATCACACATTTTGCAACTAGTACAAATGAAAGCAAATGCTTCACGCCCATAAGTGAAAACAAGTACAATGCTCTCTGAGTAGCATGTGCTGCCCAATTCTAGAAATGGTGGTAAGGTAGGCACCTGATTACTTGATGCAGTCTTAACATAAAGGTAAATAAAACATTTACTACTTCCTTAATAGAAATAACTTCTTCAAGTATGCCAAACCGTAAAACAGGTCCTGCTACTATAACGTGTGTGTGCAAGCATCTGGGTAATTCTTTCTAATAGAACTACATATGTGGCTCAGAAAATTCAAATTTAACAGCCAGCCAACGTTTAAGTAAAAGCACAGAGCAACCACCATGTAACATTCTCTGAAATAATTTCACCTGTATTTGGAATTCCTTCTTAGGACATGTCACACTGGATACCAATACATAGATACCAACATTGTAAATGCCTCCTGTGAGTTACTTACTGAGGATCACTGAGTGTATCTGGAGTTTCTTTTAGAAGGTGATCCTGAAGTACCTGAAAGAGAAAAACCATCAAAACTTTGAGATTTGATGGAACTATCAATGATGGTCAGATATAGGAAAAATCAGATTTCTGAGTTCAAGGCCAGCCTGGTCTATAGAATGAATTCCAGGACAGCCAGGCAACTCAGAGAAACCCTGTCTCGGGCTTGATCCTGCTTTAACTTGATATGTCAGAATTTGACTCCCCATGGGAGGGGGTCTTAATCTTTCTGAGTGGATGAGGGGAGAAGTTAGTGAGAGGAGGAAAAGGAGAGAGAACTGGGATTGGTGTGTAAAATGAAAAACTTTTAAATAAAAATTTAAAAAAAAGAAAAACAATGTCTCAAAAGTAAATAAAATAAAATAATCCCATACTTTCAACCCACCTACTTACTAGTCAAATCAGACAGCATAACTAATAGGTTTGCATTTTGCCCATTTTTGTCTGTCTATTCCCTACACTGGCTCGTACTGTAGTAAAGACAGGGTACCTTATGACAGCTCCAATTCCCATCAAGAAAAAGTTCCCACTAAATATTTGCGACTACTTGTTATTCTTATTATTCCAACAGCGTGAAATAATCAGCTAATAAATCTGAGAGATTAAGATTTGCTTTCCTTTCCCATCCACCTCTGACCTGCAAAGAACATATACTGTTCACATGCGCACGCAGGTCAGGGAACAGCTGTGAAGTCAGCTCTCTTTCTACCTTCATGAGGGTTTTAGGGAACACTCGGGTACTCAGGCTTACATGGTGAGCACTTTTACTTGCTAAGTCATCTTGCTGGTCTCTCTATACCATCTAGAGTTACAGAAATCTTTTATGTTGATTGGATATGAGAAAAAAGACACAGACACAATTTGTTTCTTCTATAAGAGCAGGTAAAGGAGCTATCATCACTATATGCCTGAGAGCCCTTAGACTTGAGAAACACAGGTAAAGAATGATTCCAAAAACTCACACTTGTAATTTCTTCCTTACAAAAGGCTATGGCTTCAGGTTGCTTGCTTGGAGGGAAAGCAGCTTCAAATGCATCTTTTGCTGCAGTTGCAGCTGGTGGATAAGTATCACACTGAGCCATTAGCCAATATCCCATTAAACTTTTTAAATATGGAGCCAACTGCTTCTTGACTTTAAGGATAAGTTTTTCAAAAGCTTGCTGTGTAGCCTCTCGAACCCGGCGATCATGATCCTATTCAAAATAAAATATGGTTTAAAATACAGACACTTGTGACTCCTCTAGAATGACTCATAGCAGGAATTCACCTATGTATACAATCAGACTAATATTAACTTCTGACAGGCTAGGAAAATAACTCAGTAGTGGAGCAAGTGTTTTATAAAAACAACAAAATCCTGGATTCAATCACAAGCCATAAAAAAAGAAAAGAGAGCAAAGAGGAGGAGAAAAAGAAAAAAACTTGCTTTGAAATATTGAGGATTTAGGATTTCTTACTGTCATATAAAATAAGTTTTCATTTCTCCCCCTCTCCAATGAGATTGTATCCAAGATACACTCAAAGACTGAGTAACTATAGGGAACTCATTCTCAACCTTTTGTAGCAAATACGTAAAGAAAACTCTATCCAGAAATGAATCACTTAAGCAAAAATAGGATTGTAAACTCAAATGCTTACAAGAGAAATTTTGCAGAAAATTCGTGGCCAGTATGGAAGAACCCCTTTTACAGCTTCTGTGTCTCTTTCTGTGCACATCGTTCCAAATTCTTGCATTGCCTGAAAACAATTAACATCACTGAGGATTAACAAATGTAATACTGACTCCTAATTTTCTTTCTTTCGTTCTGGAATCTAAATCTATTTATTTAAAAGGAAAATACATTACATTATTTGTCTGAGCCACAATGAAGCATGAAAATTCTTTGACTATCCACTATAGCAGAAACTTAAGTCATTGACTTTTAGACTTTACCATAAACAAAACAAATGAAAACAACTGAGCTGAGCCAGGAGTGGCATCACTCCCAGAGGTTGAGGAAGACCACTTAAACCCAAAAATCTAAGATGAGCTCAGCAATATCACAACACTGCATCTCAAAACAATAAAAATAAGATGACGAGCAGTTAAGAGCACTGGCTTCTCTTCAGAAAACCCAGGGTCAGTTCCAGGTACCCACATGGTGACTCACAGCCATAACTTCAGTTCCAGACGTACAACAACTTCTCTTGGCCTCCTGAGCACAGACATGGACGTGGTGCCCGTACATCCAGGCAAATACAAATACATAATTAAATAACAATGGCCAGGCATGTTGGCTCACACCTGCCATTCTAGCACTCAGATGGTGGAGGCAGGAAGACTGTCACAAAGTGAAGGACAGCCTGATCTGCACTGCAAGTTCCAGGACAATAAGGGCTACATAGCAAAACTCAAATAAAAACTTAGATTCCTCTACCATGAATAACTTTATAGCCAGGATTCCAAAATGTGGTTCAAAACAGAGCAGAAAAGTAATTTATAGCCCAAAAAGTAAGTGAAGTGTCAGCTAAAATCACATATTAAGAAAATTACAACTATAAAGGAACCAGTGATAAATTATTGCATTTTTCTTTACAACAAATATACCATTTATCCTAACAAAACTACATTTTTTTTCTTGGTTTTTTGAGAGAGGGTTTCAAACCAACCCTGGCTGCCCTAGAACTTGCTTTGTGAACCAGGTTGGCCTTGAACTCACAGAGCTCAGCCTGTCTCTGCTTCCCAAATACTGAAATTAAACGCATGCACAACCACTGCCCAGCCAAAACTAAATTCTTAATTGTGTGTGTGTGTGTGTGTGTGTGTGTGTCTGTGTGTCTGTGTATGTATTTGTGTGTAACTTGCCTTTAATTTTGTCGTGACATCTTTCTTGGAAAGTTTCCTTAGCACCATTCGAAAATCAGAATCTACAAGACTATCTATGTCTTCAGCTCCTTGAATAGCAGGAACATAGCCGAGGTCACTCTGAGATGTTCCAAAGCCAATAAATCCAGGCACTGTTCCTTGTTCTTTGGCAAGGAGCTCTGCAGCTCGGCCGCTGTTTGAAGGCTGATAAGGAAAAGGAGGAAAAAAAATGAAAGCACATTTCCATACATCTGTTAATTAAAAATAAACCTGTCGTAACTCCATTTCCAAAGCTTCTGAAACCCTCACACAGACATATATGCAGGCAAAACACCAATGAATATAGATCAAAATAAATTTTAAAAATGTTTTAAAGATAATACCATTTTTAAACCACAGTTTAAAATTTTGGACCACAGTTGGTAGTTTTACAATGTACAATTCCACTAGTTCTAAAAGTTAGCAGATCTGCTGCTAAAAAGGAATATTTCAACTATACAAAAAATTAACTTCCTTAACTCTTAACAAGTATATTTACAACTATAAACTGCTTCTTGCGCTAGCCTGCAATATTCCCTGGAGATGAGTATTTCTATCGAAAGAGCCTGTCACAAGTGCTCTCACAAACAATCCCAGTTTCCTAAACATCAGAATAACTTTTGATTTTGAACATAGTCTGATGTAGTCACTATGGCCTTGAACTCCAACCCCCGCTACTTCAGTCTCCCAAGTGCTAGGATTATAGGCATATGCTACCACACTGGGTCACAACAGATTTGAAAAACTATAGTTATAACCTATTAGTGGCTAATAATATTTACATAATAGGCACTAGGAACATTTTTTTTAAAAGAATAAAAGTCAAACCTAAAATATATATTTATTTATAAAAATTTTAATTTCCACATACTGTATTAACAGTATTTGCATACACATATATACATATGATATAAACTAATAGGTCCAGCCTTTTATTCATCCAACAGATTTTATCATACTGAGAGAGATCTAATGCTATATGCTGCAAAACTGAATCCCTTGAGAGCATATTATTTCCACATACTGGAAGTCAAAAATTATTATAATACACACAAAAATCAATGTAACGATCAAAACAAGACACACACTTAGCCTGCAGAGATGGCTCAGCAGTCAAGAGCAGTTTTTGTGCTTGTAAAACAACTGAGCTCAGTTCCCAGCACCTACACTGGGCTGCTATTAACTGCCTTCACTCCAGTCCCAGGGATCTTAAGCCCTGCCCTCTTCTGGACATTGAGGGCACCTAAACATATAATTACATCTTTTTTAAAAAAAAAAAAAAAAATTTGCTTTTAATCATAGTCAATGTTTTGACTGGTATATAATACACTAGTCCTCTTTTCTAAAAGTTAGGAGATTTGTTGCTAATGAGAAAAATATCTGAACTATTCAAAAAACCTATCAGCTGAGACAGGATTGCTGTATTCAAGGCCAACCTGGTAGATACAGGAAGTTCCAAGATAGCCAGGGCTACAAAGAGTAAGTAACCGTGTCTCATAACACAAAAACAAACAAAAAAGCTATAAAACACCAACTCCTACTACTAAACCAATGAAGGCTGCACTGAAAACTGAAATATCAAGTTGGCAATAACTAGGGGCAAGAGAAGAGGTATCAAAATGCCAGCTTCCCTTAAAACTATTTCTTTAAACGTACAGTGTCTTTTATTCAATGTCTACTGTGGATATAAAATAAAGGTACTATTTTGATCTTTGCAGATTAGATAATTATATGCACATTTAAATAAAAATTAAAAAGCTAAAGGCCAAGCAAACTGGTTCAGGAGGTTAAAGCACCTTATGCAGACCTGAAGATCCAAGTTGTATCCTAGGACCCACATGGAGAATAGAGAGAAATGAGTGTTCTCTGATCTCCGCATAAGTGCACATAGGCAGGCATGCTCATGCACATAAATCAACATAAAAGCACTTTTTTAAAAATTAAGAGCCTTGGGCCAAGAGTAATAACTTAGTTCTTAAAGAACTTGCCCCCACCTCCCAGGCATGAGGTCCAAGTCTGATCTCCGGAACCTATACAAAGCAGCCTAGTTTCACATGCTTGTAACACTAGTACTAGGAAGGTCAAAACAAGGGGATCCCTGGGTCTCCATGCTAGCATTCTCCATGCTCTCCAAGTCAAGGGGAAACCTGGGCTCAAACAACAAGGTGTATAACTCCTCAGGAATAAGACCCAAGGTTAACCTCTGGCCTCCCCATGCAAACAGGTGCACATACAGCCACATCCATGCACCTACATGAACAGGCACAAGAGGGATGCAATCACCAGAGCACACACACACACACACAATGAAGAGCCTTATTCTATCTCTGGCAGTTTTCACATACTATACATGTATCTGTCCATCCTTTATAAATGGCTTCTTTAGAGCTAATTGAGCTAGTGATTGAGTCCATGCTGTAGAAACCAAACTGAAGGCTTATATCTCCCACCCTCTGTCTTCAACTTTTCAGGCTCATCTCCTAATATCCTACTCTGCCCCTCCATCTTTCCCTTCTCCCACCATTCAATACCTGGAGTGCCACTCAAGGTTCCCTAAGTAAGCTCTATCATTATTCAATCATCACATAATCTTTTCTCTCCATCCACAGGCCCTTCCTTCCTTTTCAATGCCTGACAAACTTCTATTTATGCTTCAAGACACTGACTTTGCTTTTCTCCCTCAGAGCAGTCAACATCTCTTCTGTTCTCTCACACTCTGTCCTTTGATGCCTGTCTCATAATTGCTTAATACTGCATATTCTCTTACAAATCTGTGTCTGTCATTAAACTCACACTTCAAGAATAGCAATCAGAAGCATCGTGGAGGCACATATCTGTAATCCCATAATCCCAGCATTTGGATGGGGAGACAGGAGAATCAGGACATTAGTGCCTGACTCAGCTATATAATGAGTTCAAGTTGATCCTGGTATGTATGTATGGATATATTGTATATTAAATAAAAAAAAAAAAAGAGGACAGAACCAAACTGTGAAGGTCAGAAAGTGGCAACCCATGCCTTTAATCCCAGCACTGGGGAGACAGAGGCTGTCTGAACTCTTAGTTCAAGGCTAGCCTGGTCTACAGAGGTAGTTGCAAGACAACACCAGATCTACACAAAGAAACCCTATTTTGAAAAAACAAAAACAAAAACAAAACAGACATGTATCTATGATCTACAAATACATGTGGCACCCATCAGTGTTTTCTATTGAACAAATGCTAATTGAAGTTCAACTCTAGGCCCAGTAAAATGGCTCAGAAGGTGAAAGCAATTTCCATGCAAGACTGACATCCAGAGTTCAACCCTGGGAGCCACATAAAGGAGGATGGAGAATGGATCCTTGAAAGTGGTCCTCTAACCTACACACACACACACACACACACACTCAAATAGACAAATAGATAACACTTTAAAAACTAAACTTCAAGCCAACTCTGAAGCTTCCAGGCTATATGAACTTAAGCAAGTAAATGTCTGTAAATTTTAAATTAGATCATCTTTAAAGTGAATGAGAGCAATTAATTCACTAGTTGAGACATTTTAAATATCAAAAGTTTTTAAACTACCATAGTAATAGTTGATCACAGCAAGGATCATCTAAGGGTGCTAATATCTTTAAAGATTAAGTTCCTAGATTAGTATATTCAACCTCAAACTCCAATACCACATAATTGTTATTAGCCAATGAAAAAAGATAACTTTACGATGGTCAACATTAAGCAAATGTCACTGATAACAAGAAACAAAAAAGTATTTTGCACTTCTGTGTGATATAAAATATTCTGGTCAAAAAATGGCTTAACCTGAACTGATACAAGGAAACAATTAGACGAGCATAAATAAATCAAAGCAATGGCCAACTCTTCCCAGTTATGATATAAAAGAGATGCTCAAGAGGGCAAGAAATGGAAAACTGTCTAAGTCTAAAGACTTATATAGCACCCAAAGAGAACTTTTAAAATGTTATTACCTAAAAACATATTTTAAAATATAGAGGTTCATAGAAATGTGAATTATGTCCATCTATAGGAACACCTGACTCACTCTTGAGGGAGGGGGGACAAAACTGGATTTGGCCGGGAGTGAAGACTGATCCAAGCATTGTTGGGCCAGTGTGACCATAGGACTGTTGGCTCCCTGCCAAGGGAGGGGATGGGGAGTTGCAGAGAAGAAAAATGATCAGATGTGGTGAGAGGGGGAAGAGACCTTCAATAAGGATATACAGGGATGGAAAAAAAAAATTCAGAGGGAAAGCTGAACACAAAGAAAATATATGTGTAGTAATCTTATTTGCATTTCCACCCTTGATAAGCCATGCTTATGATTATTATCCTCTGTATAGTTATTGTTAACTCTTCGGCATTTTTTTTTTTAATTCTTTTTACTGTTTTTTTTTTTTGATAAATACAAAATAAAGAAGAAAAAAATAAAAAAATAAAATAAAATGAAAAAAAAGAAATGTGAATTATAAGTTTGCACATTATATTTGAGTATCCCACCAAGATTAAAGTTTTGCATGGTATATGACAAATGGCACTGTTTTTAAAGTATATAAGTTGGATAATTTGGGTATTAAATAACCCAAATTAACCCTTCTAAGAGTCAACAAAATTTATAAATTAAGAGAGAAAATAAAATGTGAACCAGTATTAACAGCTCCAAGGATATGGAGGTTTCTGGGTTTGGCACATGCCTTTGATCCCAGTACTCTAGAGGTAGTGGCAAATAGGTCTCTACAAAGCTGAGTTCCAGACTAGACAGAGCTACACAGTGAAATGATTTCAAACGAGGAAAAAAAGAAAAGAATATGCACATTGCGGGGGCTGGAGAGATGGCTCGGAGGTTAAGAGCACTGACTGTTCTTCCAGAGGTCCCGAGTTCAATTCCCAGCAACCACATGGTGGCTGCTCATAACCATCTATGATGACATCTGGTACCCTTTTCTGTATACTGTATACATAATAAATAAATCTTTAAAAAAAGAATGTGCACATTTCAATTTTAATACTCTTGCCCTAAAACAGTGAATGACGTTTTTAAATACATTCTGTGAGAATTAAACAATAAAATAACCAGAGGAATTAACCTATTGTAATTGTTATGTTTTGATGCTGAAATCACTAAAGTTAACTGACTCAAAATGTGAGACAGTTCTATAAAACTGAACTATACTAAAACCAGCACGTGTGTGTGTGTGTGTGTGTGTGTGTGTGTGTGTGTGTGTGTTCCATTAGGATAAGGGTAGTAGAAAACAATCTGCCTTTAAAATGTTTAGAAAACAAGATAGTAAATTACTTGGCACGCAGTGTTGTTAGCTCGGAGAACAACTACATAAAAATGGGCTGATACAGGAGGAGGAAGAGTACATTAAGATGTCTAGAGCCACCTAACAGATATGCATCTGGAACTTGCCAGACCAAGCCAAGACGTGGCGAGGTCAGGGTGGCCAAGAAGAGCGAGGTGAGTTTGAGGCCAGAGAACAGCTGACACCACCACGCACACCATCTACAGACACCGGCCTGTAGGAGGGACGAGAAAAGTCTCGGCACATTTCCGAGCAAATGAAACCCAAGCTCGCTTCTTCTTACAGCTCCTCCTACACAACCTCGGTCACCTGGGCAGGTAACACCCGGGTGCACGGTGACACCGTTTCCCAGTGACACCTCTCTGGGCGCGCTCCAACAAGCCCAGCTCCTGCGTGAAACGTCGTTTGGGTCCTAACTCCTCAACCTGCCCACTCGCAGGGGGACACACACACACACACACACACACGGAGAGGTCACACGCCTGCTTAACGACCCTGCAGACGCCCGGGCTGCACGCTGCGGGGCTGCCATGCCCGGGACTCACCCTCAGATTCCCCTTGGTCCGCTGCTTGTTCTTCCCGCCCATGGTCGCGGTGGTGGCCGCGCTCTCAGTCAGCGGAGCCGAAGTTGACACCGCCGGGCCACAACTTCCGGCCCCTCGCGCCGGAAGAGGGCTCATTGTAGCGACTTGCATCCGCCCACCTGGCCCTTTGGCTTCCCACTTCCGCTCCCGCCTCTCTGTCAGGACTCTGACCATCCACTGTCTGAAACGTCACAGAGAAAACCACGCCTATGTGAGTGGCGTCACTAATGGCCAATAAAAAACCGGGATTGGACCCGCCGCGTCAACTATATTCTTGCACTAGCTAGCAATAGAATGACACGGTAGCAACTGTGCTAAAAAGTGCTAAAAGTAAAGAAAGTGATACGATCATCAGCATGAGAAACAGATTCTCAGGTCTATGGCTAGAGGATAATATTCTACATTTAACAAGATTACCATTCGTACTAAATTTTGGATATACGGTTTACACTGTATTTTTCGTAGATCACACCTGTACCATACTAAAGTGAGGCAGGACTTAGCTCATGGAAAACAACCCACAGTAAGTTGAATGGATCAAACTGATAATATCTGATAGATCTTTATAATATCAAATTTCGGATAAAGCTCAACAGAGAGTACTTGCCTAGCATGCACAAAAGTCTGGTTAAATCACTAGCATCACATGCCCAACAACTTATAAGGATTCTATGTGCATCAAAAGGCTATCAGCTATTACATGTCTTAATATAATGCAACAGAAAATGTTGGAGACATATTGATTATTCTTGCAAAAAAAGTCAAAATTCAATATAGTTGAGCCTCAAATCTAATAATATACAAAATTCAGAGGAGTATAAAAAACGACATTGGCCCAACCAAAGTATTAAGAATGTGGGAAATTTTACTAAAAAGGGGGGTTTAACTAATATATTGGCGGGAGTGAGGGAGGAAAAGAATGTATTTAATAAGACCTAGACAAATCGTGTAAATAAAATGTATGCTTCTTGTTTGATCCAAATTATATACCAATTGGAGAAACGTGAACTTAAATTGATCTTTTTTTCTATTTTAAAGATTTTCTTTATTTTAAATTGTGTGTGCACATTTGAGAATAGGCTCCCATGGATGTCAGAAGATGAAATTATGATATTACATCCCCTGGAGCTGAAGTCACAGGCCTTTGTGAGCCACCTGACATGAATGCTGGAAACTCAACTCTACAGCCAAGGTTTCTTTTTTTAATTAATTTATTTATTATGTATACAGTGTACCAGATGTCATTATAAATGGTTGTGAACCACCATGTGGTTGCTGGGAATTGAACTCAGGACCTCTGGGAGAACAGTCAGTGTTCTTAACCTCTGAGCCATCTCTCCAGCCCCCAGCAAGGTTTCTTTTTTAAAAAAAACAAACAAAAAAAAAAAAACACTTTTATTTATTTGCCTTGGTGTTTGCCTGGAACTGGAACTACAGACAGTTGTACAGTTGTTAACTGCCATGTGGGTGCTGGGAATTGAACCCGGGTCCTCTGGAAGAGCAGACGGTGCTCTTAACCACTGAGCCATCTCTCCAGCCCCCCAGCAAGGTTTCTTAAACCTTAAAAACAGCCCAGGGTGTTACACAGAGAAACACAAAACAACAACAAAAAAAAGATATTACATATGGAATCACATATATGCCATGAAAGTACAAATACATATGCGAGTGCTGCACACTTTCAGGAGAGGGCTCATACCACCAAAGAGCTAGACTATGATCAGCACAGGGACAGAGGCTCTGAAAATGGTTTATCTCAAACTGGGTAACATTTTGACCATTCATTGTCTTATTCTTATTACTTTTCTTATACAATGTAGATATTTCTTTTTGTTTCTTTGTTTTTCTCTTTGGAGACAGAGTTTCTCTGTGTAACAACTCTGTTGGCCCTGGAACTCACTTTGTAGACCAGGCTGGCCTCATAATTCACAAAGATCCTCCTGCCTCTACTTCCCAGTGCTGAAATTAAAGGCATGTGCCACCACACCTGGCCAATGTAAATATTTCAAAATAAAATCAACAGTATTGGGGCAAACAAGCTGGCTCAGCAGGTAAAGGGGCTTGCCTCCAAATCTGATGATCTGAATTCAATCCCCAGGACCCACACTATGGAAAGCAAGAACTAACTGCAAGTTGTTCTCTGTCCTCCACATGCATTATGAAACATGCAGGCACATGCGCAGAGAGAGAGAGAGAAAGAGAGAGAGAGAGAGAGAGAGAGAGAGAGAATAAATATTTAAAAAGTAAAAATATGTGCTAGGCCTAGTGGCACACACCTCTACTCTCAGCACTTGGAAGGCAGAGCCAGCCTGATCTATATAGAACTCAATTCCAGGACAGTCAGAATTTTTATATTAATATAAATAAATTTATATTTATATTAACATTAAAATATTAATTGTAATTAATTAAAAACAAATTGAATTGATGATATTGTTAAAATCAATGTATAAACATCTAAATTGTGGTAAAAAAAAGAATATACATGAAAGATATATATATATAATAAAAGTATTTCCTTAAAAAAATTCTTATATATACTAAAAGTCAAATGAATAAAAGCAGTGTTTAAAGGGGTTAGGGGAGCTCACTGGGTAGCATGCTTCCTTAGCATGCATGAAGCATAAGTCTGATTTTCACTATTGAGTAAAGAGTAAAGGGTGCTGGCATGCCCCTCCAATACCAGTGCTGAAGACACAGAAGTGGAAGAGAAGGATTCAAGGTCAGCTTGCATACTTAGTGAGTTCAAGGGCAGCCTGGGGTATATGAAAACCTGTCTCAAGGAGAAATAGATAAGATCTCCCAAGTTCTTGGGATCTTGAGGGTGGGGTAAGGGGAGGTGATAAAGGAAGACAGAGAAAGGCGTGGTTGAGTTGGGGGAGGGACAAAGAGGAACAGCAAAGAAACAGGTATCTTGGGGCTGGAGAAATGGCTCAGTGGTTAAGAGCACTGTCTGCTCTTCCAGAGGACCCGGGTTCAATTCCCAGCACCCACATGGCAGCTAACAACTGTACAACTGTCTGTAGTTCCAGTTCCAGGCAAACACCAAGGCAAATAAATAAATAAATAAAAGTGTTTAAAAAAAAAAAAGAAAAAAGAAAAGAAACAGGTATCTTGGCAGAGGAAGCCATTTGTGGTTAGGAAAACCTGTCCTAGGGACACTCCCAGAAATCCACAAGGATACACACACACACACACACACACAAGCTAAAACTCACAGCAGTAGTGGAGATGGTGCCTGAACTGGCCTTCCCCTATAATCAAATTGATGACTACCTAATTGTCATCCTAGAGCCTTCATCTATTCACCAATGGAAGCAGATGCAGAGATCCACAGCTAAGCACTAGGCTGAGCTCCCAGTCCAGTTGAAGAGAGGAAGGAGGGATTATACCCACAATGGGGTCAAGATCATAATGGGAAAACTCACAGAGACAACTGACCTGAACTCCTGGAAGCTTACTGACTCTGGACTGACAGCTGAAGAACCCACATGGGACTGAACTGGGCCCTCGGAATGTGGATGACAGTAGTGTGACTTGGGCAGTTTGTGTGGTCTCTGGCAGTGGGACCAGCATTTATTCCTAGTGGATGAATTGGCCTTTTAGAAGCCATTCCCTATAGGGGGATACCTTGCTCAGCCTCGATACAGACAGCTTCATCCTGCCTCAACTTGATATAACAGACTTTGTTGACTCCCCATGGGAGGCCTTGCCTTACCTTCTCTGAGGAGTGGAGTGGGAGGCGCTGAGGGGTGAATGGGAAGAGTGGAGGGAAGGGGAACTGTGATTGGTACAAAAAATGGAAACATCTTTCAAATAAAAAAGAAAGTATATCAAAAAAAATGAAAGAAAAAAAAACATCAGCTCTCCTAAGCAGGAGGCCTGCCTCCTTCCCCCCCCCCAACCTCCACCCATACTCCCTCTGTTTCTGAGAACAAAGAACAGCTCTTCCAGAAAGCACTAATTGGATTCATTGTTCTTCTAGATACTCCTTATCCAGAAATGTCCTTGAGACTTTCCAAAATACTCGAGTCTCAGTCAGAAACACAAAGAAATATACTGTGTTTTAGCCTAGTTAGGTGGCACAAGCTAACCTTGGGTCCATTTTTTCCTAACTCAACACCTGCCCCCTCCATACTTCCTTCATAATGGAACTTTTAAAAAAATAGGCATTCTTCTACCTAAGCAAGCATTAAACTGTATTTAAGACCTACCACAGAACACCTCTTCTGTCTGCCTGACATCCACTGAAAGGACACTGTGTATGTGTGTGTGTGTGTGTGTGTGTGTGTGTGAGAGAGAGAGAGAGAGAGAGAGAGAGAGAGAGAGAGAGAGAGAGGGAGAGAGGGAGAGAGGCAGAGACAGAGACTGTGGTGATATGTTATATATTTAATAAAACCAGTCTTGAATATCAGAGAACAGATACACCCACAGTCAATCCAGAAGGGTCGGTGTGATATGTTATATATTTAATAAAAACCTGAAATAACAAGAAGTCAAGACACAGTCAAAAACTAGGCTAGGCAGACATAGCTCAGAAATTTCTTGAGCTTTGAGTGCAAACAAGGCCAAACAGCTAGGCTTCAATGGCACACACTAATCCTAACACAGGGAAAGTCAAGAGTGGTGACCTTGTTAGAGTCGGCACCCCAAAATAGAGAGCTTCACTCCGATATCGGGTAGCAAAAAGAAGCTTTAATGAACACGAGCCCGTGGGTCACCAGCAAAAAAGGGAAGCTAGCGACCCCGAGCCCAAGGCTTACAGAGCTTTTAAGGGAAGTTCTACGGGGTGGGGGAAGTGGAGTCATCACGGCTCAGCCACCTGGTTTGGCTAGGTATTCTTTGTCTTCTTCTTCGGAATTTGGGTGGGTAAACCAATTCCAGCGCTATCTGAGAGCCCATCTGGTGCTTCCTCAAACGCGGTGAGCTGAATTCCTGGTGTGGGGCGTGAGGGCAAGGCACGGCATTTCTCTAATAAGTTTACAATTAGTTTACAATTTAACAGCACAGATGGTGAGTTTCCTTTTTACAATGGCCCATTCAACCTATGCCTTTAATCCCATAATTCCAAAGACAGAGAACTTTCTGTGTTTCTGTGAGTTCAAGGCTGACTACTAAATAAAGTAGCTCACACCTTTAATCCTAACCTGGATGGGATACAGCTGGGTGAAGACAGATATTTAAGGAGGATTAGGAAGACAGATTGATTATTCAGTAGAAAGCAACAAGGAGTGAGGCTGAGGAAGCTGGAAGACAGTGTTACGCCCAATGTAAGAATTTTTACCAGGGATACTGGACATGTTATGAGTGGGGATTTTATTGCTACCCACAGAGAATGAGAACTCGGGTTGATCATCTAGCTCTGCACAGCAGCAGGGGGTAAGAGAGCATTGTCCCAACGGGCGGCAGTTTTTAAAGAAAAACCTACGTAATCAAAATGCGACACACCTTGATATTCCAGGACTGGGCAAAGGAGTAAGGTGCAGCAGCCATTGGAGTTTTCTGGCGCGAATTTAACCTTTGAATCCATTGGCTGCTGCGGAAGTTCACTCACAGACCTGGGCCCTGTCCCCAGAATGAATCCAGGTCCTTACATTCCCCCCTCTGACTGGCTCTTGAGAGTCTCAGTCATGCAACTCTCCTCTCTCTAGTGTCAGCAAAGAACAAACAAGGTAACATTCTGCTTTCAGGAAACACCTCGAGGGGGCTTTTGAAATATACTGTGTTTTAGCCTAGTTAGGTGGCACAAGCTAACCTTGGGCCCATTTTTTCCTAACTCAATGGCTGCTGCACCTTACTCCTTTGCCCAGTCCTGGAATATCAAGGTGTGTCGCATTTTGATTACGTAGGTTTTTCTTTAAAAACTGCCGCCCATTGGGACAATGCTCTCTTACCCCCTGCTGCTTGGGTCCATTTTTTCCACATATCCAATATCCACATATCCAATCCAGTGTAGTCTTACCCTGCCATCATGGAGGAAACACCTTCCCAAAAGAATTTTAAAAAGTAAAACTTCTTAAAAGACATACTACACTGAATGATAGAAGAGCTATAGAAAATGAAAAAAAACTCAGGAAAAATTATAAAGCAAATATTTTAGCAAGCTTCTATTAAGGAAAAAAGGCCAAAATTAAAAGTACAAATAAAATATGTTATTTTTTATTATTTATTTATTTATTATTTATACAGTATTCTGCCTACAGGCCAGAAGAGGGAACCTTGTCCCATTTCAGATGGTTGTGAACCACCATGTGGTTGCAGGAATTGAACTTAGGACCTTTGGAAGAACAGCTACTGCTCTTAACCACTGAGCCATCTCTCCAGCCCTAAAATATGTTATTATTGAAGGTTTATTAGACACAGAGGCAGATGTATCAATAATTTCACCAGGGTTGTGGCATCCAAATTGGCCCCTTCAGTAGGTAAATGTTTTGTTTTGGGGAATTGGGTCATTATGCTGGATAAAACAGAATGCAAGATGGCTTGAGTGTATAAGACCAGAAGGAGACAGAGAGGAATTGCCGGAAGCGCCTCCCTGGACCCATGACTCATACCCATGCATGCCCCTTCCCTTAAAAGCGACTGCGAGCACGTGCTCCGGTCCTTTTCTTCTCTGTCCCCTGACTTCTTTCTCACTCCTCTCTTTTACCTACCTGGGACTCTTCTCTTAAATAAACTCTAGTGTGTGGCCTTGTTAGTGTGTACTTGCTCTCATGTGCAGAACTAACAGTATAGGCATGCGAGCTTAGCCATTTTCTGTTTATGAATTAGCCATGTTTATAGGCCTCTCTTCACCTTATGTTATAATTAGCCATTTACCAGCAATTACGTGACTCCTGCCCTAGGTTGCCAGAAATAGCTTTATCTTTCTGATAGAAAGGAACACCTATGCAAATTACTTGCAGCTAAGACATTCCACGATTAGATTGCATAGCAACCCCTCCCCATGACTCTCTGTCATGCTGACCTCCTTTACTATATAAACCCCCTAAGAAAAATAAAAATCACCAAGCTTGAAAGGAATACTGTCTTGCTGTGTCATTCTTTATGTCTCTTGTCCCTCTCATTTCTCCTCTTTAGGTCGCCAGTCCTCATTTTTTCGTCCCACTGGTTGGGACAAGGAATATTAAAGCCATATGTAGCTAATATTCCTATAAATTTATGGGGACAAGATTTACTACAACAATGGAACACACAGATTAACATTTCTCCAAACAGAAATAAACCATAAACTAACACATGTTTCCAGGAGAAATATTACCAGATATTATGAGAAACAGTCACAAACCATTCAGGCTCAACAAAAACAAGGCACAACAGCCGATGATCTACATGAAAATAAAAACTCATAGCTCATCCACCCATATTACAATTTTTAAGTTATAAGAAAAAACAAAGGGCTGGGGCAGGTTTTGGTTTTTGTCTTTACAGAAAACCAGAAATACTCATCTTTAAGAAGTTAAAGACCTTGGACATCTAGACATCTACAACAGAAGGGAGGCTATCTAGAAAAAGTCACAAGCAAAAGAGTATCAGACCTATTGATACCAATATACTCTACACGGTAAAATCTTTTTTCTTAACCTCTATCTTTATTTATAAGAAAAGATGAAGTCCCAGTTTAATTATAAATTAAAACTGGTTTTAGAGTTGGAGTGTGACTCTCTCCTTCTCTAAACCCAAGCATACTTGTTAATGGAAAATGCAAAATCTCTGTATCATAGCAGAAGAGCCACCTGATATGGGACAGAAGAATAACAAAAAAGAAGAGACTGTCCTATTGTTACTAATCCTATTCTAAAAAAATATTTATATATTTAGCTTCCTGTACATTGTGTTAGGTTTTAGTCTCTCATTAGTTTTCTGCAGTGATCCACGGTAATGCCTAACTGTGAACTAGAAGTATCCAAAAGAAAGATGGGGCCCCACAACAATGATTTCACATATACTATGACAAAGCCACTTGGCTGACAAACACCAACCAAAGATCAGATTTGGACAACAAACTGCTCAGGACAATTTTGAGGTAGCTAGCTGAGATGAACCAGTTTCACAGACTACTCTAGCCAAGACCGGAGACAAGCCGTGCACTTTCCTGTTATGCGAAGACTGGACAACAAATGATACAGCTACTTATTTCAGGACTTGACAACAAAACTTTTCTTTTCAGGATCTCCTAAAGAGGTTGTATCCCCCAGACAGCAATTTCAGAGATCCATAGGATATGGCATTTAAGATATTTTAATTATGTAGTTATTACTTTTATGACAATGGGACATCTGTTCCTGGCAGCACCAATCTACTTCAGAGAAGATTATGGATATCAAAGAAATTCCATGTAGAGTTGGCCTTCTTTGTGACAAAAATTAGCCACTGAGCAAGAAAGTACTCTTGCCTTGACTGCTGACAGTATGATGTTCAAAATGAACAAGTAGGTGGCACACACACAAAAGAATTGCTGAGGGGCCGGAGAGATGGCTCAGAGGTTAAGAGCACTGACTGTTCTTCCAGAGATCCTAAGTACAATTCCTAGCATCCACACGGTGGCTCGCAAAAGAACTGCCAAACTTTGCTAAGACAAGGTAGGAAGGACTTTGAGAATATTCTGTTTTTCAGAGAATTCTGTCAGACATGTTAGGCCTGTAGGCCAACAATTGATGCTTCAACAATACAGAACCTTGGGAGACTGTCCAGGCAGCCAGCTGTTTCATTTCTAACATGTTTTGGATGTTGCTTGCTTGCCCATGCTATTTAATTAGTTAATATTATTTCCTTCTTAAGTCTCTGAGATAATTGAAGATGATATAGTTACACATTTCTAGTAACATTTTTAGAAAAGAAACTCACTTAGATGTTAAAGTGTATAAGTTTGAGAGACATCAATAAATAGTTTTTAGTTAGTAATACAAGTTAGATAGAAAATGAATTAGGTATAATCCTTTGGACTCACCAAGATTTTTATTTTAGTTATAATCTTTATATTGATATTCCTGCCTTTCCCTGTTATCTGGCTCTGAGCTTTCTTTAATACAACCAGAATTCATGCAACATTCTCCTTCTGCTACCTGCTAATGAGGATATAGAACTCTTAGCTCCTTCTCCAGCACCATGTCTGCCTGCATACTGCCATGTCTTGTCATGAATATGAAGGAAACCTCTGAAATTGTAAGAAAGTCCTAATTAAATGTTTTCTTGAGTTGCTGTGGTCATGCTGTCTCTTCACATCAACAGATACCCTAACTAAGAAATTTGGTCTGGTTGGATGGTAACAGCAGAGGAGTAACTGATATTTTTAGAGCAAGTAATAAACCTGCCTGAAAGTAGGTAGCAGGGAGGAGCCTAAGGAGGTACCGGAGACATAAACATGGGCACTGTGATTAACTCAGATTCTCATCTGTGTTTACTTTCCTTCATATTAAACCTATTCAAATCACCTTGCTGTGCCTTGCTTTCTTATTATAAATACTATATTTTATCTATTAATTCATTCAGTGGATATATATATATATATACACACACATACACACACACACACACACACACACACACACATATATATATTTTTTGCTTGGAAGAAAATTCACTACAGGGTGGTTACCAACTCAAATAAAAGAAATTCATTTCCAGAATGAAAAATTATCAAACTCAAATTTGCAAGAACTAAATTCTATGAATTTGCAATCTGAACTCTCAAGGGCTTTTGAAAAAATATTGAGCTCAAACTGGGTGTCGCACACAAACCTTTAATCCTAGCACTCTCAAGGCTGAAGCAGACAGATCTCTTTGATTTCATGGCCAGCCTGATGTAATAATAAGTTCCAAGCCAGCCACTGAGATCATGTCTTAAAAAGCAAAGAAATGACAACAATGCATTTGAACTCAGCTCATGTCTCAGTCTTCTGTGAAACAAGCACAAATTGAGGCCAAGTCTAAGAACACAGAATTGGAAATGAACCATAAACACTGCTGAGAAAAAAAAAAAAAAAAAGGCAACTTTACTGTGTGTATACTATAGGAACAAAGTCAAAACTTTTTTTAAAAAAATCCAACAGATTAACTTTTGGCTGCTGATAAACACAGAAACTTTAAAAATTCATTTTATTTCAAAGGTCTGAAGATCATCAAGGAATAGTGTTGAGTACTCTCTGCAGTTGTCTTGGACCATCCTTCCTTTTGCTGGCCATCACTTCAGGATTCATGGCATAAAGAGAAACAAACTCGTCCCCAGAAACCTGCAGCTGTAACCTACAGCTAGATACAGCTGCAACAGAGGACAAGAGCAGATTTCCCAGGTTCCTCAGTGAAGACATGAAGGTGTTGGAAATACCTAGCAAAATAACCACCAAAATTACCTTCATAAATAATTTGTCTTTCAAAAGTTTTGTGAATAACTTTTGTTTATTTGTTTGTTTTTTTAAGACAGAACCTTTTGTAGCCCAAGGAGCCTTGAACTCCCGGATTCTCTTTCTTCTATTTCCAAGTGCTAGGATTACATGCATGTGCCATCATGTCCAGCTCATGTCAAAAAGTTTCTACCAGGTGGGAGAGATAGTTCAGTGGTTAAAACTATGCATTGCTCTTGTTGAGGACCCAAGTTTGGTTCCCAATACCCACACTGGGCACCTCACAACCTCCTGTACCTCCAGTTTCAGGGGATCGGATGCCCTGAGTATATGTTTGTGCATGCAGCCTTGAGGAGGACAGAGGCCACCAGATACCCTGAAGTTGTGAATTATAGGTGATTATGATCTGCTTGCCATGGGTGCTGGGAAAGGAACTTAGGTCCTCAGTGATAGCAGTATATGCTCTTAAACTCTGTGCTATTTCTCCAGCCTTCTCTGTTAGTAATTTAAAGTTTATTGATTGAAATTTATTCCTTCTTTCGGTCATGGTATGTTTTAACAGATGCATTTCAAGTACAGTAAACTTCTTCTGATGCTCCCAGTCCTATAACATTCTACAATGGAACAAAAATTAAAATCCGAGAAAGAATAGAAAGAAAGAATCAAAGGAAGTACAGGGACCCAACAGGTCCAACCACCCTTCTGCTCAGTCACTGTCCTTCCACACCAAAGAACATCTGGAAAACATCCCCACATGCCCTGGCATTTAAGAACTGATACAGCTGGCCAAAGTCCATGTGGTTGCCTCTCGCTCCATGAACACTGAAGAACTTTTCTTCAAAAATGGAAAATCTCCGTTCTTTTTCCAATCCATCCTCAGTACTATCTAAAGGAATGTCTTCTCGATGGCGAATTAAAATTCTTTTCCAGTTTAATTTTCTGAGTCTGGAAAACAGGTTTTCAAATTAGAAAATTGCAAAATATATTTTCTACAACAATGAGAATAGAACTTATAAGATGATCTTCTCAGAGTTGGGACTAGTGGTACATGTATTTAAACCTGGTGTTTGGGAAGTAGAATGCAGATCTCAGTGAACTGAAGACCAGACTGGTCTACATACTGTGTTTCACAATAGCCAAGGCTCTCTCTCTCTATATATATATATATAGTGAGACCTATATATATAACCCTAACCCTAAAAAACAAATCCAACAAACTACAACAAAATGGCAAAAATTGACTTAGCAGTCTATGCTCTTGTAAATGAAGAGGTAATCTCACTGGGACTTATTTTCCTCAGATGGTTCTGGTTATAACCCTGTCTGAATATCATTTACTGTCATCAGTATGATCTTAGAATTTGAATTAGAATTTAATTGTGATTTTAATATTTAATCATTAATTTTGTGAGAGGGTCTCATGCTGGCCTCTATCATGATTGTAGCCAAAGGTGGCACTGAACTCTGGGTGCCACCAAGATGTGTGACCACACCTCCATTCCTGGTGTACATGGTGCCAAGGATCAATCCCAAAGCCTTGTGCATGCCAGGCAAGCACACTACCAACTGAGCTACAAACTGAGCCATTGGTGTACATTTTTTAGAATTGTAGAAATTTCTGGGGCTGGAGAGAAGGCTCAGAAGTTAAGAGCACTGGCTGTTCTTCCAGAGGTCCTGAGTTCAATTTCTGGCAACCACATGGTGGCTCATAACCATTTAGAATGAGGTCTGGTACCCTCTTATGTTATGCTGATATATATACAAGCAGAACACTATATACATAATAAATAAAATCTTTTAAAAAATGGTAAAAATTTCTGACTCTTAAATTGCTTAAGGAATTTCTCAAAAGCTAAACAGAGGAATAAGACAAGTGGCTATCCTAATCCTCAAGAAGAATCCCCATTTCATAGGTCAAAAGCTTATGGTATTCATCAGATAAGGGAAGAATAGATTCTTGGACAGGGATAGGTCCTAGACAGTATTGGGGGAGGGATTTAATTTATTCAACTTGTATTTAAAGAGTACATATTGTGCTATGTGAGGAGGATAATGTCAATTATATGTGTCTCCTGCCTTACCTTCCACTTGATACCGAATCCCCATGAAGATACCCCCTAGGAACATAGTATTTCTACAACTCTAGTATCATCTTTCATGTTATAATTATTAATGTGATATTAATATAAATGAAAGCACACCTTGACCAGAATTCTTCGCAAGCACTTTGTGGGCCTTCTACACAAACCACGCCAGGCTTCCCAGGCATGCTAAACCCAGACAGGGACAGTTCTTTTGCCCATTCTAGAATGTTTTTTCTTTTGCATTTGTTGTAGATGTGATGGCTATAGATCCAGAGCCTTGTGAAAATGAGATCCACAGGCTGGGCTGGGCTTTCCTTAGCAGGGGAAGGTGCGGTATCTCTGTTGATGTAGTTAGAGGCATGCTCTCTAACCCACTCTGTGGCATTCAGTATACAGACATCTCCAAGACAGTTCTTCTGCAGAAATGCTATCAGATCTGTGTTCAGCTGAGTCTGCTGGGATCTACTCAATGATACTGATCTGATGGAGGAGACCAGGGAGGAAAATAAGTGAATTTTCTTGGAAAACAAAATAAATACAAGAATAACTTTTATTCTCACATTAATTTCGAATGGCATAGTGGACATAGTAACATACCTGACGGTTATTTCAGGCAGGACCTTAGGGTATTTAAAGGGAAGAATGCAAGACAGAGAAAACATGACCTGAGAAGAGAAAGTTTTGCTATAAGCATTGTTTCTTAAAGTCTTGACATGCTCTAATTCTTTCCAAAACAGAACAGAATTACCATTGCTTCCTCAGATAAGTCCAGGTTCATATTGATTGTAAAGTATACTTGTGACGATCGTTCCTCCATTGTCCTCTTCTCAACACAGTCTTTCAGCTCTGCTAATGCCAATTGGTCATTCACTATGAGTTCATTCTCACCAGGAAACATACTGGCCAGGAGGTCTAACTCAGAGAGCTGGGCCTCTGCCTGTTCTATCTCAACCATTGTGAAACATCTGTAAGTTCCTAAGGAGTTACAGAGAGAGAAAGGATTTATAGATACAGTTGTAGTCGAAGTTTCTGTCCTACCAACAAGTCCCAAATATCCAGCAGCCACTTCCCAAATAATTGACTTAATATAGTAAATGCTGGGTCAGTAGCTCAAGCTTATTACTAACTAGCTCTTACAATTAAATTAACCCATAATTCTTATCTGTGGTTAGCCACATGGCTTGGTACCTTTTCTCAGACCAGCATTTTCATCCTGCTTCCTCTGTGTCTGGCTGATAACTGTGTCTCTGTCTTTCATTTTCCTAGAATTCTCTTAGTCTGGTAGCTGTGCCTATAGTTCCTGCCTGGCTACTGGCCAATCAGTGTTTTATTAAACCAATATGAGTGACAAATCTTTACAATGTACAAGAGCATTATCCCACAGCATACATTCTTGGGAGAATTCAACAGAGCTAATGGACATTTCCTTTAAAAATACCTAATTTCTTCATAAAAGAAAAACATTAGCCAAAGTCTTTTCCTCTTCCATATGTTATATTCTAATATATGAAATACTGCTTTCATATATTTTATTCTACTTTCATATATTATATGCTAAAGACAAAAACTATGAGGCAGTGCTGGAGACAGCTTAGTAAAGAATGCTCCCTACTCTTCCAGTTCAGTGCCCAGTGCCCACAGTACACATCTCACAATGGCTTCTAACTCCAACCTCTGGGAATCCTATGCCCTCCATGAGAAACTGCAGACATATGGCATTCAATGACACAAACACACACATTCTTTTTTTATTAAGAGATAATTCATTGAAATTCATAAAAAAAATCTATGTAGTAAACTATTCTATATTTAGACAGTAGATTATGTAGACAGGTGATCTGATGTGTCTAGTTACAACAATGGCCAGTCTCATTGAAGAAAGCAAACTTAGTCAAAAAGCTAGAGGATACAGCCCAAATGATAGAGGTAGAAAGTGCCTGTGACAGTTACACTGGAATTAGGAATAAGAGAGCAAGTTATTTGTCTTTTTTTAAGTAAATATTGATGTTTCCTAGCCTTTTACAGCTTTTATTTGTTGTATAGGTATGGGTGTTCTGTCTGTCTGTATGTCTAAGTATAATATACAACTGGTGCCTGCAGCTCTGAGAAGAGAACATCAGATCCCCTGAAACTGGAGTTCGAGATTGTTGTGAGCCACCATATGGGTTCTGGGAATTGAACCTGGATCCTCTGTGTGACCAGCATTCTTAACATCTGAGCCATCTCTTTATCCCCCATTTATTGGTCTTTGAATATAAAAGCCAGGTGTGTTGGCTCATGCCTGCAATACCAGCATTCAGAAAGCTATAAAACTGCAAGATCAAAGCCAGCCTGGGTCACAAAGGGAAACAATTTGTTAAATAACAAAACAATAAAGGCAAAAAGAATGTTGGGGGGGGGAACAAATCTTTCCATAGCGCAGGCAACCCCTTTTAATGTTTGAAAAGCACAAATTTAGCTGGAGAGATGGCTCAGAGGTTAGGAGCACCAGTGGGTCTTCCAGAGGTCCTGAGTTCAATTTCCATAACCACATGGTGGCTCACAGCCATCTATAATGAAATCTGGTGCCCTCTTCTGGCATGCAGTGCAGGCAGAGCAATATATATATATATATATATATATATATATATATATATATATATATATATATATTAAAATAATCTTTTTTTTAATTACAAAAAAGCACAATTTTAGAAAGTTGAAACTGTAGAACAAATTAAATTTTGATGATACCACCTTCTATCAGTGGCATCCTCCCTTATTTACCAAAGTCCTATATCCCAGGCAGAGTTTTGCTACTTCATATTAGAAAACTAAAGATGCTGGCCAGGCATGGTGGTGTATGCCTTTAATTCCAACACTCAGTAGGCAGAGACTTAGGAGGCAAGGGCAGGAGGATTTCTGTGAGTTCAGGGAAAGTCTGGTCCACGTAGAGTATATCAGGTCAGCTAGGGTTACATAGTTTAAAAAAGAGGAAGAGAAGGAGGAGGAAAGGGAGAAGGAAGGAAAGAAGAAAAAAACTTAAGAATTTAGAATGTTACAAAGTCATTAAAATATGCATTGTTACTAATGTTTATAAAATGGCTACCTTAAATCAGTAAAGAGAACAACAAAGTATTATTGTTTTGATCATTAGTTTTGAATCAAAACCAGGGCTTGGTGTAATATTTTGGGTATTCACATATGCATGAGAAAAGTTAGAAAAAGAATGCACAAATAGCTACCTTAGAAGACTTCCACTTCCTAATTTATATACCTTCAGACATGCAAACAGGAAAAATGCAAACTGAGATTTTAAAAACTGAGAATAAGGCTGCTGGGAAGAGTAAGTGAGAATGTGTGGTCAGTGCTTAAAAGGATGGGTGGATTGCCAGGTGTGGTGGCACAAGCCTTTAATCCCAGTACTTAGGAGGCAGAGGTAGTATAATCTCAGTTGAGTCTGAGGCCAGCCTGGTCTATATAGTGAGATTCTGTGTCAAAAGTAAAATAAAATAAACAAATAAAAATAAAATAATCCCTGTCATTAAAGGCTTGTTTGAATGCCTGCTATGATTGTCACTGATCATTAATTCAACAAATGCTTCTCAAACACTTGTCTGTGTGTGCCAGACACTGTACTTGCCACTAAGACTACAATGGTAAATAAAAGTAACAATAACAACACCAAATATCTCTATTGTTCCAGAGTTTTAATCTAGTGAGAGGCGCTCCTGACGTCAAAAGTTTTGCTGTGCTCAGAGAATAACCATGGTGAAGAATATAGAATGAGGTGCAGAATGAACAATAGTGAGCAGAGGGATGTGAGACGGTGCAGGACTGTGAGAAAAAGCAACCTGTGGCTAGACATGGTTGCCAACGTGACTATATCTGGCTGGAATCAACTAGGATGCAAGCAGCTGGGCACTTCCATGAGGGATTTTCTTGATCAGTGTATTTTTAAGTAGTAAAACTCGGCCCAAATGTGGGAGGTACCTTTTGGTGACAGCCCAGATAAACAGATGAGAAAGAAGAAAACAGTTCTTGGTCTGCTTGCCCTCACTGGCAACTCATTTATGCTGTTTCTGTTGCCTTCTCTTGCTTGTATTAGAGCAGTTTCTTTGGCTTTCAAGCCTTCTTCAGCACCAGACCGGCACTGCTGAAACAGAAAAAGCCTTGTAGACTGAGCAACTACAGGATTCTCATCCTCTCCAGTGTGAGCCAGTCATTGGTGTACTACCTAGACCATATTGTGTAAGTCAACTAATAAATGCCTCTTTCTAGACAAGAAATGTAACATGCTTAGAAATATTAGACTAGTTGGTTAAATTAAAAGTGACCTGGTGTCAAAGAAGACAGAACCTTGGAGTTCATCCTGGCTGGCACAGAAGGCCACTGCTGGATTCTGACTCATGAAGGCCTTCCTTCTCAGTGCTATGGAGAAGCCGGCAGGGAGATCTGGGAGAGATGAAGGCGGCTTATATTGATAGTTGTGGTTGACATGAGTGATAGTCAGGTTCTAGAAATATGAGTACACACAATAGGGTTTGAGTATGAACTATATAGCGATGTAAGAATGACCTCAAAGTTTAAGCTCCTAGAAGGAAGGATTTGTCTTTTATTTGGATGGATATAGTTATGGGGGTGTGATACTTGGTTTCTGCACATTTAGTAATAGTGTCTATTAATGTATCTATTCAGTAGCGATATCCAGCATTCAGTCAGGTATACAATTACGGAAAGACATTTAGGCAAGTTACGAACCCGTAAAGCTTGTGTAACTGAAGTCAGGGAAAGGCCCTGGTCAGTCTGGGGCTTTGGAAGTAAACGCAAGTCACAAATTAGTGTAGCACAGAGCAATCCGTCGCCAATGAGTTATTTGACAAATTGTTTTCCCTCCCTGACCCCCGTTAAAAAAAAGAAAAAGAGAAGAAGTAAGGGGGGAGAGGGCAGAGAGAGATCTTAATAGAAGTTTCTGACTTAAGTGCTGTGAAAAGGTAGATGAATATGTGGATGTCTTCAATGAGGCAGTTTTCCTTTTTGAGAAAGGGTCTGCGTGACTAGCCTACAACTCCTTATGTAGACAAGGGTAGCCTAGAAAACACAGATCAGACCCCTTTGCCGCCCCTCGTGAGATTATTTAAGGAGCTAAATCAAAGCTCAGGTCCCCACGTGTTAACACTGCGGTGGCGCAAGCCGACAACTGACTGGGCGACCGCAGGCCGTGGGCGGGGCCAGGAAACAGTGAGGTCTGTTCCGACCAATGGGCGGAAGTGCTACTTCCTCGGCTGCCCCCACCCCCCACTCCCTTGGGGAGATGCTCTTCGTTCCGCGTAGTGTAAGCGTCTGAAGCCACACTCACCCGAGCCGGGACTGCGGCGCTGCTGACGCCTCGGGGCTGGATGCACCGCCGTTCAGGTCTCACCACAGAGACTGAAGAGAACAATGCGACCTTTGAACCCTCCCTGAGGGAAGCCAGCTAGGGATCTGCGGGCAGGCGCCTGCGCGTGAAGGCGCAAGTCCCGGAAGCAGGAAGTTCCTTGCTTCTTGCTTAGGATGCGGCTTGATGTTTGGAACAGCAAAGGCATACTTTGACCCTCCAGGTACTTTCTGGTCGGAGGTTTTTATTCTTAAACACTTCTCCATCCCGGATTCGTTGTCTTCCCGGGCGCTGGGGATCTGGGAATGCTACAGAACCCGCAAGGAATGTCACTCAGCAATTTCCAGAAACAAATCTTTATCAGCGGGAGCCGGGACTTTAGCTGATGTTAAAGAGCAGAAACATTCAATAACTTACACAGAGCAGGCAGCATTGTCATCCTCTTTTCTATACGTGACCTGTCTCTGCTCCAACGAGATTTTCTTTGAAGCAAAGCAGATATCACAGAAGTCAAGGCTGTAGGTTTCTAGTTAGAACCTATAGATAGAACTAAAGTTCTATCTTTCGTGTATGGGTATCTGTGGTAGTCACTTATCAAGAGCTGTCTGCTTTTCCAGAAAAGGAGGAAATTCCAAGCTTGCAAAAGCTTTTCGTAGTTGAATTTTAATTATGTTAGAAACAAAACTCTGATGTAGTCTGTTTTCTTATTCTTACCTACCAACTCTTTTTCTAACTAAGCGTTAGAAACAGTTTTGGGGGGGCTGGAGAGATGGCTCAGCGGTTGAGAGCACCGTCTGCTCTTCCAGAGGACCCGGGTTCGATTCCCAGCACCCACATGGCAGCTAACAACTGTCAGTGGTTCCAGTTCCAGGCAAACACCAAGGCAAATAAATAAATAAATAAATAAATAAATAAATAAATACATAAAGTTAAAAAAAAAAAAAAGAAACAGTTTTGGGTCTTAAGGAAATAGAGACTACCATTCCAACTGACATTCCCAGACAAGGCACACTTTACTCTTGCTCAAAAGAGCTCCCACCGAAGAACAAACACATATATAAGAAGTGCATTTGGTGTTTATTATAACTCACGTGTGTAGGGGAAAAGGGCCAGGCAAAAAGAAACCCACCCTGGCCCTGAAACCAGAGCCAGTGAAATAAACCACCCTGGTTGTGAGACCTGAGCCAGTAAAAGAAACACTATCACAGAATACAGAACCAAAAAATTTACCCTGACTCATTGAAGAGATTTATTTAGAAGGAAGGGTTCAGGCTGGAGAGATGGCTCAGGGGTTGAGAGTGCTGACTGTTTTTCCAGAGGACCTGAGTTTGATTCCCAGCGACCACATGGTGGCTCACAGCCATCTATAATGACATCTGGTACCCCCTTCTATATATTGTATACATGATAAATAAATAAATCTTTAAAAAGAAGAAGAGGAGGAGGGTCCAGGAGAGGGACATAATCCCACTGCAGAGCTCCTTATGCTTGAACTTCTGACTGCCAAGATTTCTTTCCAACTAAGCCAGCTGCCCTAACACCTACAAGGTGGGGGGGGGGGAGGTCGGGTAACGGAGCTTTCTAGGGAGACTTCCAGGGTGAAGATTAGTCAGATCTTTTCCCTTTCTTTTTTTACCTTGATCTGGTTTTTAGTTTCAGGGCCAAAGTGTGTTTCTTTCACTGGCTCTCTTGGGCTTTTGGGCTCCAGTTTCAGAGCCAGGGCACATTTCTTTTTGGTTCTGGGTTCAGGGATAAATGTATTTCACTGGCTCAGGTCTTAGATTCCAGGGTGTGTTTCTTTCACTAGCTCTGGTCCAGAGCCAGGGTGGGTTTCTTTGGTTGGACACTTTCCCCTACATTGTGAGCAGTATTTAATGAAGCCAACATAGGTCTACTGGAGCAGTTCTTTTATCTGTGCACATGTGTCCAGATGGAGATTGGGCAGCGGTGTTGATCTGGGTTTGTAGATCCTGCCCATTTGTGCCAATTCTTGTCTCTGAACCATGGAGCAGTAAGGCATTGGAGACATGTGGATTGATGTAACCAAGCTGGGAAGGTGGAGGAGGAGGAGGAGGAGACAAGGAGGATCATGAATGTTCCTAGGTACAGTAGAGATGGTTTATTGTAGATAAAAGAAAGTGCATAGCCAGAGATACCTAGAAGAGTCCAGTATTATATGAATTAATAAAAACCTGGAGCCAGATATTGAGGGAAAGCTGAGATATCAGAGAAATAGACCACAGCCACTTGTCACCTAGCCAACTTCTCAGGTTTTTCTCCTGGAATCCTTCAACTGCCAGTCTAATTGAGTCCTCCTAGGGCCAGCTTGGTCTAGCTGACCTTCATGGCTTGGCTCTGTGGTTGACTCTTGGATATTTCAGGCTTTTCTTATTGAATATACCACCACAGTCCAGAGTGAACATGACCCTGAGCAGGGCCATGTGAGGAGGGAAGGGGGCAGGAGAGACCAGTCAAGAAGGGCAGTTTGGGTCAAGAGACTGGCATAGCCAAAATGGCTGAGTTATGTAGAGCTAAAGTTGGGGGTGAGGAGAGCGTTTCCTAGGTGCATTTCAAAATATAGCTTAGTTTAGTTGGACAATCATGGATTTGGTCTTTTCTTTTGGAGATTCTCAGATTTAACAGTGAGTGATCCTTTGACCTGTTTAGTTGGGCTGCTTAACTACTATCTGTGAGCATGATTTTTTAGGGACTGAATAGAATAAGGTATCAGCCAAAAGTATTAAGGGACAGAACAGTCCACAAAAAAAGAAACAGGTAGTGTGACTATAGGGAAAGAGGGAGGGAAAAAGTTGTCATTGGGCCTTAAAAGTAGTAAGTTTTAAATTTTATCTCCTTTCTAGGTATGGTGATGCATGCCTACTGGGATTAGTTAATACTAGGAGTCAGGAGCCTGAGCCTGGTTGAACTCTGTAAATTCAGGCCAGCCTGGTTTACATGAGTTCCAAGTCAGCCTGAGCTTCACAGTGAGATACTGTTTCAAAATAAGTAAAATAAAACCCACAACATTTTAGCATCAGTAAGGAACAAAAAAGGCTAATTTAAGTAAACATTACACTGGCCAATTTGACCATTTATCACACTACTATCTTAATACAGTTTTATCTCATGACTAATGTTTAAATATTTCATTTGTAATTTGTTAGGTCTCAGGAAGACTCATTTCCCTTGCCTCTGGCAAAAATAAAATTCTTTATTTGCACACATGTGTAGTTACAAGTATATCAAAGAACATGTTAGCTGTGTTAGTGAAACTCAGATGGAAAGAGATCCTGGCAGTCGGGAGCCCAGAAATACCACAGGTCTCAGGAAGTACAGGTAGCAGCTTAACAGTCCTGCTTCAGGGAAATGCTTCAGCAATGGTGACACCTCTGCTTTGGCAGGGGAGGATGTCCCCAGGAAGTTGTTATATTCCTGCTCTGGTTTTTCTTGGAGTGTAACAACTCTGCTGTGCTAGGGGAAGGCTTCCTCAGAGAAAGTGTTACAGCTTTGCTTCCCTCAACTGTTCCCTGTCTAGGCAAAAAAAGGTCATCATCCAAACCTTATTCAAGAAATTTATTAGGAGGGAAGAATCCAGGAGAGTGGCTGCCTCGGCCAGGATGGGATAAGGCAGCAGGCACAGGGTTTATATAAGGCTTCTTGGGGGCAGAGTTTTCCAGGGAGGAGACATCCAGGGTAGGATTGGACAGATTTTCAATCCCTGATTTGGTACTGTTTTTAGGGTCAAAATATGCCCCCCCTGGTTCTTTTGGGCTTTTTTGGCTGTAATTTCAGGGCCAGGCATATTTCTTTCACTGGCTGTGATTCTAGGGCCAAAGTGTGTTTCCTTGGTGCTGGTTTTAGACTTAGGGTACATTTCACTGGTTCTAGGTTCAGGGATAAAGTATTTACTTCACTGGCTCAGGTCTCAGAGCCAGGGTGGGTTTCCTTCACTGGCTCTGGTTTTAGAGTAAGGGCAAGTTTCTTTTGTTTGCCCTTTCCCCCTATATTAGCTTCCAGGATCCCTCAGTCCCCATTCATAAGTACCTATTATACATTTCAAAGCCCTCACTCTGGCCTCTCTCTGTACCCCTTCCCCTGCCTACTCTGGCTAGTTTTTTTTTTCATCTTGCTATCTCCACTATTCTCTCCATTCTCCTGCTTCCTTGGCCCTGCCTATGTCCTGTCTACTTTCTCTCTGCTCTAGACTCTTCCAGATGCCTTTGATTATTTCTCTATTTTATTCACAATAAAACCTTCCCTCTAATAAATCAGTATTTTACTTTGTCCCCTTGCATACACAACTATTTTTTTATTGAGTTGCTTACTTCTACCTGTTTTGCTACTGACATCCACATGTAATTTTCTCAGTAATTATGGTCTCTGTCAAGGTCTGTTTGTTAGAGAAAGGTTAGCATCAAGTGTGCACTTACTATTTTTCATCAATGAACAGTAAATATTCAGAATAGCTTTACACTGTAACATTTTTCTTTAATTCCTTTCAGTTTTGGTTTATGATACAGCAAGATGAAGGCTGAATTTGGAAGGATCATACAATTTAAGAACTGTCCTGTCTTCTTAGGCATGTCTTGCATCAAAAAAAAATGTTGATGATGATAATAGTAACAACAATAATATTCACTCTTAAGCCTCAGGAGATGGCTTAGTGGGGAAAAAGTGTTTGCTACCAAGCCTGAGGTCATCCTGGGAGTTACTTAGTGCCATAGAACCAATTCCAAGTTATCCTTTGACTGGCAGACAGACACTAGTATGCAAAATAAATACAATTTATTTATTTACTACTATTACTTTATTTTTTGGTTTTTCTTTTTTCTTTTCAGTGTCTTTATTCTGATGTTTATTTGTGAACATCATAGCTTTGCTTTTAGGTCCCCAGGTGCTTTCAAACTCATGCTGTCAGGGTCATTGTGTCTGCAGCAGTGTGAGGGTGAGAGAATGGCTACTCATGGGAAGGCTGGCTGGACCATATGCTGCCTGCTTGGTCTCTCACCTCTCTCAGTTGGGAAGGGCTGTCCTAAAGCACTCCTCACATTGCCTCCAGCCTCGGTCACTACTGGGCAGAACCTGGGAGTGGGTGAGTCCTTGCTTTCTGATTGTTGCACAGTGGTATAGTGGGCCCTCTGCTTACCCAAACCAGATAGGTTTGCATGGCTCTTGGGCTGTAACTACTTAGAAAACAGGTCCTGATGTTTGGTGGGCCACATGGCAGCTACAGGCGCAACCTCTTGATGTCCTCACTGCGGAAGTCTATTATTTTTTGTTTTTTCAAGGCAGGATTTCTCTGTAGTCCTGCCTGTCCAGGAACCCTCTTTCTCTGTGAACCAGGCCTCGAACTCATATCTGTCTGCCTTTGCCTCCTCAGTGCTGGAATTAAAGGCATGCACCACTACACCGGCAAATACAGTTTTGTTTTGTTTTTTTAAAGATTTATTTAGTATGTATACAGTATACAGAACAGGGTAGCAGATGTTATTATACATGGCTGTGAGCCACCATGCGGTTGCTGGGAATTGAACTCAGTACCTCTGGAAGAACAGTCAGTGCTCTTAACCTCCGAGCCATCTCTCCAGCCTGCAAATACAGTTTTTAAAGAAGATTTACTGTTGCTGCTTACCTTTTTTATATGAACAGGGTGCGGAAAGGCTATTTCAAGGCAATTTACAAGCTCAAGTTTTAGAAGTGCGTAGGACAGAATTAAGGGAAATGAGAGGCATTTGCACATTGCTCTTGGTCACCCTGCAGAAGGGACATATTTAAGAGAGGTAACCGTCCAAAACATTCCGAAACGCAGACCACCGCCTGACGCCCACTCTCTAGGAGCATTTAAACTCCTTGGTAACCTTAAGCCTAAAACCTTGACGGGCCGTACAGGCACATGCCCGCCCCGAGTGTCAGAAACACTACCCTAGGCTGAGTCATTTCCCACAATGCCGCGTTCCGGAAGTTGTCTCCTGAAGGGTGACTGGTTCGGCCGGTGTAGCTCTCTATTCGTCACCAGGAGGAAGCGAAGCTGGCAGCCGGCTCCGGGCCCGTCACGGAAGGCAGTTATGGGCGCCGTCGTCCGGGGTGAGTACTGGTTGTCGCCGCTCGCCGGGACTGTCTACCACGCCGCTCTCAGCTCCCCGGCTTGCGGGCTCCGCGGCTTTATTGGTTGGGAGTGCTGTCAATCCCGGGGGCGGCGGGTGACTCGGGGTGCAGGCGTCCCTGGCCTGTGTACCCAGCTTGCCCGGTGATCACCGAGCAGTTGGTAGGACCGGCGGGTGGTGGCCGGGTGCCTAGCGTGCGAGCGCCCAGTGTCACCATGTGGTTTGTAAGCGCGACTAGTTCAGTCACCTGTGGGTGACAGCTTCCGCCCCAACTCTAAAGCCACGTTTTTGAGAGACCTGCTGACAAGGTTTTCCACTGGCATTTGTGATGGCGCTGCAGAGGAAGACCGGGAGTGCAGAGGAGGAAAGCAGTCACAAGAGTAGTTTCGATTTCAGTGTTGGATGGAGTCGCGAGCTAGTAAAATGGTCCCAGATGCCCATTCCTATCTGAAACCTCACCTGAACAAGGCCCGGCAGAGTGTTAGTGTTTTATAGTACCCTTTCTCACGACCCATCAGTTGCTGTGAGGATATTTATTTATTTATTTATTTATTCTTTACTGTAGCTTCTTCAGTAGCCTTGGCTGACACCTCAGGTCCACTGGTCCACTGCTTGCCGTAATTAAAAATTGTCTTTCAAGTTTTCCTTTGCTGACTCAAAGGAAAAGGCAGTCCTTAAACCAGATTTTCTAGTCCTGTTTTCACAATTGTAGGCTTATGAATTAATTGTTCCCTTTTATCCTTTTCACCTGAAGTTGTGTCTTCTCTTCTCAGGTACTATTTGTGTTTTGCTGTTGTTTAGTTTTTTGGGGGTTGTTTTGTTTCTTACAGACAGCGTTCCTCTGTGTAAAAGCTGTATCTGTCCTGGAACTCACTCTGAGACCAGGCTGGCCTCCACCTCATAGAGATCCACTTGCCTCTGCTTCCCCGAGTGCTAGATCATCACCCGCCTATTGTACAATTTCTTAAAGCTTCATTGAAATACAGAGGGAGAATTGGTAAGATTTGGATAGAAGGAGAAAGCATCTTAGGTACCAAGCATTAGTGGGGACAAGGAAGCACTGAAGAGATGATCTTGGTCATTCCTTTGAAGGAGTTGTGATCTCAGAACGGAAAGAACTGAATTGTAGCTGCATCCCTGCTACTTTGTGGCCCTTCACGATTTTGTTTCAGAATTTCGTCCTTTAATGAAGTGATGTAGAATGTCTTTCTGTATGCTGTGAATGTCATTGGTTGATAAAGGGACTGTTTTGGCCTATGACAGGGCATCTTAAAACAGGTGAGAAATCTGAACATAGATAAAGGGAAAGGAGGGTGGAGTAGGAGAGACTTAATGGATTGCTTTCAGAATAATAATTTATGTAGTGAGGACTTGAATACCTTTTAATGTTAGGTATTGAAGCATTTCAAGATAGACGTAGAAGATTGGTACCCTTGATCTTTACACTTATAAAAAGCTCCTTAACTTTGTTACTTCTCCGTGGTCTGAAAATAGAATGATACAGTATATTTTATGCACTTGAGAATTATAATTAAAAATTTGACAGCTGCCTTGTCTACAAAGTGTGTTCAAAGATAGACTCCAAAGCTACACAGAGAAACCCTGTCTTGAAAAAAGTAAACCTTTGGTATATCTCAGTGGTGTTTCTGAGTTGTAAAGTGCAATAGACTTGCAAAGCATTGAATATGGCTTAAAGTTTTATCTTTTGAACCATATAAATCTTTTCCATATTTTGTCCTTTTGTTTTTAATCAAGCTGAGTTTATCTTGTTTTCTAGATTCTAATTTTGTGTTGATAAGCAATCCATGAAGTGCCAACATGGGAAAGAAACGAACAAAAGGAAAAAGTGTTCCAGTTAAGGCTTCCTCTGAATCTGCAGGTATATTTAATCATTTGTTGTTAAAGCCTGTTATTGTATGTACATAAGTGAATTTTCTGTTAAATTTATTTTTTTGTGTACTGTGTAGGTGGAGTTTCTCTGTGTCTCTGCAGCCATTCCAAAATAACTATTCAAAGACTTATTATTAAATATAAATGCTTAGCCAATAGCTCAGCCTTGTTACTAGCTAACTCTTACACTTTAAATTAACACCCCCCACCCCCTTTTTTAAATCTATGATCGGCCACATAGCTGGATACATTTTGTCAGTAAGACAAGTTTATCTCATGTCTCCTTCTGATTCTGAGAGAATCCTCCTCTCCCTCAGGATATCTTTTTTCTGCAAGTCCTGCCTAACCTCTACCTGTCCAGCTTTTGGCCAGTCAGCTTCTTTATTAACCCAATCACAGTGATATATTCACACAGTGTAAAGGAATATTTCACAGTACTGAGTGCTTTACCCTGTATGTATGTCTGCACTGTGTGCATGCAGTGCTTGTAGAGGCCAGAAGAAGGCATCTTATCCCCTGAATTAGATGGTTGTGAGCCACTATATAGACACTATGACTCAAACCCAGACCTTGTAGAAGAGTAGCCATTGGTCTTAACTGCTGAGTGGTCTATCCAGCCCCCTAGATAATATGTAAGTGATGTTTGCACTATTATCATGGTTTAACTATTTATCTCTAAATATTTATTTTTATTATTTGCCTGCTTATATGTCTGTACAGCATGTGCATGCAGTGCATGTAAAGGCCAGAAGAGTATCAGAGCCTCTGGAATTATAGATAGTGGTGGTTGTTAGCTGCAGTGTGGGTGCTGGGATTAGAGCCACAGGTCCTCTAGAAGAGCAGCCAGTGCTTGTAACTACTGAACCATTTCTCCAGCTCTTTTCTTTTAAGAAACAGCCTCACTATGTAGCTCTGGCTGTCTTTGAACTCACTAAAGTCTGCCTGCCCTTTTCCCCCAGGAGATAAGATTACTATGTGCATAGTAACACCCAACTGAGATTTTACTGTTATTTTATGTGTGTGTGATATTTATGTGTGTTAGAGTGGATGAGTAGTGCCTAGGAGTTACACACAGTTGTGAGCCTCATTGTGTGTGCTGGGAATTGAACCTGGGTCCTCTGCAAGAGTCGTTAGTACACTAACTATTGCTGCTCTGTCTCTCCAGCTCCCTTACATTCACTTTTGATGTCTTATTGATATAAAGGACCATGACTGCATAGTTATAATTTAATGAGCTATTCCTTTTCTGTCGCATGTGTAAAAATCTTTTTAACTTTTGGTGTTATCGGTGGAAAAATAATGGTTCCTAACAGCACAATAAAATGCCTATTTTCCTGAGCATTTACCAGTATTGGGCAGTATTTATTGCAAAACTCTTTGCCCATTTGATGTTTTAAAAGGTTATTCTTCCCTCTCCCTTAATCTTTGTTTCTGTACTTTTTCTCTCCATGACCTTATTTGCATTTGTATTAACTTCTTGTTGTGTGTTCATTGGACAGGAAGTCAGTTGTGCTACTTGATGAGTTTTAAGGCTCCCATTTCCATCAAACAACTTAAACTCTTCATTCCAAAACCCCTATTCACTTGTCTCTAACCTGATTTCCGGTCTCGAGAGTCTGGCTGTCATTGTTATACAGTGCATGACTCCACCATTTAGGGAGATAGCACACTTCTTTTTTTAAATACACATTTTAGTCTTTCCAATTTGCCTTATTTATTTATTTATTTAAGTCTTTTTATATGGTTTTTGCTGGCTGGCCTGGAACTCAATGTATAGATTAGGCTGGCCTGAACTTAACAGAAATCCACTTGCCTCTGCCTCCTCAGTGCTGGAATTAAAGAGTGTACACCACCAGCCTGGTTGCCTTTCACTAATTTGAGGATATTGTTTTCAGTGTGAGGTATGAAGTAAAAAAACTTGACTCCAAATTCTGGTGGAGTCACTTAGTAGTTATTTACTTTTATATACTTAGTTTTCTTGTTTGTCATTGGGAAGAGTAGTTCCTTCTAGGTCATTATGAGAATTAAATGAGATGGATAGATGTAAAACAGTCTATGGGATATGTTTAGTCAATGTCACAGACTTTGATTACTATAAATACCTTTTAGTACTGTACCTTATCTACCCCTTGAAGTTTTTGTGTCATTAGACTTTTCTTCTTCATTGAATAGTCAGTTTGAGAAATTCTTAGACATTGCCTTAGTTTCTGCTCCTGATGGAATGAAGCAACCTGCCCAAGAAGAAAAGAGGTATGGCATGGTTACTTTTAGCTTCTCTGGGAAGGAATGAAGGACCTCTTTTCCTGTTTTTTAAAGGCTAAAAAGTAGATATATGATAATGGGCCTTACTTTAATGAAAATGGAAATTAATTTGTAGGTGTGATAATATTTAGGACATCACAGCAGAATTTCTGTCCTTAAGAGATGGTTCAGATGATTAAGAGTGCTTGCTGTGCAGTCACATGGACTAGAGCTTGGATTGCAACACCTACATAGCAAACCACAGCTCCCACACTCTCCTGGCCTCTGGGCTAGCTCTGCCTGCATACCCTCCCATACATATTCACACATATACACAGAAATAAAAATAAGTCTTAAAAAATCAGTTTCACATTTGTGAAAACTCTTTCTCATAAGGGTATGGTGTAGCTCAGTGGTAGTGTTTGTCCAGGGTGAGGCCCAGCCTCTTCCCTGTACCACAAAGGGAAAAAGGAAATAGGAAGGTGCTGCACATCCTACTGCCATGATAGTTTTCTTGGGGCCAGTGTTTTTGAGGGCTCAGTTGATAAGAGCCCTGTAATAATTAGTTTCTGGCCCAGACTAGCCCCAATATCCGAACTGCTTGCAGCTGCTTAGCAATGTATAGCTGTGAGGTCCAGACCAGCAGTCCCAAAGTCCCAAAGAAACACACAGAAGCTTACATTAATTTCATGCCAATCAGCCTATGGTTTTTCATATAACTTACTAACTCTTAATTCTTAAATTAACTCATAATTAGCCAAGTGGTTTAATACCTTTTTTCAGAGTAGCATCCTGGTCTCCTTTTCTCTGTGTTTGCTGGTTTCTCTGCTCACCTCTTCCTCTTCCCAAAGTTATTTTAGTCAGATACCCCCCCACTTCCGGTCTGCCTTCTGGCCAGTCAGTGCTTTATTAAACCAAGTAGGAGGAACAAATATTTATAATGTACCGGAACATAATCTCACTACAGAGCCCCACCCTGACTTTACACCACTGCTACCACTCACAGATGTTTTTCTCATATAATTTTATAATATTCAAATGTCAGTCATAATGATGAATGTTCTAATAGTCTGAAAGCTCATTTGTAAATTTAATGTTGAAATTTGTATGTATTCTGTATTAACAACAAAAAGCTAAGTTTGTTCTTATATATTGCTCTTATTTTTTTTTCTTTTTCAATAGAACCAATGTGCAGACACCTTAGAAAAGGGTTGGAACAAGGTAATTTGAAAAAAGCTTTAGTGAATGTGGAATGGAATATCTGCCAAGACTGCAAGACTGACAATAAAGTGAAGGATAAACCTGAGGAAGAAGCAGAAGACCCTTCAGTTTGGTTGTGTCTTAAATGTGGCCATCAGGTATATTTGAATTTTAAGGAATGTCAGATTTTAGAAAGTCTGAGTTTGTTTTAGTCCTTCTAATGTAAAAACAGTCTGTTTGTCTGATGCCAGCTGGCATAGGTCATGTTCTCTGGCCAGCTGATTGATACTAAAATTTTTGGGAGGTTGTAACAGTGAGGGAGTAGGAATAGGCAGAGGGAGTTGAAGAAACAGTTGCAACAGAACATAGTACATTGTAGAGTGACTCTGGCTTTGGAACATGTCCTGAACAGAAGAAAGGGACTAAGCCTTTGTGCCATGCAGAATGGGCCCTGCTCCTGGAGAGAAATTATAATTTCTCTCTTTCTTTCAGCAAGTCAACTCTGTACTCAGACATTTTTGTTAGAACTACTGGCTTTTCAATAATGACAAGGAGGCTTATTACTAATTATAAAAGCTTGGACATAGCTTAGGCTTGCTATTAATTAGCTCCTATAACTTAAGTTAACCTATTTTTTAAATCTACATATTGCCTAATCTACATACATGACTCATGGCTTTACTTATACTCCAGTATATCTTGCTCCCTCTTCGTCTCCTGGGGACCCCACCTTTCTTCTTCCCAGCATTCTCTCTGCCCTGAAAATCCTGCCTAGCTATTGGCCATTTAACTTTTCATTAAAACAATCCGAGTGATATTTTTCACAGTATATAAAAAGATTATTACACAACACAGCTCCCTTTTATTGAGGATATTTCTGGGGGTGGATGGGTTGGGTAGCTATCATCATCAAACTACATTTCAGGCATCTAGAGGAATGAATCCTTTGGTCTTGGGGCCTGATGAGGAATCTGGTAAGTACATCCCATTGTCTATTATATATCATCAGCCTCATGATATGGTAGTGGTGCTAAAGTTCAGGCCCTTGGTTACTACTGATTAGTGGGTGGCATGTTTTATCTGTCTGTCTGTCTATCTGTCTTTGAGACAGGGACTAAATTAATAGTGCTGACTGGCCTGGAACTAACTTTCCTGAAACTTATTATGCAGACCAGGCTTACCTTGTACTCAGAGATCTGCCATTCTTGGTTTCTTTAATGCTGAGATTAAAGACCCAACTGATGGCAAGTCTGTGTTAGGAAAGTGACTGACTCCTGGTCAGTCCTACCATGAAAAGCACGAGATAAGACAGACAGATAACCAATTTTTTGTTTTGTTTTTTCAAAACAAGGTTTCTTTGTGTAATAGTCCTGGCTGTTCTGGAACTGGCTCTGTAGACCAGGCTGGCCTTAAACTCATAGAAATCCACTTGCCTCTGCCTCCTGAGTGCTGAGATTAAAGTTGTGTACCTGGATTTTTCTTTTTTTAAAAATAAAACACATTTAAAAAATTAAAATAAAAAAAATAAAATTATGTTTTTTAGGATTTATTTTTAAAAGATTCATTTATTATGTATACAGTATTCTGCCTGCATGTATGCTTACAGGCCAGAAGAGGGCACCAGATCTCATTATAGATGGTTGTGATCTACCATGTCATTGCTGGGAATTGAACTCCAGACCTCTGGAAAGAACAGCCAGTGCTTTTATCCTCTGAACTATCTCTCCAGCCCCTTAAGATTTATTTTCAATTTAGTGTATTGTTTGTGTCTGTGGTAGGTATGTGCCACGTGGTCATGGAGGCAAGCAGAGGTTGTCACATCCTTTGGAACTGGAGTTATAGGCAGTTGTAAGCCACTTGGTAATGTGTTCTGGGTCTGAACTGGAAGAAAAGTATATGCTCTTCATGGCTGAGCCATCTTAAGCCCACCCTCAATTATAAAAGTTGAAATTTATATGAAGATAATTACAGATTCAAATGTAACTACACTCCTAAAAATTAGCACACATACTCTTACACATTTTGCTCAATTTCTCCCAGTGGTAATATTTTACAAAGTTTATGCAGTACTATAGCTAGAATTTTTACATTGATGAAATTCATCAATTGTGATTTCTAGTCTTAGCTCTAGCTATGTGTGTGGGTGTCTGTATGGTATGCCAGTCTTCCATTTGTGTAGATTCATGTATCCAAAGTTAAAATGCAAATGGTCTCAGTTTTATATGGGTGTGTTATATTGCCCTTGTCTAGTAGTTTCCACAATCCCATGGCATCCTTTTCAGTGCCCCAAAATTCTGAAATTTTATATAGAGAGGATATAGTGTTTTTTTGTTTTGTTTTTTCTCATAAATGGATAAGCTTAGGATGCTAGTGGAGGTGGCTTTTGAAGCAAGTTCTGTGGGTGGAGTTTCTTTAGGTGGCAGTGATAGTAAAGGACTCCAAGGCTAAAGGAATAATATGAACCAAATTGTACAATTGTGAAAGTACTGAGAACATTTTAGCCAAATAGGAGAACTTGGGAGCTAACTGGGAAGGAGGGTTGTGGAAGGTATTGCTTGAAAGCTTAGAGAACAACTCATATTTTTTAGTTGAATGGTAAAAAGTAGCATTTGAGTTGAATAGTAAAGAGACTATTGTTTTAGGAACATTAAGCTGAAAACTATGCATGCCATGGAAGAAGCTGAACAGAACCCTTCAGTGGCTATCATGGAGTCCAAAGCAGATCTGATTGATAAGGGTTTGATTAGAGTGGGTGGTGGGGTCTTGTACAAGGCAAATGTACTACCACTGTGTTCAGGTGGTTTTATGTAGACTGGAAAGTATAAGTAGCTGAAAAGAAAGAGTAATTTTAGTGCTAAGTTGCACTTTTCCTTGAGTATTCGTAGTTGCCTATGGATATGAGTTTTTAAACAAATCTAGTTTACTTTAAAAAAAAAAAAAAAAAAACCATTTACTGTGTGTCGGGAGTGAGGGGGAATGAACCATGTCCCAGTGTACCAGTGGAGATGAGAAGACAGCTGGAAAGAACATGTACTCTCTTTCCAGTAGGTCCTGGGGAATCACATTCAGGTTTACCCACTGAGCCATCTTCACTGGCCCCTAACACTTTGTAAGAATGTTCTTGAAGTACTCCTCTATTTTTTGTGGGCTGTAAATTAATCTGGTGAGTTCTGTGGCTTTGAGTCTTATGGTTATGACTCCCTAGGGCTGTGGCAGAGATTCTCAGGAGCAGCATGCCTTGAAGCACTACTCAACACCGAGATCTGAGCCTCACTATCTGGTGCTTAGTTTGGACAACTGGAGCGTCTGGTAAGCTTCAATTCCTGGGCCAATTGACTAGGGATCATTCCAAATACTACAGAATGAAACTGTTGGAAAGTATTTAAAAGCAAGAAAAGTAAACTCACATTCATTTATATTGCACAAACATAAAAACAAATGCATAGAAGACACAGGGATCATGTCCTCTTTGTTTCTTTTTCTTTTTTGTGTGTGTTATTTTTAGTTTATAGATAAGAGCAACAGGAACAAATTTCCAATACATGAGAATATAGTAAAAGGATAATTAATATCCAGAAAACCGTTGTCAGGTCATTAAGTTGCATCTCCTAAATTGTAACATTATTAAAACATTTTTATTTTTACAGCATCATTACAGCATGTATTCACTGAATATCATCTGTCACTTGTAAAATTTGTTAATTTTTTTGGCATAGGTTTGTAGTATAAATAGTGATTACAAAAAACTGTGTAGTGTGGTGCGTGCATGTAAATGTGCATGTTGCTTATGTAGAAGCCCAATGGTGTTTTCCTCCATTGCTCCCCACCTTATATCCTTGAGATGGTCTCTCTCACTGAAGGGAAGGTTGTTGCATGAATCCTAATTGATCTTATAATAAAAACCCAGAGCTAGATATTGGTGTAAAGCAGAAGGATCAGAGAGGCATAGGAACAAGCCACCAGAGAAGCTTTTCACCACTACTAAATCCTCAGTCCAAAAGGGGTAGATCCTGTCTTTAGAAATCTTCAGACTGAATGCTCCAAGTCCTCAGCCAGAAGGAGGAAGGAAGTGTAGGTGCTGAATTCCTGTCTCCTCTGCTTTTTATTCCTCTCTCTGCCCATATCATTTTCTGTCTCAACCTTCCTAGTTCTGGGATTAAAGGCTTCCCAAGTACTGGGAACAGAGGCATGAGATCAAGTGTTGGGATTAAAGGTGTGTGTCACCACTGCCTAGCTCTGTTTCTCTTTTGGACTGGATTAAACTATAGTCTAAACTGCTTGAACTCATGAAGATCCAGATGGATCTGCCTCCTGAGTGCTAAGATTAGGTGTGTGCTACCATTGTCTTGACCTCTATGGCTTACTCTGTGGCTGACTCTGCCCTCTAATCTTTAGGAAAGCTTTATTTCTTAGAAGTTACACAAAATATCACCACAGAAGGTTGTTAAGTTTTTGTTTGTTTAGTTGGTTGGCTTGGCTGGCTAGCCAGGGAGCACCACTGGACAGTCCTAGAGCTACAGGCAAATGCAGGCACACAGCAAGGCAAAACCAGATCGTCACACTGTGTAGCAAGTGCTCTTATATACTGAGCCGGCTCTCCCCAGACCAGAAAAGACTTGATGAACTGAGAGTGCACCTTAGTTGCAGAGCGCTTGTCTAGCATGCATTGTGTTCCGTTCCTAGGACCTCATGAAGAAAGAAGAAAAACCTTTTGATTTTAATGATGTACCCTGAACTTGAAATTTTTGTGATACTTACATGTAGTATAACTGTAGTAGACTGTATTAAAGAGAACACTTTTTTAAGATTTATTTTTATTTTTAACTATGTATATGTCTGTGTGTAGATTTGGCTCATGAGTGCAGGTACCTATAGAGGCCAGAAATTACAGGATTCCCAGAGCTGGAGTTATAGATGGTTGTGTGTTGACCAACCTGGGTACTGGGAACCAAACTTGGGTCTTCTGGAAAAGCAGTACATACTCAGAACTGCTGAGCTGTTTCTCCTGACCTCAAGAAAACAGTTTTTTATTTCCAGTTTCTCTGTACATTTCTTTTATTATTACGTTCATGATGTGTTTGTGTTACATGTGAAACACTCCTGTGCAGGCTCAGGCTTGCCACAGTGCATGTGTGGAGGGCAGAGGACAACTTTCAAGAATCTGTTCTCCCCTCCATTGGGTTCTGGGGATTTTATGCACCACGTTGTCAAGATTTTGAGGCAAGCACTTTAATCCACTGAGCCATTGCCAGCTGTATTTTCATTATTTTTAGTAGAATAATTTGACAGTTAAACATCCTAGGTTCTCCAGAGTAAATGATTTATCTCTCCCTCTTACAGTTGTCAGTTTGTCAATTTTCTTCTCTCGTTATAGGTGTTATAAGTGTGATGAAGAAGTCAAATACTGTAGTTCAAATCGATTGGGCCAAGTGGTTGATTATGTTAGGAAACAAGCTGGTACTACAACTCCAAAACCAGGTAAAACAATTTGTTTCCTAATAGATACAGCAATGGTGACTTGTGTAGCTGCTATTTAAAAACTCATTTGTTTCTTTACTTTTTATAATATGTATTTTTTGTCTGCTTATCTGTCTGTCTGTCTACCTACCTATCTATCTATCTATCTATCTATCTATCTATCTATCTATCTATCTATTTATTTATCTATCTATGTGTCTGTCTGAGACAGGGTCTCTCTTTGTAGTCCTGGCTATCTTGGAACTTGCTATGTAGACCAGGCTGGCCTTGAAATCACAGGAATCCTCTTGTCTCTGCCTTTTAAGTGCTTGGATTAAAGATGTATACCAGCACACCCAACCATGCATTTACTTTTTGAGATCACATCTTTCTGTAGGTAAGGCTAGCCTTGAATTTGTGAGTCACCTGCCTCAGCTTTCTGTTTACTGAGATTACAGGTACATGATCCCACACTCAGTTAATTTGTTACCTCTAGTATTGCATATAGCATGTAATATTAGCTATGGTACATTTTAAACTGAGAAGCTATTTTTGGTGTTACAGTTAAATAGGGTGTGAGAAATGATCTAGTCATATGTGATTATGAGGTCATCAAAGATCAAAGAAAGTAGGTACTGCTCATAACTCTGGCCCAGAACTTACTATAGACCATTAGTGAAAGTAGGTTTTTTATTCAGTACATTCTGATTACACTTTCCTGTCTCCCACTCCCTAACCCCTCTCAGATTCTCTTCATATCTCCTCCCATCCATCCAAATCTGTTCCCTTATCTTTCTTTAGAAAATAAACAGGAATCTAAATAATAATAATAATAAAATAAGGCGAAACAAAACAAACCTAAGAAAAACATCCAAAGGTAAATCACAAGAAACACATATAGATACAAAAACACACATGTTCACATATACAGAAGTCTTGTAAAAACACAAAACTAGAAGTCACAATAGATACTCAAAGGACCTGTAAGGTGAAAAACCAAGTCCTGACAAAGCATTAGAAACAAAGAACCTCTAAAATGCCATTGAGTTAATTTTGTTTTGGTCATCTACTGCTGGCATGGGGCTTACCCCTAAGAGTGGTTTGTTTCTCCAGTGAGGTTGATTTTTCATTTTGGAGTAGTTATCAATTGGAGATAGTTTCTGGGATATGAATGAGGTCATGTGTCTGTTTCCACTCTCAGTACGGGGACTCTGTCTGGTGCAGACCCTTGCAGGCCCTGTGCTCAGGAGATTGTAGTGGCTGTAGGTTGTCTGTCTGGTAAGGAGTGTTTCTGAGATCCTATCAGGTGTGGCCACTTTGTATTGCAGATAGTGTTTCTAGGTTTTGGAAGTTGACACAAAGGAATAGGGAAGAGCTAGAAGGAGATGGTGTTGAGAGGGTCCACAGAAAGAAGGAAAGCTGAAGGTGCTATGAAGGTTTGTGCTCTGGGAATGGGCTCTCCTCTCCAGAGAGGAAGGAGAGGCCAGCGCAGGTGGTTTGCTATAAAGCTGGAGATAAGACTGGGGAATTGGAGTTGGAAGACAGTAAAGATCACCTGCCTGATCCCCTGGCTATCTTGGTCATTGATGTTCCATGAAGTGCTGTTATCAGGCTGAGGGATGAAGTGATGGAGGGAGGCTATAGGAGAGGATCTGCCTAGATCCCTGGGAATGGTGCAGAAAGGAAAGAGGCCACAGAGATGGTCTGCTACAAAGCTGGAGATAAAACTAGGGGACTGGAATTGGAGGGCAGGAAGAAGAGCGAAGATTACCCACCTCATTTCTTGGCTGGTGTGGGAAGCAAGTTTTCAGGAAATGCCTATAGACCTTATTGTACTGTAGTTAGTGGTATATTTTATAATGTTGAAATTTCAATCTATCTGTTAAATAAATAAAATGAACACACGCACACACATATTGGTTTTTAGACTGAGGTTGTATTTTGTTGTTTTGGAGACTCTAGTCTCTTATACTGGCCTGGAGCTTACCTAGGTCCACCTGCCTCTGCCTCCCAAGTGCTGGGATTAAAGGCATGTGCCACCATGTTGGGCTAGAGGTAGGGCCTTCTGGAGCTGTTACTGACCTTACATGCAGTCAAAGATGACACTGAGTTTTTGATCTTTTTGCCTTCACCTCTCAAGTGCTGGTCTTATAGACATGCACCACTACCTGGTTCTGTGAGGTGCTAGGAATCAAACCCTGGCCTTCATTATACTAGGCAGTAGGTACCCTTCTAAATTACATCTCTAGCTTCTTTTGTAGCATTTTTTTTTTCTTTTTTTTTTAAATTTTATTTTACATAGGAAAAAAAGGACTTTATTTTCTAAAAGAATAAAATAAAATAGAATGACAAGAAAATAAAAGAAATATGTAACAATGCCATTGTGTAGAATGAATAGTGTTGAGATCAAATGAAGAGCGGAAGACTATATTAAATATAATTTTCAGATCCCAAGTTGTTCAGTGGTAGTGATTTGCAGCTTGGGAGTTCTTATTTTTTTAAAGTCCACTAATGAGTATATCCCCTCCTTCTGGGTTTGTGATATCTCACTCAGGAGGATATTCTCCAATTCCATTTATTTGCCTGGGAATTTTAGGATATAATTTTTTCTTACTGCTGAGTAGTATTCCATTGTGTAGATGTACCACAGTTTGTTAATCCATTCTTCAGTTGAGGGGCATCTAGGTTGTTTCCAGGTTCTTGCTATTATGAATAATTCTGCTATGAGCGTAGTTGAACTAATGCCTTTGGAACGCAAATGTGCATCTTTAGAGTATATTCCCAGTAGTGATATTGCTGAGTCCTTGGGGAGGTTGATTACCAGTTTTCTGAGAAACTGCCATATGCATACCAAAGTGACTGAATAAGTTTACACTCCCTTTTGTAGCATTTTTTAACAGTCAGGTTCTTAGATACTTCCTGAGAAGTAAATGGATTGACATGTGTATAACATTTTCTTTAAGTTTATTCTTTAGATACTTGTGTTGACAAGTATTTTTTTCAAGCCAGAGTTATTTAGGTCAGAATTGATTTTTGATTAGTAAATAAAAAAAAATAGAAAAATAGAGGCACTTGATCTGGCACTAACAATATGTATTTGATCCAATTTAATTTTACTATTTTTATTTTTATAGCTCTGCCCTGGAATTCAGTATGTAGACCAAGCTGGTCTTGAGATCCACCTGCCTCTGCCTCCTGAGCACTGGGATCAAAAGTGTGCACCATCACACCCATTTCTTACTAATTTAAATATGTTATGCTTACATTTTTATTTTATGTCCTAATTCTACATGGTAATATACATTCATGTATAAAGAATATTTATGTAATAAAGAGATGATTTTATACCAAAGCATGTACTACTTTTATGCTTGTCAGACTTACTTATATCATCAGTTCTGAATGTTTATCACTTCTGTGAGCTTACCACTGCTTATCAAATATCAGTCAAATCAATGTCAATAGTTGATACTAGTTAAAATAAAAAATTCTAGTAAAGTGTTATAAGTGAAACTACACATTTGGTGTGACATATTCTGTACTTTGTCATATTTTTTTCTCTCTTTTAAAGCAGAGAAAGATAATGGACACATTGAACTTGAAAATAAAAAATTAGAAAAAGAGAGTAAAAATGAACAAGAGAGAGAGAAATCGGAAAGCATGGCTAAAGGAAATATTCCCATGGACTCTGTTTCCCAGATAATCGTGAAAGGACTCAGTAATTTGGGAAATACTTGTTTCTTCAATGCCGTTATGCAGGTGACAAAATTAACTTCTTCCCTTAGGTTCTGAAATTTAGGGTTGAGTTGTATCATCCCTTTGTAAATTCCTGTACATCCAAAGTAACAATTGTTTATTGCATGAAATAAAACATTGGAAAGCACTGGTAGAAATGGAGTTTAAAGCAGTCATGTGACCCATGCCTTCATGAGGCATAAGTTTGAATCAGGGAAACACGGGGTGGACCTGTATAGAAAAAAATATGTAGTTGGAGTGGTAGTAAGTGGTAGTGAGAATTATTGTTGGGATGTGGGAACAGGTATTTCCCTCCCAGTCATAGAGGGAGGTGATCTGCTCAAACCTGATTCCATGAGCCATGGAGAGTGGGAGAAAAGTGTGTGCTAATGTTTCCTCTCCTAGGTAGAGAGGTAGGTAATGAGTCAGTGTTGGTTGTGGTTTTCTTTTATTGAATAAACATGTAAATGTTTGAATGACTAGATTATGTGATTATCTGCCCTTTTGTTTCCATCCTGTATTGTAGAATTTGTCACAAACACCAGTGCTTAGAGAACTCCTAAAAGAAGTGAGAATGTCTGGAACAATTGTAAAAATAGAGCCACCTGATCTGGCACTAACAGTATGTATTTGATCCAATTTAACTTTATTACTTTTATTTTTGGAGCTTTGTCCTAGAATTCAATGTGTAGACCAGTCTGGTCTTGAGATCCACCTGCTTTTGCCTCCTGAGCACTGGGATCAAAAATGTGCACCACCACACCCATTTTTTACTCATTCTAAGAAAGGTTCTTGCTATATAGCCCTAACTGCACCCAGAGTCCCTTTGTACCCCAGTCTGACCTCAAATCGGGGCAAGCCTTCTGCATTAGCCTTTCAAGTTCTGGGAGTGGAGGTGTATGCTACCATGCTAAGCCAGATTTTTATAATAACTTACCCAGGAGGTATCTCTGTGGTTAAAGTCACTTGCTGCCAAGCCTGATGACCTGAGTCCAGTCCTTGGGTCTAAGGTGGTGGAAAGTGAGAACTCACTCCTCAGACTTTTTCCCCTAACGTCCACACTTGCCACAGCACAACATGCATCTCTACTTCTTTTTTTTTTTTTTTAAAAACCTATTTATTTATTTAATTATTTGCCTTGGTATTTGCCTGGAACTGGAACTACAGACAGTTGTGAGCTGCCATGTGGGTGCTGGGAATCGAACCCGGGTCCTCTGGAAGAGCAGACGGTGCTCTTAACCGCTGAGCCATCTCTCCAGCCCCCGCATCTCTACTTCTGTATACAAAATAAATACATGTTAAAAATAAATAAAATTTATTTTATAAGTATCGTCTTTGTAAATACCCATTTTCCAAATTGTTTTGAGGAATTGAAACTCATCTCTGCCTTTTTTCTTTGGTTTTATTTCAGTATAAGATAAACAAGTTAGAACTAATAACTGTTACAAGGACCTTATGCTTGCTTTGAGCAGGCCATGCTTTCTGTTTGTGGGCTGTTCGTGTGTGTTCTAACTAAGTTTTGGGGATGTTGATAATTGTGAAGCTTAGGCCTGCCTTGTTCTTGAAATTTTAAATATGATCATATTTTTCAATATGATCTAAGTGCTATGTAGTCAAATAAATTTTACCTTATCCATTGTTGTTAGATACATTTTTGCCTTTGCTTTCATAATTCTTAGGTAATAAGTAGTTCCTATACATTTAAAACTAAGACCTCAATTTACCTTTAAAAATTTATTATTATCATT